>CAWUFW010007066.1:600000-1058932 GCA_963921515.1 Calotriton arnoldi
AGTGGTCTCTGCGACCCTTTCTTTCACAAAGTACCTGGGTTTAGTAGCAAAACCAACAAAGTGTCGCAAATAAGCTGTAGCGATGATTCTCGGCACGCGAGGCCGGCGATGCATTGAAATCCTTGCCGCAAGGGAGGATGATGCGCCGATCTGCGGGATGCGTGCGGGAGACGATGCGACAAACTTCTGCACGCTGGACCGCCGATGCGATGACTTTCTTGCCGCGTGGGAGAAGTCGATGCGGTGATCCTGTTGCGCTGTACGATCGTGTTGCGATGCGAAGACAAGACGCTCCGCGAGGGAGCGACGAAATTCGGTACGATGCGATCAAAGTGGCGAACGCACGGCGTCCGCACTGCGATGTCTCGAGTGATGATTTCTTTCAGGGTTGCGAGTGCGCGGCGACAGCAGCGCGATGATCTTTCCAGCGCGTCTCGGCTGCAGCGGCTCGCAAAGGGCGTCAGCGATGGTTTCGGGTTGCGGGCCCTCGGCGGCAGTAGCGCGATGATTTTCCCAGCGCTCTCGACTGCAGCGGCCCGCAAAGATGCGTTAGCGTCGATTTCTTACCCCTTTTCTCTGATGCAGACTAGAGGCCCTGGAACTCACAGGAGCCTCCTCAGCAGATAGCAGTCCTCGCAGGGAGGAAGCAGGAGGTCGGTGGTGGAGTCTGATGTGCCTGAGACTCCAGCAGGAGGCTAGCTCTTTTCCTAGCCCTTGGGTGATTGCTGTACAAAAATAAAAGTTCTCTCAAGAGTTCCTTTTCCTCTTCTTCAAGGTCCAGTGGTCACTGCTGCAGGCCAGTGCAAGAAACAACACACAGCACAGGGACAGTCACTTCCTGCAGATTCCTCCAGTGGCACGGACAGAGCTTCCTCTCCAGATCCAAAAGCAATACAAAAGTAGGGGTTTGAGCACAGATATTTATACCCCAAAAACCTTTGATCCTTGAAGCTACCAGTCCCTGAACCTAGCCAGAACCAGTTCTGCTCAGGCCTGGAGCACTTTGTTTACCAGGCTGCATCCTTCCTTTCAGAAAGAGGGGTCTGCTAGCAGACACACAGTGGGAGGTGGAGCCAGCATTCACCTTGCCAGGCACAGCCCTATTCAGATCAAAGAGCCACCCCTCCCCACACTCTAAATGCAGATCTCTCTATTCCACCCAGGTCTGACTCAGCCTGTCCTGCCCCTCTAAAACCAGACAGCCAATACACATAACGGCAGAGCACACTGGAAGGCTTAGGCAAGAAAATACCTACTTTCTAAAAGTGGTATTTTCAAACACAGAATATAAAAATAAACTTCACTAAAAGGTGTATTTTAATATTCTGAGCTCAGGCATACTAAATTCGTTTTTCTACCATGTTCCTGGGGTCAGTTAGGACTATAGCATGTAATAGTCAAACTGCCCATTCTAGCCTATGAGGAACAGGTAGCCTTACAGTAGTGAAAAACGAAATGGTGCATAATTCACTACCAGGACATGCTACACACACCAAGGCATGTCCTGCCTTACACATACAAGGCACCCTACCATAGGGGTGACTTACAGGATGCTAAGGGAAGGTTCAGGGGCTGGGAAGTGAGTGCACTTCACAGCCAAGATGGCAGTTCTGTACTGCACACAGACACTGCAGTGGCAGGTCTGAGACACACTTTACAAGCTGCTTCTGTGGGTGGCACACATCAGTGCTGCAGGCCCACCAGCAGCATTTGGTTTACCAGCCCTGGGCACACATAGGCCACACTACTAGGGACTAACAGGTAAACCAAATAAGCCAATCAGGGATATACCAATTCACATAGACATATTTATACAGGGAGCATTCGCGCTGTGACACTGAATGGCAGTGGCACAGCGCCCAGAGCATCTAACACCAGTAAAACAGAGGAGACAACAGCGAAAAATGGAAGGGAGACCCACGCCAATGGTGCCAGGTCTAACACTATACATATAATTTTAAATATAAATATAAATTGCTAATTAACCATCATGACAGCTTTATCTATGACTACCAAACCTCAACATCAGATTAGATTGCATGAACCAATTATTTACTTTAATAAAATATCAATATGTATGTTGTGAACATCATTCATTCGTATAAACAGAAGTCGTGATATAATTTTTCCTTAAATATTTTCTGTATCTCTTCTGCACATTGGACGTGTCTCACATTTTCTCTAGTCAGATGTATAAATATATATATGAAACATTTTTAGCAATTTATGTAATTATGTATTTCTTTTAAAAAAAGAAATATATCAATATATCTAACACATTTCGAAATATATAAACATATATTTTGGTATATCTGTTCTGTAATGTTGGCAAACACTTTTTGTGTAAAATGCAGGTAACATGAAAAAAGTATGACACACCACCCTGTAATCATATTGTGAATTAAACCTTTCATTTTTTGTTATTATTGAAGATGCTATAATTTTAAACGCCAAAGGTAAATCATAATAAAAACACTTAGCATTTTATAGAGAACATAATTTATATCTTATCAACATCTTCTAATAGGATTCCCCATAATGTTCTCCACATTTTTGTGGATCATTTGTTACATACACCCATTATCTAAGTAACAAATGCTCCGGTTAACACTAAAAAAAAAGAAATATACTGTTAATAATCAGAAACAATTATTTTTCATATTGTGCACCTGTTGCTATGACGAGCCATACAGATGGCTGACTGGGATCGGACCTCATCTGTGAGTAATTCCAACTTGTCTCCAGTATTGTCCGCCATGGCAGTTTGCAGATTAGGTGGAGCAGCAAAGTTGGAGGAGGTCTGTACAATACCAGGGTTAGGAGGCAAGTGAGAAACCATTGCAGAAATGCAGGCTTAACTGCGAAGTAGATATCAATCAATGTACGCATACACCTTCCATTGGATAGTCTCTTATCCATCACCCATGTGATCCTATGGGTGTGTACGTCATTGACGATGGAACACCTAGAAGATATACAATTTTCATCTGTCATGATGGAGAAGTCAGGCAGCTGCTATTTTATGATGGACCATGTGTAACTTGTTAGAAAAGCTTGCAATAAATACCCAAAATGGCGGTTTATGTGTTGGAAACACAGTGAACAACATAAATGATGTACTTATATTTGTTACATCTGTAAATATGGAATAGTGGTAGTGACATTTCACCTATTTTGTACGCAATTCAATGAAAACCTCTGCTGACAGATTTCAAATTTTAAATTTAACAAAAAAAATAAGATTATACATAGTTGCAAAGTTTTCCCGGTCCATGCCAGATGTTCATTTGCAGTGCATGTTTCCTTATTACATTCTGGGAGTTGTAGTCTTCATTAATACATTATAAAAGTAGACTACAAGCTACAGATTGTACAATAAGAAACATGTAATGGTTAAGAACATCACACATGGAGCAGAGTAACTTTACATCTATGTATTTATGCTAATGTGAGGTGACACATCATTAACTTTATTAGTGTCCAAAATATATAAAGTTTGTTAATTGAACATAAAAAACCATAAAAAACCATATTGATTTTAGAAAAAAAAATTAATTACGTTTTTTTTCCAGATACACCCTCCAACAATCACAGATGGACCCTGGCAGAGTTCAGAGATGCCAACCTAGAGTATTCCACCCATTTCCGGACCTTGCCACCGTGCAAGAAAGAGAGATCAAGAAATATAGGCTGAACTGCCAAACCATAATGTATTTATGCCATCAGCTGAAGCCTCAACTTCTGCCTCTGAACCAAAATCCAATGGCTATTACACTGCTGGTGAAAAACTAGATAGTACTCCATTTTGCCGACACTCGGTCTTTTCAATGCATAGTAGGAGATAGCAATGGGATGTCACAATCAACTTTCAGTAATATCCTACAGGAATTCCTGACAGTGATGATGACCCACAGGAACAGCTTCATTTAACTCCGAAGAAATGGAGATGTAATCAACAATGTGAAGGTTGACTTTTATGCTTTGGGTGGCATACCACATGTTGGTGCCACTGGTGCGACACACATTGCCTTGGTTCCTCCGCACAACAGAGAACAAGTGTACTGCAGCATGAAAAATGTCCATTCTATAAATGTACAAGTTGTTTGCATTCCCGATCTGTATATCACAAGCGTCTGTGCACACTTACCTGTATCCACCCATGATTTATTTGTGCTATGCAATAGCAGTATACAACAGCACATTGCAAAACTTGGAAATGTGAGGGCCTGGCTTGTTGGTAAGTGCTATGTTTTAATGTGTGTCAAAATGTACAAATGTTCTTTCAAAATTTCAATCTCAAAAGTTTATTTTACGCGATGTCAATATTTTTCTTTTCTTAGAAGACTCAGCTTATCCAAACTGATCATGGTTGTTACCACCTCTGAGATATTCTACAACACCAGGGGAAGTCCACTTCAATGAGGTACATGGTAGAACTCGGGGACCTGAGGAGCAGACTTTTCGGCTCTTGACCCTTTTATCCTGGATGAGGAATACAATGAGAAGGCCCAGGGATATGTTGAGGAATTGCAAAATGAAAATGACAGTGGTGAGGAAGAAGGAAATGATTTGAGACAAGATGTCATCGACAATATCTTCTCATGAGGGTAAGTAGTAGTACATGTAAATGTATAAAATATCTAAATATATTTCCATACAGGTGAAAGACTACTGTTTATTTTCATTAAGCAGTAAGTTTAGGTATATGTACACAGAAGGTGGTAATACATGGTGATGTTTTTCAGTGTGTTTGTTACATGGAAGAGTGGCATATCCTGTATATGAAAGATGTGTTTTTGTTAAATGTTAGATAAGAAGGTGCGCTTTTTAACTATCAAAATTGGAGTATTTTGCTTTTGATATTATATCACTAGGTTTGTTTCTTAAAATAATTACTTGAAACATGCGCATATATGTTATAGGTCTCATGACCATGCCACCTTCCCTAGCACAAATAAATCATTGGTGAATTTTGTAGTGGATAAGTTACCTAACTTGTGATGTACAGATGTAGAATGTTGTCTGCTTTTTCCTGTTGTGGATATTGGCATTGTTCTTACATCAAACATGTAGTCCGACAGAATTGCAATGTGTGTTTTCATCCATGGCTCATACTGATGTCTTTCTTGTACACAGGTGATGTTATGTTCATGGTATGTGCTTAAAAGCACTGTTTACAACGTGCTGAAAAACATCACATACACACAATAATGCATTTGTTATTTGGAATAAATATCTTTGTCAGCTCAATGACATCACTGTTTGGTTGTCAGTTTTGGTGAGCTAAACCCTCAACATGGTAGGCAATAAAAATATGTTTTAATGAAATTTAAATGATGGTGTGTGTGTACTTACTCTATAACATTTGACACCATTGATTTGTTTACTTACAGGCGACATTAGCTCAGCGAATAGCAGATTTTTTTTTTAAATGTATTGAAATGTATCATTTATTTTAAAAATAAATGTTTTTTGACTAAGGTAGTAGAAGGTAATAGGTAAGAAAACTGAATATAAAGAAATGACAAATCCAATTACAGACACAGATGTGACAATGACGATGAATGTGATTTATAAGGGTAAAGCCATAATTGATGGGAGTCCATGTCCAAAATAGATGTTTTCCTCAGATGGTAATTATGGAGAAAAAATTGTCTCAAAAGTGAATGGTACTGTCTCATATACTGAAATTAGGACTTGTGCCTCTTGGTGGTAGTTTTGGTGGGATCCTCTCCCAATATTCCAGCTAAACAACCCCTCCTCAGGTGCACTGATGGGTCCATTGTTGCAGAGTATGAGGTGATGCCAGGTGGTTCCTGGGGTTGCAGGGCCTCCCTTTCTGTGGAGGAGCCTGGTGGAGTGTTGTAGGATGTTGAAGGTCAAGAGAAAAGAGTACACAACTGACTAATAGTTATGCATATGTCCATCAACCCATCCTGCACCACCCCAGACAGTGAGCACAAGACAGATATATGCCTCTACATTAGATCATTATGCTCCCTCTACAACTGCTTGATGTTCCCGGGCGGCTGCTCCTCTGATGTTCTGGCCCATAGTTTCCCTAAAACTAAGGGCATTAGTGGCCTAACTCTGTTGCAAAAATGCTGGTCTAACCCTAATCCTCCTACCCTATGGCTTATGCACAGTTTGCACCATCATACCCGGTCCTAGCTCAACTGCATATGGTGTTGCTGTCAATACAGGAGCCAGGACTGAGGTGCACACTACAGATGTTGATAGTGATTTGGGCCACAGGGAGCAGTTACAACTACTGGCTGTTGGAGAGGGGCAGACACTACATTGATGGTATGAGTGATGGTAGGCAGTGTAAGGCTCAACCTAGCAGCCTGCCGAGACAAAACTGATGTACCAGGCTGCTATTCATCCAGATCAGGACCAGCATGAGTTGTGTCTTCATTGAAGGCATCTGCAAGATTGGAAGCGGGGTTTGGAGTACTTGGTGCTATTTCTGGGTCTTCAGCTCTTGCTGCTGGCCCTACACTATAACATGCAATAAAGATTAGTAGAGCATCTAGGTATAACTAGGTAATAAAACATTTCTATATCTGCCTTTAAAATGAAAATGCTTAATAAAAAAAAAATGAAAGTTATTTTCAATGTTAAAAAAATGCTCCTTTCTGTGTTCTAAGGAAGAGATAACAAAAACATTAGTTTGGGAGAAAGGGGTTCAGCACAGACCACAAACCCCTTGAATTATATGAAAAAGGACACTTTATTGAAACAGGTGAACATCACAATATTTCCCTGTGCAATCCTCCTTACAAAACTCGAGCCTTGCTATATATCAAAAGAACTTTCCATTCTCCTACCCCCACCCCTTCCGTTCCACCCACATACCCATCCCACAACTTTCTACTTCCTATTGTACTGCATCTCAACAATTTACAACTTTAACTTTCCCCTACAGCCTACAGTCTATGACTGCATGTATGAGCATCCAACTAACTAAACTTCCTATACTTAACCTTGAACTTCCTGACTAGTTCAGGTGAGAGGTTGTTCACCCCCCTCCCTTTCCACATGGTTTGCCAATGACAACGGCAATCCAACTTCTGTAAATTCATGCAAAACTTTCCAGGTCACTGCCAAGCACCTGTCTCAAGCGGCAAACATTTTACAAACAACAACCTCCAATTGTGCACCTGTCCAAACCAGAAGCGCCACAAAGAAAAAAACTAAACTGATGAATAAAACCCCCGGAAAACCGAGAAAATGGGGACGGACCGGCGGGGACAAAAAATCCAGTTTAAGACTCTCTGCCACCAGTCACCAGGTCACGTGCACCTAAATTGGTGGCAGGGAGCCCAAAATAGCCCATTATAGAAATCTTTGGGCTACATAAACATAGAAATATAGCACAACAAGATGGCACTCTCCTGAACTGCACCACCCTCCCAATATTCCCAGGGGGCAGACCTCCCTGTGGTTGGCTGTCCCCAAAACTCCCATTGGGAGAGAAGGGTGCAGCACAGGCCACAGACCACTTGAATTGTGTGAAAAAGGCCGCTTTATTGAAACAGATGCACATCACAATATTTCCCTGGGCATCCACCTTACAAAACTAAAGCTTTCTATAAAACAAATTAACTATTCATTCTCCTACCCCCACCCCTACCGTCTTACCAACATACCCCACCCTGCAACTCTCTACTTCCTACTGTACTGCAGTTCAACAGTTTGCAACCTTAATTTCCCCCTACAGCCTATGACTGCATGTATTAACATCTAACCAACTAAACTTCCTATATTTAAAATGGAACTTCCTGCCTAGTCCATTTGAGAGGTTGTTCACCCCCTCCCTTTCCACGTGGTTCACCAATGGCAATGCCAATCAAACTTCTGTAAACTAATGCAAAACTTTCCAGGTCTCTGCCACCCAGAAAAAGGCCCGCCTGCTGACTTTAGTTGCCTGTCCTCTCCGTTCACTCCCCTGGTATTCTAGGCCCATCTACCTACAAATGTTCAGTGTCCTCTCTCACCTCCAACAAGTACAATTCCGTACTAATCCTCAATAGATGCAGGCCATCTCCCCTAAAAAAATTAAACGCTGTCATACTTAATGTCCCCGTGGTTGGCAATCCCAAAATCAATGCCTCTAGAAATGACTCATCTCCCTATTCACCTTCCTATGCCGCCTGGGCATAAACCCAGTCCAGAGTACAAAGCAACCTTACTACTGAGCTTTGATCTCCAATAGGCCCCTCTTCATGGCCCTTAACAGCCCCACTCCCTTTTCTACCACTAGGTCATTCTCACCCAAATGGAGCACCAAAACATCTCTTCCCTGACATCATGCCATTCAAACACCGTAACATGTCGTACGATCTCATGCCCCCTTTCTCCGCCAGGTGACTGGAAACAATTGATGATCAAACCCCAAATTCGCACCATATATCCTCTGCGCCACTTGTCTCTCTGCCCACTTGATAAACAAGTGGCCTACCACCCAAATGAGTATGCCCTCTGCTGCCAGGCCTGGAACGTGTTCTGAAACAGAAAACTGCGGTAAATACTCAAACAGCATACCCCAGATCACACTCTTCCAACCCAGTCCTGTGCACGTATCTCCTGAAACAGTCTGAGGACCATCTCCCCAGCCGCATGATGTCCTCTTGCATCCAGCCTCTCTTGCCAGCCTCAATCACTGTGCTGATACGGAATAAAGGCATCCCGTACTCTGCCGGAAAACCCCCCAGTGCCTTTAACAATTTGTGCAAAACCGCAAGCAATTGGAAAGCTATAACTGGTACCCTGTCCTCTTGCCTAAACACCACACTGCCTTGCGTCCCAAATAATGCCCACCACTTGTCTCGCTATGCCACCAGGCATTTCCCGGGCCCCTGGAAAGCCTGGAGAACCATGCTCCTGCCCCTTGCCCACTGGTCAGTCATTGAGCTGTGCAGCAAAATCTCCAACCTGTCCCCCCTTCTAGTGACGTCCTCCCACTCTAAACCTCCATGTCCCCTGCCCCTCAACAATTCAGGTGCTCGAAACTCCCCAAAGAACATCCATGTCATAAGGGTGGAAAACAAACAGGCCTCTCCTGCTCTCCGGCACACCGCAGGCCACTTCTGAATAGCAGCAAAATACCTGGCAAGTTAAAGGTCTCCTCAATCTCCACAAGTGCCCCTGTTCTCTCGCTCAGCCCTCAAGCATCTTCTGCCCCAACTCCCCCGCTGTCGGCAAGTAACCCAACACCAACTTTCCCATAAATGCAATGCCTGCCAGTTTCCCAGCAATCCTCACATGGGACAGACCCCTCTCCATCATGCTCAATATAAACTGGACCTGT
Source organism: Calotriton arnoldi (assembly GCA_963921515.1). Taxonomy (NCBI): domain Eukaryota; kingdom Metazoa; phylum Chordata; class Amphibia; order Caudata; family Salamandridae; genus Calotriton; species Calotriton arnoldi. Next base: position 609,314 of record CAWUFW010007066.1, read on the forward strand.
CCTCTGTCCTACGCCACCCTGTAATCCTGCACTGTGCCCCAGACTCCAGAAATTCCACCCAGGTCTGACCATGTGCTCTCCATTTTGATTCGGCCAGGGACCCTACCACCAATTGCAAAATCCTGTGTTTCCTGCTGTCCACAGTTCTTCCAGCATGGGTGTCTTGCATCTGTCCGCCTCTTTAGCCAACCCACTGAATTTTCCCACTGCGAATGAGACAAAGCATCCGCAATGTCATTGTCCACCCCTGAAACGTGACATGCCCTGAACAAAATGTCATTCCTCAGGCAACCAGGCACAAAAAAATGGAGCCGTTTCAACACTTGTCTATCCCTGGCAGACTGTCTCTTCATGATCTGGACTACTGCCATGTTGTCTACCCTGAACAACACCCTCTGATGCGCCAACTCTGCTCCCACATTATGATGGCTACAGCCAACTGAAACAATAAAAAAAAACGCGATGCTCCTGCATCCCAGCTTCCACTGTGCCGGCTATTCCTCAGCCCTTGCCAATACAGGTCAAAACCCAAACCACACACTGAATCGGAGAATATCTGTACATCCCAGTCCATGTCACCCTGCATGTCTAAAGGAATCCCATTGAAGGAATTCAAGAAAAAGTTCCACATCCTGAGTTCTTTTACCCTTGCTGATATGCGCACATGGTGAAGTGGCAACGAGAAACCTGATAAAGCCAAACCCAACCTCCTGCAAAAAGTTCTTCCTGCCCTGATCACTCTGCACGCAAGTTCAGGGCCCCCAATAACACTTTAATCTCCCTCACCTTCTCCTTGCCCAGCATGATGCTCAACACCACCTGTATCATCTGCTTTTTGTCCCGAGGCAACCTTACCTGCATTACCTGTGAGTATATCTAAATCCCAAGAAATGACAACACCTCACTCAGCCCCACAGCCTTCTTGGTTGCCAAAGGAACTCCCAGGCCACCCATGAGGTCTTGAAAACTTACCAGCATCCGCTGGCAGTCCACAGAGCCCGGTGCCACCACAAAGAAGAAATCATCAAAGTAATGTGTCACCAGCTTGTGCCCCATGCACCATGTGAAAAGTCACTGCAGGAATGAACTGAAACACTCAAACAACGCACCCGATATAGAGCAGCCCATTGACAGTGCCTTGTCCACATACCACTGCCCCTCAGAATGCAATGGCCAACAGTTAGAAATCCTCTGGGTGCACCAGTAACAGTTGAAAGGCTGACTTCACATCACACTTTGCCATTTGTGCCCCCTGGCCTGTCTTGACCACCAACAACATTGCCATGTCCACTGTTGAATAGGACATGGACGCTAGGTCCTCGAAAATAAAATCATTGACTGACCCCCTTCAAGGCTAGACAAATGCTGTATCAGCTGAAACTCCCCTTTTTCCTTCATGGGCACCACACCAATTGGTGACACAATTAATGTGTCCATTGGCCAAAGGGTTCTCAAAGGGGCATGCCATCCTTCCCTCCACTACGTCCTTGTTCAGCTTATCCTGAACTACCTGCCTGTGCTCCTTCACTGACCATATATTATCCACCGTTCTCCTGTCACAGTGGCCTTCATACCCCAAGCGGAAACCCCATCCGACCCCATCCTACAGTATCCTAGCCTCCTTCACCCAGTCGTAGAACCCCAACCAGTACTCCAACCTGTCCAATTTAACCAGAGTACAAGCCTTTTACACCATATCCCTGTGCCCCTCTACCCCGTCTGTGTCCAAATGATTGTGGCTGCTGCTATGCCCCAGGGCCCCAGAATACTGCTGCCACTGTCCCATTCTCTGTCCCTGATGTCCCCTGGCAGCACTGAAGCAATGTATGAGCACATGCCTTCCCGAGCACTTGGAGCACTTGTGCCGAAACTTGAAGTATTCCTGTGTACATAACCTCTTGTAGTAGTCCCAACAGGCTCCCCATGTCCTACTATGTCCCTTTGTTGCACTCCCCACCCCTCCCCAGCTGGGCCACCCCTGAAAGGGCCTGTGGACTTGCCTCACCTTGCCTTGATAGATCCTGCTCATCAGACACCTTTCCATTGAAGTGAAGAGTCCTGCAGGGCTCGTCCCTGAGTCCGACACTTTTAATATATACTTGCGTCAATTAGCAGATATTGTATTGTCATATGGTGTATCCATGGTATCGTATGCTGATAACACCCAACTGGTGTTCTTTCTAACCCATGGATGGGGCCCTCATTCCCCTGCATCAGGACCTTGTCTGGAGAGAGTAGCACGCTGGATGGCAGAATCCTGCATCAAACTAAATGGGGAGAAAACGGAGTTCATGGTACTAGCCAACAATACCAATCTCCAGTTGGACCTAGGCTGGCCAGATTGCTTAGGCATGCCCCTCCCCCAAGGCAGTTATCAAGAGCCTGGGGGTATGGTTGGATAAATCATTAGGCATGAAACCCCAGGCCACAAAACTCTGTGCATGCTGCTATGACATTCTTAGCATGCTCTGTAAAATATTACACCTGCTCCCCCTCCCCTCCAGAAGGCTTGTAGTCCAGGCATTAATTCTCTCCCACTTGGACTACGGGAATTTGCTATACCTAGGAGCGCCAAAAGCTGTTATCAAAAAGTTGCAAGTGGTGCAGAACGCATCAGCCTGAGCTCTGCTTAATGTCCCCAGACGCAACTCTGCCCGGCAGGCCCTGGCCACCCTTGACTGACTACCTGTTGAGTAGAGGGTCAAATTTAAAGCCCTATGCATTGCACATAGGGCACTTAAAAAAAATAACAGGCCCTTCAATTCGTAGACCACAGATTTCCATCTACATGCCAAACAGAGCCCTCTAATCCACCAATGCCCACTTGGCCCCCATTCCTTCCATTCGAAGAGCGAGAAGCGGAGGGCGGTCCTTTGGCTACAATGTGGCCAAACTATGGAACACCATCCCCCTCACAATGAGACTCACTGACAATGAACTTAGGTTGCACACACTCCTCAAAACATGGCAATTCAACAAACAATCTCCCCCTCAGCACAAAGGCAGATTCTGTGCTGTGTGGCCAGTGCTGGGATGCCTACGGGTAGCCATGCGCTTTATAAATGTGCATGGAATAGAATAGACAACTGACAGTCCACTGGCTGTGAAAATAGTCTTCCCGAATTTGGCTGGGCCCATGGTGTGCTGCCGTGAGTACTTGTTGAGCTCTCCGCACTTCACCTCAGGGTTCAGGACCAACAATGCCCTGCACTCCTCATCATACTGAGCCCAGGCATAAACCCCCAAATGTAATCTGAGCTTTGCATATAATGTCCATGTATTTAAACATCACCACACATCACTCCGGAAACTTTTCGCAGTAGACACTGGTGTATGTCAAGAACGCCACAGTCCAGTTTTCAATCATCAAGGGTACCTTTGACCTCTTGGAGAGCTCACACTCCTCTTTCTTGGACCCCTCTTTGGAGCGCAGCTCCCTATGCAGGAGCTTGACCAGAAGCCTGCCGCCTCGCCACCTGATTCTGTTTCTCTCGGCCCACCATCCCCGCAGCTGCACCGTCTGCCTGTAAAACACCAGACATTGACACATTAATGTGTCCCCCATGGCCATCTCTCCTTGACAGCTCCTTCACCTCACAAGGAGCATTCTATAACCCCACCTCACCTTCCTCAAGGCTGTCCTCCTCATAATCAACCAGAGTTTTGTCCGCAGTGTCCACTACCCATACCCAACGAGGGCCTGCGGTCTCTCCTTGACATGTTACCATTGGTGCATGCTTTGTCATGGGCAGACGGTCGACGTACTGGGGGCCATAACAACCCCTCCATACTGTTCTGCCACAGCTGCCAGTACTGACCTCATGCCGCTGTAGCCAGAGGTTGCCCTGAACCTTACTGCCAGAGATGGTGATGATGCCTCCCTGGCCATTGAGTGGCCCCACCGATGTCTGACGGATCGCACCGGGCCCTGCCATCACTTCCCCTCAGGGCATGCGAGTCACACCAGACTCTCTCGAGTCAGCCCAAGTCCTGTTCCCCGCAACCTGCAAAGAGGACCACAGAACTGATGTACTGGCTCACTGTACCCTAGCTGGCTGGCCCGTGGGAACCTCAGGGAACCTCAGCCACCTGCCCTGCCCCACGCCTATACTACTCCTTGTGCACTCCTCTGAAAACCACCACCCCTTCCTCCCAGTAACCCCTTCCTGCTCTACCTCGCCCCTACACCCCATATCCCCTTGCACTTCAGGCACCTCCCTGTGTTCCTCCTAACTCCACTGCAGCAGTGCTGCCACCAGGGTTGATGCAGGCCCCTGGGCCCCCAGGGGCCCCTCCCCTTACTTATGGGTGGTATAGCCACCTCTACCCTATGGGGCCCTGTGCCTGATGTGCTGTTGTCCCCTACCCGCCCCATCCCTCATGGACCTCCTGACTCCCACTTATCACGCAGGGCCTGGGGGACCTGTTCCAGCCAGTCCCTCTCCCCCAGCAGTGAGCCTGTTGTGGGCACATGTGCTCCCCCTCCCGCACCTGGCCCCATCACGCTTCCCTATGCTCTTTCTTTTCTAAGGGCCCCATCCTTGAGGGGGCCCTGACAATGCCCATGTGGCCCCCCGCATCCTAAGCCCACCCCTTGCAGTGCTCCCGATGTGGGCAGGTCAGAATCTGCAGCCACAGTGTCCAGAGGGGCCTCCCTTCAGCACCAGGCATTTCCTCACTGCCTGTTGCGCTGATATGTGCAGGCGGCTCCAAAGATGCTGGCTGCACTGACCTGCGCATTGCGGCAGCTGTCCAGGACACGTGCAGGCTGCGCGGTCAGACCGCTGCAATTTCTCCAAACATTAGGGCCCCAGCCCCACATGTGGCAGCATCGCGGCCTCGCCATGCCCCCACACTACCTCCCGCCTCTGCGCTGTGTGACACTTCAATTAAAAACAGGCCATTAGGCTCGCAGGAGGCCTCCCCAGCTGAGCCCGCCCTCCGCACACGTGCCGCCGCCTCTCCCTGCACATCTCAGAGCCATGCAACTTGTTTTCAAGCGGCGCCTTGCGCTTACCTTCTTGATACCGCTTGCTGCAGCCCTCACTTTACGCGACAGCAAGCAGGCCAAAACCGCTACTGCCAAAATAGCTTGTTATAAAAACCCTTGGACTACATAAACATAGAAATAGAACCCAACAAGATAGCAGTCTCCTGGACTGCACCACCTTCCCAATATCCCGGGGGGGCAGACCTCCCAGTGGTCAGCTGCCCCAAAATTCCCATTTGAACTTAAAATTGCACTTCTGCGAAGATGTCCAGAAACACAAACACCTTTCTCATCACAATTTTGACTTTGAACAGTCCATCATGTTGATGTACAATTTGTATAACATTAAGCATGACTTGTAAAGTGTAACAATCATATGAAAATGTATCAGAAACTTCATGAGCCTATAGCCCCCCCATGGAGCACTGAGTACAAATAATTAATATGGTAAGTGTGAAACAATAGGCACAAGTAACCGAGCTTTCTATATGAAGGCTATGTAAAGTGGGTGCATGGCTTTTTAGATTACTATCTTACTTGTCGAGATGTCTTATGAGTGCAGCATATGGTGTGATGAAAGTGAAACATCATATACATCACAATTATCCCTAATGATGCTTTCTGTGAGGTCTAGTCATGGACCACTGATCGTGTAGAAATAGTTGTGTACTACACTTTAGAATGACAAATTTGCACATTGCAACATATTAAAAAGAATTGCAAAAGTCATGGTGTTGACCAGACCCATACAAAGAGAATAACATGAAGTATCCTAAGTTTCATGTAGGTACTGCAAAACAGCACTCACACACAGTTGTTATTTGTTACCAGAGCATAACACATATACAACTAACCTATATATATATGGGTGTACTGATTACTTTCTGAAAAGGAATTAAGGTTAATATATGATTTCAGATTATACATTGGTAATGAAGGTAGTTTCTACAAGCAACTTGCAAAACAGTATCATACATTTAAGGTTTAATAGACACATTAACATCTAATAGAATATGAATGAAAACATGACATTTGTAATATAACGTAAAGTGATTATACTTACCGGTCTCCAAACCACAAGGGATTACTGCAAAGTGTTCAGTGTATAGAATCCCATAACCTTCTCTTCCCAGGGCCTGGCAAAACAACCACCAGTCTAATGGGCCTCTAGGTGGGCAGGGATCTTACCCACTCGTGCAGATAGTTTCACCACTTCCTAATTTCTTCCTGTGGGAGCCTGTTGTTAGATACAGCATTCACTCTTAAGACAATTCTCTCCCGCCTTTTCTGATTGATAGTAGTACTTTGGACAAGGGCTCCAAATAAGTCTGGATCTAGCCTAATTCACCATGACTGTCAATTCTGTGTCTGAGAATTTGGGGTTTCTTCTACCAGATATGGTGCAAATGAAGACATAAAAATATAGTATTCAAATGAACAGCAGGGAATAATGGAACACAAATGACAGGAAAAGAAAGTGGCAACAAAAAAATGACCTAGTTCTTGCTGGTTGCATGTGAGAAAGGCAAAGGACCATGGTTTGGAATGGGGCGTGTTATATAGTGTGCTGTGCAAGTGTGATTGCTTTTCATCTCAGGTGTGTGACCTACGTGTGCATCTTTATGACACATGGATGCAACAAGCGAAAGCAGGTCCCCAACGTATTTACTCTTTTGGTACACTGCTGCGAGGCCACCACTATGGTGGTCGGTGATGGATGGTAAACCGCCACTCCATCACTGACAGAATAATGTCCGGCGCCAGACGATTGTGCACCGTCTTGCGGGGCAGAATCACTAGTTGAACGGTAAAACCTCCGTCAAGGCTGATGGCAGTTCTCCTGTCGAGTATATAAATTGAGTGTGAGATACTCCACCAGCCCAATGGATAGATTGAAACTGCTGTTGCGGAGGATGGACAGGCCAATCGCCAAGAAATAAATTGGGCCCTAAGTCACTGAATATGAAGATGAACTCTATGTTCTGGAATAAAAAAGAAAATTAATACACTAGTAAGAGAACAGAAATAGCTGCAGAAAAAAAAGAAAAAGAATAGTAAAAACTAATTTATATTTTTATATTTGGTGTGCCAAGAAATGTAAGTAAAATAAATTAAAATTGGTCAGTGTGCAAGGCAAAGACAATCATGATAATCTAGCCATTTTGCCCTGGTGACTGAGTGGTGCCATAAATAAATATAAGTAAAAAATTAACATTTTGGTCAACCAAAGCCTTTCAATTAGTGGACTCTAAGACTGCAATTGATGCATCATTTTAAAAAAACAAAATGCCTCTCATACCTAACCTTTCATTTACATTCCCAGTGAACACTGAAATGATTGAAAGGACTGCAGAGCTTATGAGTGTGTCTACCACAGAAAAATCCACATAGATAGATATCACACCTGTTTGGAAATGGGTGACTGGATTACTTAATGAATTTCAAATAATTAATTAACATGACAGATGGGAGGCGCTTAGATAAACTTGATATTTTTAATGTTTGGATGATTACCCTGGGAATTGATTGGCCCATTTTTATCTGTTTACCAGCACCTCTTGGTTCTTCTGAGACCTGGTTCTCCATTTACCTTGATCTTAAGAATCAATTTCTTTTTCTTTTCTTGATAAATAGGTGTGTCTAATGTAGAAGAATATAAAATATGCAAGTCCTGTTAGCAACATTCAGGAGAAGGACCCATAATATATACATATTTCCATCTAATTATATATAATATACATCTCCATTAATAGGTAAAGAGGCATAACCCTATGGACTGGAAAAAGGTGATTTATTTAAAATTATGCTGACTAGTTGTGACTAATGGCTCACCTGGCAAACCCTAAGTGAGTAATGTGCAGACATGATGAGCAAATCTAAACCTTTTTAATGTTTGGGAGATCATCCATTTAGGATACATGAAGCTTGCTCTCTTGGATATCGGAACAACCTTTAGTCTATTACTTACTTCAGTGTATGCCCCTGACTCAGAGACCTTAATCACTCTGAATTTTCTTTTCTCTTTCAAAAATTCTTCTCTTCTGCAAGAAACCTTGATGGTCCTTCGGCTCTGTGGTTCAGCCCTGCTCCCAAGATGGACAATGCCAGAATGCAGTTGCCACATTTGAATCCAGTATCATTTTTAATTCTTATAAATGTTTTTAAACTGTGCTTCTCTCCTCTATTTTGCATTGCAGCCTAGCTACCTAGTTTAAGAACAGTCAGTGGTTTGCTAAAGGTTGTTTGTATTGTGCTTGAGTTACTTGTCATCTTTCTCCCATGGCAGATGTGCAACACCCATGGGAGTGGTTGAATGCTATATGTGCGTGTCTCTCTCTCAAAATTCCCCAATTCCCCATACCCAGCCATCATTTGAAACTCTGACCCACTTTCCCCAATTGTGAGATCTATTGAGCTGTAATATTTTTACCCCATTAACAGATCTCACACTTGGGAGGGCAAATGTGGTGTAAGCAATGATAAATAACCACAGGCAGAAAGTAACAATATGTGAAAAGGCGCCCAAACCACCCCCTTCTCTGGCCATGGTGCTGTACAGTGCTGAAAACAATACTTGATAATAGGCAACACATAGGTTATTTGTACGTTTCTTCTTATAATCCATGCCACACAGAGATTCTAGTTGTTGAAAATAAACCTCATACCTTTTACACAGGTGTACTCATACTTTGCCTATAAAAACACATAGCATTGTTACATCTATTATTTACACTGCCTTTATAGTAGTACAATAATAGGGTGCTGGATTTATGAAAATGCCATCTTTCATGATGCAGGATCTATTTCCTGGTTCACTTTCTCCACTGAAAATAAGAAACTTGGTATCCTGTGGCTTCTTACCTGCTTGGGCCTGTTAGAGCAGCCAAAACCACTGCAGCAACAACTACTAAGAGGTATTGTGTGAATTCACCACCATGCTTGCTCAGGTGAGGAGGAGGTTAAAAAGATTTGGGTTTGGGAGAGATGGCATAATTTGGCATCAGTTCTATGGGTACTATGACATGACTTCAGAGGGGAGTGCAGCACACAGTTATTACTAATAGAAGGTGGATCAAGTGACAAGTCATGAAGGGGGACATTGGCATGGTTAGATTTCAGATACTGATTGAACATGGGCAGAGGGCTGGAGAGAGGGCGGCATTTGGAGTAGCCTGGCAAGAGAGAGTATTATGAAACTCCTTTGTTGTTTGTGTTGTACCACATATGTGCCTATGTCAATAGGTCAGTGGCCCTTCACTGGTTTACACTGTATACTACAGATTAACAAATAGTAAAGTAAACCAATGAACTAAAAAGGAAGAGACCATTTGTTATAAAATAATATTTATTTTTAAATAGGGAAACATACAGCCATTCGCAACATCCCGCACCAGACACACTGCCTCCCTCATGCCCTAAAAGAGACCAAACAAACCTATCCCTTCCCCCAAATGATCTTACCCACACCACCCACAACAGACCCACCAGTGCCCTACAAAACACAAAACTAACCTTCTCCTTCTCAAACTCATCCCGCCCACACTACTTGCAATCAATTTAGTCTTTATTTCGAGTCTTGAAATCATTAAAGACACATGTAATAACAATACAACACTTTAAGAAAAGTTCATACAAATATACATCAATTATATGAAAGCTAAAACTCCTAAAAATACCTTAAAAATGTATAAATAAATTATGTTACTAAGAACAATAAAACTATTATCTTGCAGCAATCAATTTCACAACTCATGATCAAACAATCTCATAATTTCCTAGATATAAAAGCACTACTTGACCATACACTATTCACTATTGTGCCTATCTGCATATGGTAAAGAATAGTAGAACCAGTGGGCGAACAATAATGTGTGCTTGACCTCTCATTCGCCACGTTCAAGTCCCCTCAGTGTTCCTTGTTACTTCAAACACTTAACTCGAATCCCCCACATCCAGCTCAAAAATGTGGCTGTTGCCACAACTATAGATTCGTGTGTGTTGGTTTTCAATATACGATATGCATCAGTGCTTAATCGTGTGCCCATATTGGCCTAAGCCATTTGTTCCTGGGGCGCTTGTAAGCTGGACACACAAACAGGATGTGAAGAACTGTCTCATCCTGCATATTGCAGGATTCGCATCTAATAGTCGGTGGACTTTGCCAGTTTTGCATAAAGGATTTTGTCGGGAGTGTACCAACCCTTAATTGATGGTACAATTTTCTATCTAGAGGCTTTAGTATAAGGTCCCAGTAAGACTCGAACCTAGTATCTTGTTTGTGTTCCATAAAAACACCAGAAAGGGAAGTATTGATAGTGCATGACATGGACTTAGATTTCACCATGGCCCAATAAGCTTCCTTAAATACTTTTTTAGATGGAAATAGATTGCTTTCTGCATTCTCCCACAAATGTCTAAACCCCATTTCCACCAGAATATGCTTTATTTTTTGTAACCATAAAATACTACTCGATATGTCGGCCCGTTTTACGTCTTTCAGAGCATCGGCATAATGAACCAACTCTGGGGTAGTCCAAATCCTTCTCCAGTGTGCTACTGGCCTAAATCGAGCCAAGTCCTCAAGAGTACTACAACCTAAATCAAGATAAAGGGGTTTAAGGGGAGTGGATTGGGGGAGACCTGTTAAGGTTCTCAAGAACTTATTCTGGGCTACAGTTAGTGAGGAGACATTTTCGAAGCCCCAGAGCTCCGCTCCATAAAGAATAGAGGCCCTGACCTTAACATTGTAGATTGTTAGAGCTGGACTTACCGGTTTAGTTTTGGACAATCTATGTTCTTTTAATAGGGCACCTGCTAATTGGACATGCTTTAAAGTCATCAGATCTATCTGAGGTTTCCAATTTAGCTTCTTGTCCAGAGTCACTCCCAATTATGTATACACGTCAGATTGTTCCAACTGAACCTTATTCATGAATACTTTTCCTTGGACCATTTTGTGTTTATGGAAAATCATGTATTTAGTTTTATCCACATTGACTACCAACTCGTGGTCACTGCAAAAGGTCTCAAATCTATTCAGTGCACGCTGCAGCCCTGTTTGCGTCTTGGATAGGATAAGAGTATCATCCGCAAGTAGCGGAATCTTTTCACCCGCGAGGGAGGGGGCATTGGTTGGGTGTGACGAAAAATAATATACAACCCTATCAATAAACAAAGAAAAAGGTGTAGGGGCCATGACGCACCCTTGCCGGACCCCTTTTGATACTTCAAACCTATCTGTAACCTTGCCCTGCGACCCCCATCGTACCTGCGCAAAGTTGGACTCATGAAGCCTGACAATCAATGCAAGAAGTTCAACTGGCATCCCGAGATCTTTTAGTACCTCCCATAACTTGTTGCGCGGCACCAAATCAAACGCGGATTTAAGATCTATAAAGGCCGCGTAGAGGGTACCCTCCGCTATCACTACCCAGTGCCAATAGATCATCATAAACCTGAAAACTTGGTCTATAGTGCTCACTTTTTGGCGAAAACCAGCCTGGAGTGGGGACAAAACATCTTTTCACCAATCCAAGATTGGATCCTACTCAACACAAGCCTAGCCATAATCTTCTGCAGTGAGTCAATTAGACTAATTGGCCTATAATTGCTCGGGCACGTGCGATCCCCTTTTTATAAATTGGTATGATTTCCGCACCGCGCCAAGATTCTGGGATTGGAGCCCCACACGCAATCGCATTCGCGATTATATGGATATATTTTAGCCAGTTTTCTCTATCGTGCCTGAACAAGTCGGCCGGAATACAATCCAGGCCTGGCGCTCGTCCTTTTGGTATCGCATCCAAAGCTCTACCAACCTCTTCTAGGCTAAAGATAACAGTTTTATCTGACCTTAAGATTAAACTTTGAGTAGTACTGACAGTTGTAGCGGCGAATTGGGCTTGATAATGGGAAATCCACTGATCTGGTGCTACATAGTTAACAGGGACTTGTCTATGCTCCCCCCTGCCCCACTTCACCAACTGCCAAAAATTCTGCATCCTTTTTTCTCTACTTGCCAACAGAAGTTCCTCCCATCATTTTTCATCTGACTCTTGCTTGGCTTTAAGGTGGATTTTCTTATAATTAGCTCTAGCAAGCTTTACATTTTCCATAGATTTTGATTTTATAGCTTGTGTTTGTTTTCGATATGCCACTCTACAGTCCTTATTATACCAATTAGCAGATTTTATAATAGCTGAATTCCTTGCAAAAGACCCGCCCCCACCCTAATGCCATAAAAAAATAGAAAACAAACCTACCTCTTCTCCTCCAGCCTGCCTAGCCTAGCCCTCAGTTACTTGAGGTCATGGCCAAAGTCTCCATGTCCCCCTGGACCTTGTGTAGGAGAATCTGGAGGGTGTTGGGGGAGGAAGATGTAACTGACTATGGTAGGGTGCAGTTAGTAATTTGACTTAGCTGTCCACTGTGGCTGAGAAGTTCATCAGGCAGCTGAGAGGATGTCTGACCACTGCCTGCTCCTTTTCCTTCAGATCCTTCAGCTGGTGAAAGACCACCAGAATCAATCCCCAGCTTCCGGAGCTGCAGCCAAGTCTCTATCTCCTGTGCCTTATGATGTAGATCTTTTTAGATGCCAGCAGGATCAGTAGGCTGAACTAAGGAGAAAAGAAAAAGACATTAATTGTAGCATCTACCAGGGTCATTGAAATTTTATGGGACTTTTTTAGGCATGGTTATGTTTTAGAGGACATGCCATTAATTAATCAATTCACCATCACCTGCTCAATAAAAAAAAACATGTTTTAAGCTCAAGCAGATGAAAAAAGTTAAAAAAAGGAATTGATAAGGTGAGTCTCTTACAAGACAGCGTTAACCACTGTTTAAGAAATGAACAAACTGAAAAGTGATACAGTGGTAAAAAATTGGGTGCATTAATTCATGCAGCCTAATTTAGTTGACTTTTCCACCATGCAACATAATTAATTGAGCTAATCCTTTGCATGATTTTTGGACAACCTTCCGCCCTATCAGCTGATGGTGATTCTGTTGACCTAAAGACGTGATCGTTCAATTTTCAAGGATTATGAATGGAAATTAAGGCTCACTACATAACACCAAAGTCTGGGAGTAAGGTTCAATGTTCAAGCTGATGTTATGGATCTAGGAAATCCTGACAGTGCTTAGGTGTTGTCATTTGCTTGGTCATAGGATTAACGTCAAGGCTCATAGGAGAATTTCATGGCTCAAGTAGACATTTTCATTGACTATACAATTGACTTTGTTTCCACCTCTTTGTAGCACACTGAGGCATTTTAGTAGGAGTAAGCAAATGGAATTTCCAACTCCTTAAGAGATGTGAGTGGCCATTTTCATTAGGGTGCAGCACTCCGGTCTCCAGCCTACTCATACCTGCCTTTTACCCAGCCCATACCATTCCATTTTGATCCTTTTCCTCCCCACATCCCTATCTTCAGGTCTAGTCTTTGAGACAGCCTTAGTTGTCTTGCAAGATGATTTTTTTCCCAAAAAGGTCATACATAGTACACATACATAGAGGGGCTTTTGGTCAACAGGCTTCATCCATTGATCTGTTACTGTCATTTACATTTTACTTCTGCCCACAACAACATACAGAATGTGGCAATCAGTCAGCCAAACAGCTCCTTTCTCTTCAATGACAAAACTGGTTCAAAGTGTGCTTTTTTGGCAATTATTTACACTAACTTAAAATGCTTGCCATTTATTTTCAACTCTGTAAGATATTGGGTTATTAGCTGTGTAGGATGTGCAGCCTGTGCAAGTAAAAGGTCCACAATTGTCTCCTTGCTGAGAACCAAGCACCCCATTGTAGCACTTGACTCTCTCAAGGTAGCAAAGCAGAGCAGTCCAAGACCTCCTATGGGGAAGTGGTGTTGGCTAGCAATCCCAATTCACTATCGTGCAAAAATAACACTCAATAAATAATTGGCCAGTGAGTGCTTTTTCTTTGAAAAAGTAAAAGTACGTTTATTACACACACTGCTAAATACTATGCATTAATTTACAAATATATAGACCACACAGGTGGAATTACCTTTGGTAACATTCTGAAATCACATTTGAACCCTAATGAATCATGGACCCCAAAAATTCACACTACCCCCACCCATACCACATAGAACATTGCAATATAGGGGGGAGTGACATTTTATAAAGAACAGACCAACTGGCTTTGATAAGTGGTCACCTCATTAAAATAGTAATAACCACATGTTAAAAATCACCATTATGGCCCCAGAATAAGTAATCATGTTTAAATAAATTCATTATTGTCAATAAAACATTGAATTTGTTAGGAAAAATCACTGTCAGCAATATATTGTCAATGAAGTATAAACAATCATCATAACATGTGTGTGAGTCTTACCATGCAGCCATAGAACTAACCACCAGAGCTCCCTTAACACTCAGGCTGTAGATCAAAAGCTCTAGCCTTAAGAATACCTTTAAAAGAAATACAACATTCTTCTGGGTTATCTTTTCTCTGACCTGGGAGACGTAGGGTTAATTTTGCTATTCTATCCTGGGGGGCTACTGTGCTCCCTACAGCCCCCTTATGATTAAAATTTGTGTTGGTGGTGCCCTTTTAGTGTCCTGCGAGTTAACAATGACGGAACTCTTTTGGCGCCTAATGAACTCCGTAGAGCTATGACGTAATAGATAGAGGGTATGGCAGTGAAGGCTGCTTTAGAATGTTGAGTTTGCAGTTACATGCAGAAGAATAAAGACGTGTGATACAAGCTCGGTGTGTGGCGTAGTCATTGCCGGGTACACCAGCTGGGAAGACTCTACAAATGGCGACGAGCTAGGGGATAAGTAACCCGAAGATTGACAGTGCTCTCTCAGAGAGTTTGCTGTTGGTTCAAGCAAACTGCTTGTGTGTGCCACGTGTGCTGTTGTTGAAGTACTGAATTGATGCTGAATGCATGTTGAGTCAAAGTGCAGTCCCAGTCACTGTGAAGCACTTGAAAACTAAAGCATTTACGGAGAGTCTACATGTTGTTGGTTACGAACCATATGAATTTTATAAATCAATTTGTATAATCAAGAATGAATACATCAAAAAATAAATGAACAGTGGGTGTATTCTTTTTTTGTACAGATTTATATTCAGATAAATTAAATTAAAGGGTACAAAACAGTATTCACATATACAGAAGTGACAGAGATTAACAATCTTCAAAATAAAAAAAGATATGCTAGTCACTTGTGTAAATAACCCATTTCTAAAACCTATTTACAGAAAGAAATTTTTCTTTAACATTCAGTAAAGAATTTCTGTACAACAATATTATGTCATTGATGAAAATGGGTTAGACTGGTCAACGTTTCGGTCTTGTCATGTGATACATCTATTAAACCATCTTCAGGACAGAAAGATTCTTATTTGGAAAGCAGACCCCTCTGTAAAAGGTATAATCACACAAATTGTGTTTTTCAGCCACAGGCGTTATAAAAAAGAAGATATGCACCCAAAAAAAGTGAAAAAAAGGATAATTTATAGTTGTGAGCCATAAAGGAACCTTTGGAGTACAATCTAGCTCATCTATTGTAGAGATAAACATTTAGAGAGATTGATAGATTAGCCCACACCAACTTACTGTGAAATAAAATGGAAAAAAACTTACTTGAAAATAGATCAATTTAGGACCTAAAAATCATTAGTCCAAGGTGGGTGGTGAAAACTTAAAGAAGATCTGAAAAAAATATAAACTGATTATCTATTTATGCCAAAGAGAGTTGAAAGACTTTGCAGTAAGAAACCCTGTTCAGACATTCAGAATTGTCCTAATCAAAAATATCCCTCGAGAAAAGATTGTCAGTCAGTCAGTCAAGAATGCTTTATTCGACAACTTAATGTCATAAAAGAAAACATATCATGCAACCGTACATTTCATTAAAACATTTGTAAAACCTCAAAAAAAATTTAAAAAGCACTCCTGATATCAGCCAGGTGCCCATGGCTTAAAATGCATACACAACAAAAACAATTTGTAAAATACATAGTGCAAATAGGCAAACATAATTAGGTACAAATAGGCTCCTCTTGTGTTATTCCTGTAAATGACCGGAAAATCAAGCCCTAGGATGCATACAGTACAGGTACATTTTATAAAGTGCAAAGTGCAAAAAGGAACAAATTCAAAATAAAATATTCTGCATTTGTAACATTCCTGTTATCAGTCAGGGGACCAAGACCAGCTAAAATTACAGTACCAAACTTTCTATAAAGTGCAAAGTGCAATGAACCGGACTCAATCAGATAAGATAATCCTCTTTTTTAGTGGGCCTCTGAATAAAAACATATAAAAAGTATAATAACAGTTAAAAAACCAATTTTTTCCTGCACCTAATGGCTCCCGTTAGAAAACTTGCAACCCCAAAACAGACCATGGGGGAAGCTAACATCTGAAGGTATAGTAGGGCTGGCCTAACTTGTACAAAGTGACAATCTCTGAGTAGTGATAATATAAATTTCTTGCGTAAAGAGACATAATAGTCACAGAAAAAAATAAAATGGAGGGTATCCTGTTCAGAGAAATTATCGGAAGGACAGGGTTCTAAGGTGCCAGGTTTAGAAAAGCCCTGAGGAACTGACAAAAGCCAGGGGCCATTTGCAAACGAAATCTTGTTAAAACAAAACGATGGAAGGGATTACCAACAATTAATAAGTAAGGTTGGACTTGGTTTTGCATAGATAAAGAAGCATGGCGTCTTACCATCGGTTTTAGCAACTCCTTTTCTTCCCTTAATCCCTGGCGCTTTATCAAAAACTGATATTTAATATTTCTGATTTTAATTTTGTCCATGGGTTTGGGACTTAGAAATAAATCGGGGCAACCTAGCCAGTTTGTCAGTTCCCTTAAGTGCTTTAACCAGGGGATATGTTCGGCTCTATCTAGTGCTAGACAATCAGTAATTATTGTTTGGTTTAAATTTGTAATGGGACTTGCCCAAACTCTAAGCCAGTGCATTAATGGAGCCACTGCGATATAGTCTGATATGTAACCCACCCCTAGTTCTTCATGTATTGTATATGCAGGGGTGGATTGCGGAACTGCCAGAATCTTACGTAGGAACTTGTCTTCCTCATGCTGAATATCCTTTCCTTCTTTGTATCCCCAGAGGTCGCTGCCGTAGGTTGCCATGGGGATACATTTTTCCTTATATATCTTCAGCAGGGCCGAGATGGGTTTTGACCCCAATCTTTTAGCAAAATTTAGGGGCCGATTCCGATTCCGGCCGGAAAACGTACCGACCGACTCGGAGCCGGAATTAATTCCGACCGACACGTACCGGTGCAGCCCAACCCGCCATATACGATGAGAAGCGAGCAAAACCCGACCGACTCGTACAGAACACAAGCCGAAGGACCGAGCCGCGCGGAATACAGCAATCCGGCCAGAAAAACACGCGATTCGAACCGACCGACTCGCACCCGGAACAATACCGAACGAGACGTACCCGCGGACTCCCACCCGCCAAGTACGATGCAAGGCGTGGAAAACACGACCGAGTCGCACGGAGGACAAGCCGTACGACCGACATGCATACAAAACTGCGAGCCGAAGCAACCCAAAACACCGTGACCGATGCGTACGCAGCATAGAAAACAGCACAAACACAGCGTGAACGAAACGGACGAGCCCGTACCAGACAACTGCAGGGTCCGACTCGGTCACAAGAACGTCTCCTACATGCACGAAAAGTACAAAGGGAATCTACACAAAAAAGGCCAAACAAGCAATTACAAAGCCAATAAATACTGGGGGAGGGGCAGGGAACAAAGACACACCCACAACTCCACCCATATAAAGGACACAAATCCCTACCATGATCCTTTGCAAATTCAAATTACCTGCCAGCACTCAACAGACAGCAACCACACACCCACAGCTCATCCATCACACAAGCCACACACCATCAGCACCACAACAAATAGAAACCTCACATACACCTAGCAAAACACACACTCACACACCTTCACCTGCACACCAACACACACATCACTCACCATCACCACCCATCACCATGCCCCCAAAGAAGAATCACAAGTTCCTAGATAGTGAATTGGAAGTCCTGGTAGATGAGATCCTCAGGGTAGAGCCACAGCTCTTTGGTACACTGGTCCAACAGACACCCATGTCACAGAAAACAAAGATGTGGGAGAGGATCGTCGACAGGGTGAACGCACAATCACCATGTTTGCGCACAAAGACAGACATCCAGAACAGGTGGTATGACGTCCGCAGGAGGGTGAAGGAGCTGCTGAAGAAGGACTACATCTTGAGCCAATACACCGGCAGTGGCCCTCCTGCCAAGCCAGTATACCTCAGGCCCTGGGAGGAGAAGGTGCGGGCCATCCTACCACCAGTGAGCGTCTATGGACTAGAAAACATCCCAGAGCCTGGTGAGTACACAACAAATGTACACAATATTCTGCGACTACACACACACATCACTGTCAAGGGGAGAGTCAAACCATGCACTCTTAGCAAATACACAGCAACCAGAACAGAATCATCCCAAAATGTGTATGTCACTCAGAGAAACACAACACATGCCATCACAAAGTGACATTTAACTGTGTCATCACATGTACAAACACAACTACAACTACAGCTAGGCAGTGGCACAAATATAACTGACAAACACATCCAGACAAGTAGCCACCACTACAACACCAGCACACAGTGAAGCCCACTGAAAGAAAGGAAATATGTGTATGCTGGGCAAGTCAGTGTAGCCAATAGCATGATGGGAGTTGTAGGCACAGATATTGCTCACCCCCACAACTGTCCCATCAACACCACCCTGAACCATGCGCACATCACAGGGAGTGGAAAACAACTTACAAGATGGCTGACACTGGCTACTGCTGTGGGGAGCACAAGGCCCTGCTGGCAACTGTGCAACAACCAACAGCAGGACACCACTGACTGACATCCTGAAAGACAACTTGCACTCCCTGCAATGGAAGCACGGTCCATGGTGGGATATCTAGCTGGGTGGGAAGGAGGACTCACAGCCCTGACCATAGTTACCAGCAGCGTTTCTCACACACACCCCTAACACAAACTCCACAAAACTCACCTGGGAGAATGCATTGCCCCACACTCCAATCAAATATCCCACAAAGAACCACAACCCTGGGTCATGCTGAGCGAAGCACATGGACACACATGGGACCTGTAGCAAAACTAACCCCAGGATAACACTGTCAGCCATCTTGTCAGCACAGGCACACAACCCCACAGGGAAGCAGAGTCAAAGGGAAGGAAGCATGGGCATGCTGGGAAGGGGGGGTGGAGGCAATAGCATGATGGGAGTGGTAGTCACAGCTCAACATCCCCCACCCACATGGCCCAGCAAGCTCACACTCAAGCAAGCACACCCCACAGAGAGTGGAAAGCCCCATCAAAGATGTCTGACACTGGTGCTCTGTTGTGGGGATCACAAGGCCCTGCTGGGAACTGGCCACCAACCAACAGCAGGACGCCACTGTCAGCCATCTTGCCATTGCTCTCACACTCACACACAGTGAAGTCCACCCAAAAGAAAGTAAGCATGGGCATGCTGGGAAGTGGGGTGGAGGCAATAGCATGATGGGAGTGGTAGTCACAGCTCAACATCCCCCACCCACATGGCACAGCAAGCTCACACTCAAGCATGCACACCCCACAGAGAGTGGAAAGCCCCATCAAAGATGTCTGACACTAGTGCTCTGTTGTGGGGAGCACAAGGCCCTGCTGGCAACTGTGCAACAACCAACAGCAGGACACCACTGCCAGCCATCTTGCCATTGCTCTCACACTCACACACAGTGAAGTCCACCCAAAAGCAAGTAAGTATGGGCATGCTGGGAAGTGGGGTGGAGGCAATAGCATGATGGGAGTGGTAGGCACAGATATTGGTCACCCCCACAACTGTCCCATCAACACCACCCTGAACCATGCGCACATCACAGGGAGTGGAAAACAACTGACAAGATGTCTGACACTGGGCACTGCTGTGGGGAGCACAAGGCCCTGCTGGCAACTGTGCAACAACCAACAGCAGGACACCACTGCCAGACATCTTGCCATTGCTCTCACACTCACACACACTGAAGTCCACCCAAAAGCAAGTAAGTATGGGCATGCTGGGAAGTGGGGTGGAGGCAATAGCATGATGGGAGTGGTAGTCACAGATATTGGTCACCCCCACAACTGTCCCATCAACACCACCCTGATCCATGCGCACATCACAGGGAGTGGAAAACAACTGACAAGATGTCTGACACTGGGCACTGCTGTGAGGAGCACAAGGCCCTGCTGGCAACTGTGCAACAACCAACAGCAGGACACCACTGCCAGACATCTTGCCATTGCTCTCACACTCACACACAGTGAAGTCCACCCAAAAGCAAGTAAGTATGGGCATGCTGGGAAGTGGGGTGGAGGCAATAGCATGATGGGAGTGGTAGGCACAGATATTGGTCACTCCCACAACTGTCCCATCAACACCACCCTGAACCATGCGCACATCACAGGGAGTGGAAAACAACTGACAAGATGGCTGACACTGGGCACTGCTGTGGGGAGCACAAGGCCCTGCTGGCAACTGTGCAACAACCAACAGCAGGACACCACTGCCAGACATCTTGCCATTGCTCTCACACTCACACACACTGAAGTCCACCCAAAAGCAAGTAAGTATGGGCATGCTGGGAAGTGGTGTGGAGGCAATAGCATGATGGGAGTGGTAGGAACAGATATTGGTCACCCCCACAACTGTCCCATCAACACCACCCTGAACCATGCGCACATCACAGGGAGTGGAAAACAACTGACAAGATGTCTGACACTGGGCACTGCTGTGGGGAGCACAAGGCCCTGCTGGCAACTGTGCAACAACCAACAGCAGGACACCACTGCCAGACATCTTGCCATTGCTCTCACACTCACACACAGTGAAGTCCACCCAAAAGCAAGTAAGTATGGGCATGCTGGGAAGTGGGGTGGAGGCAATAGCATGATGGGAGTGGTAGGCACAGATATTGGTCACCCCCACAACTGTCCCATCAACACCACCCTGAACCATGCGCACATCACAGGGAGTGGAAAACAACTGACAAGATGTCTGACACTGGGCACTGCTGTGGGGGAGCACAAGGCCCTGCTGGCAACTGTGCAACAACCAACAGCAGGACACCACTGCCAGACATCTTGCCATTGCTCTCACACTCACACACACTGAAGTCCACCCAAAAGCAAGTAAGTATGGGCATGCTGGGAAGTGGGGTGGAGGCAATAGCATGATGGGAGTGGTAGGCACAGATATTGGTCACCCCCACAACTGTCCCATCAACACCACCCTGAACCATGCGCACATCACAGGGAGTGGAAAACAACTGACAAGATGTCTGACACTGGGCACTGCTGTGGGAGCACAAGGCCCTGCTGGCAACTGTGCAACAACCAACAGCAGGACACCACTGCCAGACATCTTGCCATTGCTCTCACACTCACACACACTGAAGTCCACCCAAAAGCAAGTAAGTATGGGCATGCTGGGAAGTGGGGTGGAGGCAATAGCATGATGGGAGTGGTAGGCACAGATATTGGTCACCCCCACAACTGTCCCATCAACACCACCCTGAACCATGCGCACATCACAGGGAGTGGAAAACAACTGACAAGATGTCTGACACTGGGCACTGCTGTGGGGAGCACAAGGCCCTGCTGGCAACTGTGCAACAACCAACATCAGGACACCACTGCCAGACATCTTGCCAATGCTCTCACACTCACACACACTGAAGTCCACCCAAAAGCAAGTAAGTATGGGCATGCTGGGAAGTGGGGTGGAGGCAATAGCATGATGGGAGTGGTAGGCACAGATATTGGTCACCCCCACAACTGTCCCATCAACACCACCCTGAACCATGCGCACATCACAGGGAGTGGAAAACAACTGACAAGATGTCTGACACTGGGCACTGCTGTGGGGAGCACAAGGCCCTGCTGGCAACTGTGCAACAACCAACAGCAGGACACCACTGCCAGACATCTTGCCATTGCTCTCACACTCACACACACTGAAGTCCACCCAAAAGCAAGTAAGTATGGGCATGCTGGGAAGTGGGGTGGAGGCAATAGCATGATGGGAGTGGTAGGCACAGATATTGGTCACCCCCACAACTGTCCCATCAACACCACCCTGAACCATGCGCACATCACAGGGAGTGGAAAACAACTGACAAGATGTCTGACACTGGGCACTGCTGTGGGGAGCACAAGGCCCTGCTGGCAACTGTGCAACAACCAACAGCAGGACACCACTGCCAGACATCTTGCCATTGCTCTCACACTCACACACACTGAAGTCCACCCAAAAGCAAGTAAGTATGGGCATGCTGGGAAGTGGGGTGGAGGCAATAGCATGATGGGAGTGGTAGTCTCAGATATTGGTCACCCCCACAACTGTCCCATCAACACCACCCTGAACCATGCGCACATCACAGGGAGTGGAAAACAACTGACAAGATGTCTGACACTGGGCACTGCTGTGGGGAGCACAAGGCCCTGCTGGCAACTGTGCAACAACCAACAGCAGGACACCACTGCCAGACATCTTGCCATTGCTCTCACACTCACACACACTGAAGTCCACCCAAAAGCAAGTAAGTATGGGCATGCTGGGAAGTGGGGTGGAGGCAATAGCATGATGGGAGTGGTAGTCACAGATATTGGTCACCCCCACAACTGTCCCATCAACACCACCCTGAACCATGCGCACATCACAGGGAGTGGAAAACAACTGACAAGATGTCTGACACTGGGCACTGCTGTGGGGAGCACAAGGCCCTGCTGGCAACTGTGCAACAACCAACAGCAGGACACCACTGCCAGACATCTTGCCATTGCTCTCACACTCACACACACTGAAGTCCACCCAAAAGCAAGTAAGTATGGGCATGCTGGGAAGTGGGGTGGAGGCAATAGCATGATGGGAGTGGTAGGCACAGATATTGGTCACCCCCACAACTGTCCCATCAACACCACCCTGAACCATGCGCACATCACAGGGAGTGGAAAACAACTGACAAGATGGCTGACACTGGGCACTGCTGTGGGGAGCACAAGGCCCTGCTGGCAACTGTGCAACAACCAACAGCAGGACACCACTGACTGACATCCTGAAAGACAACTTGCACTCCCTGCAATGGAAGCACGGTCCATGGTGGGATATCTGGCTGGGTGGGAAGGAGGAGCGGATGACAACCAAATACAACCAATGCAGACCATGTACACACCCCAACATTCACATAGAAATGCCCAAATAATGCAGGACAACGTGCTACACCAATATCAACCCCTGAATGTGACAACTTAGGACAATGCATTGTACAGGCCCGCATCCAGAGGCACAGTCACAACTGTCAGGTGTGTCAACCATTGATGCCTGCAGAAACATAACATACATTGTGTGTGTCTCCCAAAAACAGGTGATGATGGGGACACAGCAGCAGATGCTGAGGAGTCCTCGTCCCAGGCTCAAGAGGATACGGAGCTCACTGGTGTGGAACAGCCTCTGCCCTCCTCGGATGAAGAAGACTTACCTGGCACCTCCGGAGCAAGTCATCATGCAGCACCAGCAGGACCACCAGCTGCACCCCCTGCACCCACCCCTCCAACGACTGTCAACACACATACCACCCCTGCCGACACGGACAGACCAAGGAGCAGCACCACCACCAGCACAGGGACCCTGGACCAACGTGGGGCCATGCACACCACCACCACCAACAACCCACAAGGTGGCCCAGGGTCACCTGTGCCTGCCACCTCAGGTACTGCATGTGTCGCCAGGGGTGGTGGGAGGGGTGGGAGACATAGGTCGCTGCTCACAGAGGGGTCTGGACTGCATGATGACCCACAACTGGCACGCATAGCCGATGCATACCAGTCCAGCACCGGAGAGTTCAGCCAGGTAGTGGGGCTCCTCAGGGACATTAAACAGCAGCAGGCTGCCCATCATGCCCGCTTGGACTCACACATGTCCCGCGTGGAGTCCAAGTGGGAGACACTGCAAGAGATGACGGTGGTGCATAGGGACATATTACAATGCCTCCGCCAGATGAGCAGCAACCAGTCAACACCTCCCTGTGTGCCCACAACATCTGGTGCTGAAACAACTGCAACTGCCACAGGGAGGCAGGATGACTCTGGCGGAGAGTCCCCTGCACCGCAGCAGCCTGCACTTGAGGATCCCCCCCAAAGAAGAGGGGCCGTCCGAGGAGGGGCAAGTGAGAGGCCGATGGCCATGTGCAACCCCCAGGAAGCCAAAACCTGTTCTGGAGAATAACCTTTGTGCGCAAACTGTTCACCCTGTTGACTGCAACACAACTCTCCCACATGACATGGGGAGCTCAAGTTGGACCAATGTCTCTGATTACTGTGGACTTTACTCTGGACATTTCTGCTACCAGGACTTCCAAATTATCTAGGAACTTTGGATCACAATCACAATGTACAGCACCCAACAACCTGTGCACTATACTCACACATGTATGTCAATAAACTCACTTATACACCATACTTGCCTCTGTTGTGATTCCTATGTTGTCTCAGAAGTTGCGATGATGATCGGGGAAATGACACTGTGCATGCTAACTGCTACAGCAAGTACAACACCGGCATGTGAGTCATGGCGACTTCACACATATGGGGGAGGCACACCACCAGGGCTACACAACACATACACACCATGGACATCTGACTCATCGCCTACACTGGTGTTGCCAGGAAATACGTTGCATTGCACAGACCCAACACCTATTCACAGTCTGTGTTAACTAGCCCACTGGTGCAGTAAGCAAATGTCAGTCAGATGTGTGACCACAGACAACGCACATCACAAAGTGAAGCACAGGTTTATTACACATTTGCAACATGTTGAAACCACCACAGATGCAAGGTAATCCCACCTGGCAGCGGGCACATAGTCAACAAGTGTAGAAGGAAGGAAGTCCATGGGTGTGGTGCACATCACCTGTAGGGACACAACAGCTACCACCCGGGAAGTCGAATCACGGTGTTGGGGATCACAGTTGACCAAACGACTCTGAAAGTACCCTGTGAAGGACAGAAATGACACACAGTCAAAAGTACTGAAGAACAGGACAGAACTGCAATACTCATGCACAATACATGTTACAAGATACCCACCCAGAACCAAGTTAGCATGTCAACACTGTTGGGGAGTACAGACTACCTGCAAGGACACATCGCTACACGCATACAGACATGTAGCCCATGGACACACTCAAACAGCACCAGAGCACCACCAACATATATCATGCAAACTCACATCATTGACATGCCATCTCTGGATACTCACATTCAGCTGAAGAAGTTGGTGATGAGCTGTGTGCGGACATCACCCTCAACATCATCATCATCATCACTGGCATCGTGGTCCAGGCCAGGATCCTCCACAGGTGGCGGACGTTGGTCATCGTCATCCAGGATGAGAGGCAACTCCTTCCGCACTGCCAGGTTGTGGAGCATGCAGCAGACGATGATAATCTTGCACACCTTTGCTGGGGCATATGGGAGGGACCGTCCTGTCTTGTCGAGGCAGCGGAAGCGGCTCTTCAGGAGACCAAATGTCCGCTCAATCACTCTCCTGGTCCGACCATGTGCCTCATTGTAGCGCATCTGGGCTGGTGTCACAGGGTTCCTGAGGGGCGTCAGCAACCACGGCATGTTGGGGTATCCGGAGTCACCTACATACAGACAATTGCACATTAGCAGAGTTGGAAAAGAGGGTGGAACACTACATAACAGAACACACACAATGGTACAAAGTCAGTACACACCAACAAGCCAGGCACGCTGGTTCCGCATCTGTGCCATCATCCTCGGGATGCGACTACTCCTCATCACGTACACATCGTGTGCAGAACCAGGGAAACGGGCACACACGTGTGTGTTGCTCATATCTGCAAGACAGACCACCAGTGCATTGACCGAGTGGTAGTGTTTGCGGTTACGGTAGGCCTGCTCTTGGGCCTGTGGTGGTACCAACGCCACATGTGTCCCATCAATGGAGCCAATGACATGCGGCATCCTCCCCAGGGCATAGAAGTCACTCTTCACGCCAGTGAGTCGTTGGAGTCTAGGGAAATAGATGTACTGGTTCAGGTATATCAACATAGCCTCCAAAACATCCCGGAGCACACGGCTGAACATGGTCTGTGACATCCCACCAGCAGTCGCCAGAGTGTGTTGAAAGGTACCAGTGGCAAAGAAGTGTAGGGCTGCCATCACCTTTACCTTGGGGGTCAGCGCTGTAGGGTACGGACGGCCAGATTGCAAATGTGGTGCCAAGCGCACTGCCAAATCCTCAATCAGCTGCCTGGTGAAGCGGTACCGTCGGATGCTGTCACGTTCCACCATCGTTGCCAGGTCAGGGAATGGTCTATGGACAGCTGGTGCCCTGCAGTGCATAGGTGAAGAAAGCAAGATTGTCAGTCACCCCACATATGTGGCATTGAACACACTCAACATCACATGATACATCATAATGAGGCACAAGTACATGATGTGTGCAGTTCCGTACGGATATGTATGGCACATACATGGCCAATATCTAACATCACAGTCCAACAAGTGGCATCAATAAGTGCCAGGTCATGCCATTGGATACCATGAGGCCGTGTCCCAGTACCCATCTCCTGCTGCCAAATAACAAACACACGCCACAGTGACATGTGAGGACTAATGTGCCCCAGGCATCACAGCTCAACGACAGGTAGATTCCCAGGGACCCTGTATTGCCACATGGACACTGGCATGACATGGTGTATCATGTATACACCACAGCAAAACAACCATGAGCCCCACAGGTAGTGGTCCGTGTTGCCTCGGCAGGACAGACATGGACGTCTGTGACACACACACGCACAACATCAAAGTCCATGCACAAACAACGTGGATGTGGAGACTGCCTCCCATTGTGCACATGAAATCAGAGACATTGTAATCACAACATGCACACAGACTGTGGAGGACCATCAACATTGTGCCAATGGGTCACCCTGGGTTGAACATAACGTCCCACATGGGACTCAGGGGGTATGTGACATGACATACACATACACCACCGTGAACTGTGACCATGCCACATGCTCAGATATGAACAGTTGCACATCACAGTGGTCATGTACACGAAACACCAAGGATTCTGTCCCCATAAACACGTGCACAGCCTGGGGGTGGCTGCCCCCAAGTGACACCCACAGAACAACATGTTCACCCCCATACACGGAATAGGTAATGCAGCCTTACATGCCCTAGGATACAGTTTGGACAGGCTGTGGTGTTGTAGGTGTGCCCCTTACTGCCTGGGAAGTATATGTGGCTGGCATATGTTCACCTGTGACAGGCATGGTGACATATGCCAGTGACTTGTACAGGGATGCGTTGGACAGCAAGGGACCGATCAGTGCGCACACATTGGCCATTGCATTCAATGTGCGCTGGTACGCGTTGTATTGGCAATACGCCTTGGACAGCAATGGACCGATCGGTGCGCACGCATTGGCCATTGCATACAATGTGAGCGGGTACGCGTTGTACAGCAATGGACCGATCGGTGCGAACGCATTGGCCATTGCATTCAATGTGCGCTGGTACGCGTTGTATTGGCAATACGCCTTGGACAGCAATGGACCGATCGGTGTGCACACATTGGCCATTGCATTCAATGTGCGCTGGTACGCGTTGTATTGGCAATACGCCTTGGACAGCAATGGACCGATCAGTGCGCACACATTGGCCATTGCATTCAATGTGCGCTGGTATACGTTGTATCCTATGTACGCGTTGAACAGCAATGGTCCGATCGGTGTGCCCGGCCGGCCCATTGCATTCAATGTGTGCGGGTACGCGTTGTATCCCATGTACGCGTTGAACAGCAATGGTCCGATCGGTGTTCCCGGCTGGCCCATTGCATTCAATGTGTGCGGGTACGCGTTGTATCCCATGTACGCGTTGAACAGCAATGGTCCGATCGGTGTGCCCGGCCGGCCCATTGCATTCAATGTGTGCGGGTACGCGTTGTATCCTATGTACGCGTTGAACAGCAATGGTCCGATCGGTGTGCCCGGCCGGCCCATTGCATTCACTGGGTGCGGGTACGCGTTGTATCCCATGTACGCGTTGAACAGCAATGGTCCGATCGGTGTGCCCGGCCGGCCCATTGCATTCAATGTGTGCGGGTACGCGTTGTATCCCATGTACGCGTTGAACAGCAATGGTCCGATCGGTGTGCCCGGCCGGCCCATTGCATTCAATGTGTGCGGGTACGCGTTGTATCCCATGTACGCGTTGAACAGCAATGGTCCGATCGGTGTGCCCGGCCGGCCCATTGCATTCAATGTGTGCGGGTACGCGTTGTATCCCATGTACGCGTTGAACAGCAATGGTCCGATCGGTGTGCCCGGCCGGCCCATTGCATTCAATGTGTGCGGGTACGCGTTGTATCCTATGTACGCGTTGAACAGCAATGGTCCGATCGGTGTGCCCGGCCGGCCCATTGCATTCAATGTGTGCGGGTACGCGTTGTATCCTATGTACGCGTTGAACAGCAATGGTCCGATCGGTGCGCACCCATTGGCTATGGCCTGGCCTGGCAACGGACGCGTTTTCAAAATTTGAACGAGTCTGATGCTGTAAATTCAGTTGGTCACCCACAACAATGTTGCAATTTCATGGGTGTCACGAAGTTGAACATTTGAAGGATGCTGGGGCGTGGGTAAGTGGTGCAATTCCATGGATTGGCCAGATTCAGATGATGCAAACGACTTGGACCTATCACTTTGGACACATGGGACAGTATCTGCCTCTGCAGTACACATATAATGCTGGCTGTTCCCCTGAGAGCTCACTTGCCTGCACTACATGCTCCAGGACGACATCTGCCACTACACTGCTGCTGTATCTGCACCCTCTGGACCCTGCAATGGCACGTAGTGTGGAGAGAGCCCCAGCCTTCAGCACTGAGGAGAACCAGGCCCTGCTGGATGGCCTCCTTCCACAGTACAGCAAGCTGTATGGGAAAGCAGGGGAGCAGGTGAGTGTTCTGTCCACTGCCTTTCTAAATGTGCATGTTGTCTGACTAGCAAGGCTAACAGTCTGTACGCCACTGGCTAGCAGGCTCACTGAGTAGTTGTCACCCCCATAGTGTGTAGTTACATGCACTGGACAGGTATAGTGCAGTGACAGTGCATTTAAACTAGGTTTTACTTCCCAGGCAATGATACCATGTAGTAACTGCTGGCATACTGTCCATAGCCATCGTTGCACTGACTGTGTACATCATGTGCCCCTGTGATTGAGACATGTATATCCAACTGTGTAATGCACAGATATGTTGCATGTGTAGTAATGACATTCTCACTTTGTTATCCTCACAGGTTGATGCCCACCAGAAGCAGAAGATATGGCTGACCATCGTCCGGGCAGTGAGATCTGTGGGGGTCTACAAGCGCCGGATCCCCAACTGCCAGAAGAGGTGGCAGGACCTTCGGGGCTGGACCCGGAGGATCGCACGGGTCCAGCTGAAGCTGTCGCCTCCTCGCAGGAAGGGCGGACACCGGACCCT
The DNA here is from genome assembly GCA_963921515.1 of Calotriton arnoldi. Classification (NCBI taxonomy): domain Eukaryota; kingdom Metazoa; phylum Chordata; class Amphibia; order Caudata; family Salamandridae; genus Calotriton; species Calotriton arnoldi. Next base: position 638,958 of record CAWUFW010007066.1, read on the forward strand.
GACCCCCCACATGCTGAGGATCCTGGCGGTGGTCTTCCCTGATCTGGATGGGCAGCTGAAGGCCAGAGAGCAGCAAGGAGGGGGTGAGTCCATGTCTGCATTGTGAACTATGTCTGCCATGCTATGTGCCCTCCTCTGGCCTGGTTAAACTCCCACAGTACATCAGTCTTGTGGTCCAGGACCCATGTCCGTCTATTGTGCACTGCCCACTCCTCATCTGATACCCAGGTGTGGCCCTTACAGTCAGGGTATTGTGTCACTTGGGTACTGTGTCCTTGCAGTTTGCTTGACTCAAGGTGGGGGACAGCATCTGTTTCCCTGACTCTGTGGTGGGCATCATGGGTGGGTCCATTGCTTACACATTGCCTGTGTTCTGACATGTGTTCTGCGTGTCATTTTGATATGCGGCCCAATTGCTGAGCTGATCCACCACATGTGCCTGGGGTATCTGGCACACACCCATGCTGCGGGTGGGAACAATGTTTGTGCCCCAGGAGTGTGTATATAACGTGTGTCACACATACTTAGCCAGCTGCCTACTGTCCAGGGCTCATCCCTCATTCATGTGGGACAGGACAGTCATGCCTACTCCAGGCCATACAATACATTCTGTACTCCCACTGCCGTGTATCAGCTGACACGTTTTGCTCAGTGATTTGTCCCCTCAGGTGTCTGCCTCTGTGTCAGTGTGCTGTGGCTTCGTTGTCAGGTCTGCTGGGGTGTTCCTCGGTTGGGGCTCCGCATGCCACCGGAGATGTGACCATAGGAGATGATACATGTGTGACACATAGGTGTTTGATCACCTGACCGTGCAGACTGGGGTATGCGAATATGAGGTTCAGGCAGCTGTTTCCCATTCACAGCAGATTGTGATGTGCTCAGGTGCAGAGGGTAGTGTTACAGGTCTCCCATATGTACAATGGGTATGACCTGGACAGATGAGGGTACAGATGATGTGGTGTGTGGGGGATGTACATATGCACTTGTTCAGCTCCAGGACTTGCATTCCCCATGATCTACTATTGTGACACAGTGCAGAGTGTTGTTGTCTGGCTGCCCTGCCCATGTGACTGGAGACAGTGATGTATGACTTAGCAGGCATGGCTGTGCCATGGCATGTGACTTCCTATTAGTGATCCTGCAGGGGAGTGACATGTGCTACATGCACACCATTGTGGCAATGGCTATCAGGACATGGGTGCATCATGGTGTCTGTCGCTGGTATGCATCACATGCATTTCCTATTTGACTCTGGGCATCCCTTTCATCCGGACACCTGCACTGACTCAGTGGCAAGAGTTGTGATGTGTGCATGTCCACATGCTTCACCGGGTTCTCTGCACTGTCCAAATACTGTGTAGGTGGTGCATGTGTCCACACTGGGGTATTGCCATCCCACAGACACCAGACAGATGGGTGCAAGGCCAGGTGGGATGTGAGTGCCATGGTTGACCATCAGACTGACAATTGACTTCTTCTGTTCTGTTAGTGCAGTTTTAGCAATGTTCATCTAAGGATGCCAGGGCTTGCTCTGTAATGTGCCGTACTTACTGTGGTGTGTGCGTTCGGTGCAAGTGACTGATGTCTGTCTGTTTCCCTATTGATTGCAGATACATCCACGGCCACAGGAGGGAACAGCTCCATGGACCAGGAGGAGCCGCAGAGCCAGACTGGGTCAGCAGCCGAGGAGTGGTCGGAGGGACCCAGTGGCACGGAGGGCGAGGGGAGCCACACCGAGGAGTCCTCAGCACCATCCACCTCAGCTGAGGACCAGAGCAACTCGGACGTTGACTCCCTTATGGAGGCGGGTGTTAGCAGCCACCACACCCCAGCTAGTGTTGCTGTCCCCGCCACCACCATCACCACCACCGCCCTCCCGTTGGCTCCCATTCCCGAGGTCCGTGGAGGCTCCCATGTTCGGGAGCGTGTCTCCTTCGGGCCAGGCACCGCACCCCCTGCCCCTGTGTCCCCTGCTGCCCTGAGTGAGGAGTCTGTGTACCTCCTCCGCCAGCTCCATGTAGGACAGACAGCGATGCTGAGTGTCCTCCATGCCCACACCAGTCTGTTGACTCAGCTGGTGTCATTCATGGAGGGCATCTCATCGGGCATGTCTGACCTACAGAGGGGCAATAGGTCCATGGACTCCTCCCTGACGGCAGCAGTGTCCCTCCTCCGACAGTCCCTCACCCCTCCTGCCTCTGCCCCATCCACACTCCCCAGCACCTTACCCGTCCCAAGCACACACACACTGGCACAGGCACACACCAGCACAGACACATGCAGCACACGGACACACACGCCACAAACAAGACGCACACGCACGCACCGTCAGGGGACTGCAACCACACTCACAGGGGATGGGGCACAGGCACAAACACACGCATCCACAAGCACTGCGCAGTCCTCAGTTGCCTCTCCCTCCAAAGACCCCTCCCTTGCCTCACCTGCAACCCCAAACACACAGCGGCTCTTCCTCTGTGACCTTGGCCTCTTCCCCTCCGACCCAGCTGATCCAGCATTCAGGGGGAAGAGGAAGCCCACCCACACGGAGCGGAGTGCCCCTGGCCCCCGGACACCATCCCCCAGGCGCAGACCGACTGAGGCCCCCACCCGCAAGTCCCCCGGTCCCGGAAGAGCAAGACCCCGCCGCCGCCCTGCAGCTCAGGCACCAAGTCTCCTTCCTCCATCCCTCAGGCCCCCACTCCACTGGTGCCCCCACCACACCCTGCCCCAGGTTCCCCCACCCACAGATACACCCTCCCCAGAAGGGTCAGGCCTTCTCCCCCTGCCACTTGCTCTTCCGGCCCCACACCCCCTGCTGCGCTTGTCTGCACCACTGATGTGGTGAGGGTGTCCTCCCCCTCTGTCCTGCCCACCTTACCTGATCCCCATTCTCCTCCCCTGGAGGTGGGCACTGCAGTGGAGTCCACTATCACCCTGTCTGACTTGGGCGCTGCAGTGGCGGACCTGTCCACTCCATCTGCAGGGTCCACTGCAGTTGTGCCGGCACCCACAACATCTGAGTCATGCCCCCAGTTGTGCCGGCACACACCATGTCAGACACCTCCACTGCAGTTGTCAGTGGCTCTCCAGCACCCACCACCCCTTCCCTGCCTCCTCCTGGTGAGCCCTGATCCTGTCCCTGCGGTGCCTGGCCTGCCCCCCGTATGCCCCTCCTAGGGATTGTCCCCGGTTGTGATCAGTGCAGGCATGCATAGGGTGACATCTGCCACTGTCACCCTGTATAGACTTCCTTGATGGACTGGCCATTGGCCTTTGTTGATACCTTGCAGTTCTTCCAAGTTTTGAACCCACATGCTGAATAAAGCAACTTTCTGTTCTCTAGTGGTTTTGCTTCTGATGTACATGATGTTGATGATGCTAACCGTGCCCTTGCTGCAGTGATGGTGATTTTTGGACTCATGAAAATGAAGTGTTACTGTGCATGAACCCATGTGTTCCAGGGGGACAGTGTCCTATCCTGTGGTGAATCCATGTCGTCCTTAGCAGCATCTGAGGGTGTCATGTATTCAATATTTGGCAATGGGATTTCCTACTTACATTAGCAATGTCACATCTGTGGGTTCCACCCATGCACATCTGTTGTGTTTGCCATTGTTCAATTAGTCTAGTTCCCTGACCGTGTGGCCATCTCCACTGGACATGCAGGTTTGGGCATCAATGGGGAAGGACTCTTCTGTGTTGTCAGTGCAACTTGCTATACATGTGTGTTGGATCTGTGCTGTTGATTTCGTTGACATTCCCATGACCAGGCTGATGTGACGGGAGCATTCATTTGGTGCTAATTGTTGACTGTGTGACCAAGTGTTCTGCTGACATGATGGAGCCCTGCTGATGCGACATATGGCACAGCTTTCCTCACACAGGAGTGGAGGCCCCTCATGGCAGTGTGTACTCCTGTGACATCTCGTGCGCCCAAGGTGTGGGTTGTATGAGCATGTGTGTGTGTTCACTTCCATGTTGCTGTGCATGCTGCAATCCCTAGTGATGTTCCTGTTTGTGATGCTTGCTGAGTTGAGCTATGTTCCCCCAAAGTCTTCTCCCTGGGTTCTCTGTGATGTGGGTGCATGGCACATTACTGGTCATCAGGGTGTCACCCATAGGTGTGTTTGCTCTCAGGGCTGAGTTTGTGGGCAGACGCTGATGTGTCACAGTCCGGATTCCCCTTTGCACTTGTTGTTTACACCTGTCATGTGATTTCTGGTTTGTGTTAGCTTTCATTGGTTGTGACACGTTGTGTGTGTGACTGCTGGCACTCCTCAGGGCTGCAATGTTGGTAGTTGTCTATGTGTGTTCTTTGTGGGTGACCTTGGCTTCTTCATAGGTGTGTGACTGTGGCTGGGATCCCATTGGTTGGTGTGGTATTGCCGTCATGTCCATGTACAGCGTAGTGTGCAGTGTGTCAGACATTCAGGAGTCTGGTAGAGTGGCCGTGTGTGATGTGTTCCTGCACCTTGGTTCCCACCACCCCCCCTGGGATTGTCATGGGTGCATGTGCAATGTTACCAGTGCATGTGAGCTTCACTGCTGCACATTGTTGGAGGTCGAGGTGTGTGGTGTTGAGTGTGTGCAGATGAGAGTTGTTGCCCGGCTAGACCCCTGCCTCCATGTTGGCCTTGGCTGACAGGCCGTGCTGGTTGATTTGTGCTTGTGTAGGTGTGATGGTAGTTTGTTGCTCAGGACACATGACTGTGGTTCACAGTGTGAACGACATCTAGCTTTGTCATCACAGTGGGATTGTAATGCAGCCCAGGGTCACCACATTGTGGGGGCCCTGGGTGTGGTGCTGTGGTGTCTGTGTGTCTTGCTGTGTCAGTTGCTGTTCCTACATGCTTGTGTGACGTGTGATTTGTGCTCCCTCTCATCTGACAATGCCTGATTGCCCACATAGGGGATTTGGATCCTTTGTGTGGCACTGTATGCACGTCTGTGTAATTGGTATTCAGGCCTCCTCATGTGTTGTGTGTTTGCCTGGGGACACTGGTACCCCCCCCCTCACCTGTTGTGTTTGATGTGCAGTGTGGGTCTGCCTGTTTGTGTTTGTGCATCTGCACCACTGCATTGGCATATCTTTAAGGTGCCATTGGCTGTATGTTGTTTGGTGTGTTTGCCCTGCTGTCCCTGGGACTCCTAGGTCATCAGTCAGCACAATGATCATTGTGTGTGTGTCCCATTGCTGCCATGGTATGGTATCTGTTCACCTCCCTTCTACAGTCTCCACTGGGTATCTGAATTTGTGTGCCCATTGGTGCAAATATGTGGGTCTGCATTCTGATGGTCACTTCTGTCATTGAGTCATTGATGAATGTTGACAGTGTCAGCCCCCATGGGTGATGTTTGTCTGCACATGGCCAAAGGTATGTCTTGTTTGCACTGCACTGTTTGCCTCCCCCATTCTATGTTGCTATGGGACACAAGCACTACTTTGCCACTGATGTGTTTGTTGTTCTGTGACCAGGAATCATCCATGCAGTTTGGCAGTTGCAGCTTATTCTTTGTCAACACATACATTTTGGTCACTGTGATGATGGGGGTTTGGACCCCATTGCCACAATGTTCAATATGTGCTTCAGCTATGGACCCCACACTCACATTTTGGTCACTGTGATGATGGGGGTCTGGACCCCACTGCCACAATGTTCAATATGTGCTTCAGCTATGGACCCCACACTTACATTTTGGGCACTGTGATGATGGGGGTTTGGACCCCATTGCCACAATGGTCATGGCCTGCTTGCATTGTGGGTGCCACACACATTTATGTGTGGCACTTGTGATAGGGGGTCACATTGTATGTCCACAGTCCTGTTCAGTGCTGTAGGCATTTGACACAGTCTACACACGCTTGTCATGGTGTTGGGGGGATGTCTTTGTGTTGCATTCTTTCTACTGGTGTGTGCTTCTTGTGGCATGTATTTGCCATCCTGTGAGTGGGGGTGGTAGTAGTAGGCGTCCAGCCCCCCCTGTGTAGAGGTGGCAGTAGTGGTAGGCACCTGGCACCCCCTGGGTAGAGGTGGTAGTAGTGGTAGGCATCCGGGCCCCCATGGGTAGAGGTGGTAGTAGTGGTAGGCACCTGGCACACCCTGGGTAGAGGTGGCAGTAGTGGTAGGCACCTGGCACCCCCTGGGTAGAGGTGGCAGTAGTGGTAGGCACCTGGCACCCCCCTGGGTAGAGGTGGCAGTAGTGGTTGGCACCTGGCACCCCCATGGGTAGAGGTGGTAGTAGTGACAGGCATCCAGACCCCCATGGGTAAAGGTGGTAGTAGTGGTAGGCACCTGGCACCCCTGGGTAGAGGTGGTAGTAGTGGTAGGCACCTGGCACCCCCTGGGTAGAGGTGGCAGTAGTGGTAGGCACCTGGCACCCCCATGGGTAGAGGTGGTAGTAGTGACAGGCATCCAGCCCCCCATGGGTAGAGGTGGTAGTAGTGGTAGGCACCTGGCACCCCCTGGGTAGAGGTGGTGGTAGTGGTAGGCACCTGGCACCCCCTGGGTAGAGGTGGTAGTAGTGGTAGGCACCTGGCACCCCCTGGGTAGAGGTGGCAGTAGTGGTAGGCACCTGGCACCCCCTGGGTAGAGGTGGCAGTAGTGGTAGGCACCTGGCACCCCTGGGTAGAGGTGGCAGTAGTGGTAGGCACCTGGCACTCCCCTGGGTAGAGGTGGTATTAGTGACATGCATCCAGCCCCCCATGGGTAGAGGTGGTAGTAGTGACAGGCATCCAGCCCCCCTGGGTAGAGGTGGTAGTAGTGGTAGGCACCTGGCACCCCTGGGTAGAGGTGGCAGTGGTGGTAGGCACCTGGCACCCCCTGGGCAGAGGTGGTAGTAGTAGTAGGCACCTGGCACCCCTGGGCAGAGGTGGCAGTAGTGGTAGGCACCTGGCACCCCCTGGGCAGAGGTGGCAGTAGTGGTAGGCACCTGGCACCCCCCTGGGTAGAGGTGGTAGTAGTGATAGGCATCCAGCCCCCCATGGGTAGAGGTGGTAGTAGTGACAGGCATCTAGCCCCCCCTGGGTAGAGGTGTAGAGGTGGTAGTAGTGGTAGGCACCTGGCACCCCCTGGGTAGAGGTGGCAGTGGTGGTAGGCACCTGGCACCCCCTGGGTAGAGGTGGTAGTAGTGGTAGGCACCTGCCACCCCCTGGGTAGAGGTGGCAGTAGTGGTTGGCACCTGGCACCCCCATGGGTAGAGGTGGTAGTAGTGACAGGCATCCAGCCCCCCATGGGTAGAGGTGGTAGTAGTGGTAGGCACCTGGCACCCCCTGGGTAGAGGTGGTAGTAGTGGTAGGCACCTGGCACCCCCTGGGTAGAGGTGGCAGTGGTGGTAGGCACCTGGCACCCCCTGGGTAGAGGTGGTAGTAGTGGTAGGCACCTGGCACCCCTGGGTAGAGGTGGCAGTAGTGGTAGGCACCTGGCACCCCTGGGTAGAGGTGGCAGTAGTGGTAGGCACCTGGCACCCCCTGGGTAGAGGTGGTAGTAGTGACAGGCATCCAGCCCCCCATGGGTAGAGGTGGTAGTAGTGACAGGCATCCAGCCCCCCTGGGTAGAGGTGGTAGTAGTGGTAGGCACCTGGCACCCCTGGGTAGAGGTGGCAGTGGTGGTAGGCACCTGGCACCCCTGGGTAGAGGTGGTAGTAGTGGTAGGCACCTGGCACCCCTGGGTAGAGGTGGCAGTAGTGGTTGGCACCTGGCACCCCCATGGGTAGAGGTGGTAGTAGTGACAGGCATCCAGCCCCCCATGGGTAGAGGTGGTAGTAGTGGTAGGCACCTGGCACCCCTGGGTAGAGGTGGTAGTAGTGGTAGGCACCTGGCACCCCCTGAGTAGAGGTGGCAGTAGTGGTAGGCACCTGGCACCCCCTGGGTAGAGGTGGTAGTAGTGGTTGGCACCTGGCACCCCCATGGGTAGAGGTGGTAGTAGTGACAGGCATCCAGCCCCCCATGGGTAGAGGTGGTAGTAGTGGTAGGCACCTGGCACCCCCTGGGTAGAGGTGGTAGTAGTGGTAGGCACCTGGCACCCCTGGGTAGAGGTGGCAGTAGTGGTAGGCACCTGGCACCCCTGGGTAGAGGTGGCAGTAGTGGTAGGCACCTGCCACCCCCTGGGTAGAGGTGGCAGTAGTGGTTGGCACCTGGCACCCCTGGGTAGAGGTGGTAGTAGTGGTAGGCACCTGGCACCCCCTGGGTAGAGGTGGCAGTAGTGGTAGGCACCTGGCACCCCCTGGGTAGAGGTGGCAGTAGTGGTTGGCACCTGGCACCCCCTGGGTAGAGGTGGCAGTAGTGGTAGGCACCTGGCACCCCCTGGGTAGAGGTGGTAGTAGTGGTAGGCACCTGGCACCCCCTGGGTAGAGGTGGCAGTAGTGGTAGGCACCTGGCACCCCCTGGGTAGAGGTGGCAGTAGTGGTAGGCACCTGGCACCCCCTGGGTAGAGGTGGCAGTAGTGGTAGGCACCTGGCACCCCTGGGTAGAGGTGGCAGTAGTGGTAGGCACCTGGCACCCCCATGGGTAGAGGTGGTAGTAGTGACAGACATCCAGCCCCCCTGGGTAGAGGTGGTAGTAGTGGTAGGCACCTGGCACCCCCTGGGTAGAGGTGGCAGTGGTGGTAGGCACCTGGCACCCCCTGGGTAAGGGTGGTAGTAGTGACAGGTATCCGGGCCCCTATGTGTATATGTGGCATTGGTGATGGGCATCCCGCCCCTATGGTGCTGCTGTTTCTGGAAGAAGTAATTTCTGCATCCCTGTGTGTGTGTGTGATATGTCGGGTACGTGTAGTTTGTGTTTGTGGTTGGTGTCTGACCTACCTTCTGCGCCGTACGCGTCCGTGCCTGTTCCGGTAGTAGATATAGAATATTGGTAGGATCGGAACGATGGGATTCATTGTTGGTTCGTCTCGTTCGTCTTCGTCGTTGCTTCGCCTCGTCCACGTCGCTGGCGTGTTCGTCTCGTAGCCGTGGATCGTGTTGTGGCGCGAATCGGAGCTTATGTGCGCCTCTCCCGGATGCTTTGACGTGCCGTGCGTAGCGACGGGTTCAGCGCGTACGGGAAGCGCATCGTACTTGTCCGGCCGGACGGGGCTGCTTTTTGGCTTCCGGGCGACTCGTATCTGCGTTTACGGATCCGGCTCGGTCGGGAATCAGGACCTGGATTGGGTGAGTACGACTCGGTCTGAATCTGTGCTGTTGTGCGCATCGTACTTGTTCGTTCGGATTCATGTGCGGATCGGTCGGGGAAACAGGCATTCGCATGGCTTTTTTCCCGACCGAATGGCGTTGGGTGCGTCTCCGACCGAGATCGGAATCGACCCCTTAGTGTTGCCCCTGTAGCTCTAGCAAGAGTGTTCTTTTTTTGCGAAAATTGTGGGCACCATGAAGCACGCTCATCAAAAAGTACCCCCAAGTAAGGGAAAGTTGGAACCTTCGTTAATTCTGTCCCTTTGCAGTAAAATTTAAACTTTTTTTGAGACTTGCCAGGGCCAATAGACATCGTATGCGATTTCTTAAAATTTGTCGAAAGATCTAGGGAGTCCATAAAAACTATAAAAGCATCTAAAAGTGATTGGAGACCCACCGCTGTTCTAGCTAGTATGACTGTGTCATCCGCATATAAAAGTGCGGGGATCATCTTATCGCCAAATCTAGGGATGTCTTTGCAGCTTGCTATTAAAGAATCTCTCAAATTATCTATGTATAGTGTAAATAAGAGGGGGGCCAGGATGCAACCTTGGCGTACCCCTCTTTTGACATCCCAGGCGGTTGTCAGATCCCCGTTGCTATTATATCTGACGGCCGCTGTGTTATTCTCATGGATAGCATGTAAAAAATCCACGAGCTCTAGTTCGAGACCCATATCACTTAGGATGCACCATAATTTTGATCTATTAACACAGTCGAAGGCTTGTGTCAGGTCCATGAATGCTAAATGTATTATACCCTTTTTAGCGATGGTGTACTTCCCTACCGCTAAGTGTAAATTTAAGCATTGGTCCAAGGTCCCTTTGCCTGGCCTAAAACCATATTGCAGGTTGGAAATAACATTTCGATCATCTAGCCATTTCGTTAATCGATTAAGTACAGTTTTTCCCATAATTTTAGCTGCAGAATCTAAAAGTGAGATCGGCCTATAACATATAGGCTCATCCCTTGCACCCTTTTTAAATATTAGAACAATGACTGCCTTCCCCCAGGATATTGGTTGTCCGTATGAACATGCGGCATTAAAAACGTTTGTCAAACGGTACCCCGTCTGGGTCTGGGGCCTTTCCACCAGATGTAGATACGATTGCTTCGTAGACCTCCTCTACACTAAAGTGGAGTAATGTGCTGGTTTGACCCCCTTCCCTGTATTCCTTAGCTTCTCCCAAGTTTACATCACTAAAGATGTTTCCAAAATGCGATACCCATTTGTCTGCTGGAATTAGACAGTCAGTGTTGGTGTTAGGGGTTTCAGAAAGAAAGGGACTATTGACTACCAACCAGAAGTTTGAACTATCTTTCAGTATGCTAGCCTGTTGTAGGGCAACCCATGCTTGTTCCCTTAGCTCCTTTTCCTGTGGCAAACTGCTATCTTATAGGCCTTTCTTTTCTCCCTAATTTCGGTTTTATCCCTAGGGGTCTTTTTTAGTGCTTGTATAAGCTCTCTATGGGTTGTTGAGCATGCTCCATTGAACCATCTTACAGCCTTCTGGCGTCTGATCCCACCAGAAATTGTGAGGTCAGATTGAATTTGTGTTGTTAGTTTCCCGAAGGCTGTTAAGATAGAACTGTCCTGTATATCGGGATCTAGACAGGACTCGATTTCAAGGGCACAAACTGTGTACAAGTTATTAAAAAAGTTGTCTGGGACTATTGTTTCCCACTTTAGCCTGCATCCCTGATCTTTAGTGCTAATATTTGTGTTTGTCAGACAATTGGCCAGATCTCCGGTTTTGATAGCAGAGAATAATATGGCAACAGTAAGTGGATTATGGTCACTAAAACCTAGCCAAGTAAACGATAAGTCCTCAGTAAACGAAACTAACGGAGCAGACAATAAAATGTAATCAATAATACTAGCTCTTCCATTTCCTACATAAGTGGGTACTGGAGCTACATTGTCCATTTGTTGAAGGCAGCATAAATTTTGATTTGAAAGAATAATTTCAAACAAAATACCTGAGGGTGTGTGCTCAAAGTGGTTTAGTGGAAAAAGAAATTTCCCCTGGTCCTGGCTTATAACACAATTTAAATAACATTGATGAATATTAAAATCCCCTAGAATTATTACATCACTTGTTTGGTCTCTTCATAACATTCCAGGAACTCCTTTAAAACTTGTAGATGTTCCAACTCATGCCCTCTAGCGAAAGAATTATAAAAATGTATCACTAACACGGTGGCACGATTCTTAAAAGACAGTTCTACAGCCAAAACGTTCTCAGATTTGCAGTCAACCAATGATGTCTTACAAGAAAGCTTTAGTGAGAACATTAGCAGCAAACCCCCTCTAGCTCTACCCATGTTCGATGAAGTTGCACATTTGTGAAACGAAATAAAACCATCTAAATAAAAACAATCATTTACTTCCCAAGTTTCCTGGAGGGCAATGATATGATGCATTGAAAGAAAATTTTCCCAGATTAAGTTTCCTCTTTTAGACCTTATTCCCGTTATGTTCCATGAAAGGACCTTTTCGTATTTGGCCACAGTGGGAATTAGGGTAGGGGAAGATTCTGGAATTTTTATAGATATTTCAACATGATCCAGAACTGGTAGAATTTGGGCAATTGGGGTCATATTACTTGGGGGTATACCCTGACAAGTTTTATCTTCTAACTCTAGTCAGTCATTTTCATACAAATTTTGGAGACTTACTAAGGGTAGGAATCTGTTACTCAATGGTAAATTATTTTCTATATTAGTTTTAACAACAGAACTACCTGATTTCCGAGCTATTTGCCATTGCCATTGCATAGGACATCTGCGCTGGCTTGGGGGTAAAAATATTGTAATGAAACTACCCTGATTTGAGAATTTGAACTGCTCTGGTATGCACAGCGTATTAGCATTTTGGTTTTATCTGGGTCCTTAAAATTAACAACTATACAGTCTCCTACGCCAAGCTTTTTTGTTTGGTAGCCTATCCACCCCACTCTTCTGGCCATAATAATGTCAGATGATATGTTCTGGCCATTTATTACATTTTTAGAACACCAATGGGTCACTTTATGCATTAGGTCCTGGGTGGTTTCCCTACTATCTTGTGAGAGAGGAGGGACCTCCAATAGAACTGCTACTAACGGGGCAGAAGCAGGGGGCAAGTCAAGGGTACTTTGGTTCGCAACTTTGAGTGTGCCATGATTAGCTGATTACATATAGGTAAAAGTGCCCTCTCAGGGTTCAGGGGTCTTCTGTCCTGGGCTACCTCAGGGCTCTGGGCAACCCGTCTTGTCACCTCAGATGTTATTAACTGGCTTGATCTGCTAACTATATAATTAGTTCCTACAATATTTAAGCATTGGCCCGGTGGGTCGGGTTGGGTTTGATTCTTACTTCGAAATGGGATTTCTGCCCCTGTCCCCATAGATTTTTGCACAAGAGTCATGGCACATTTATTACAGTTAATAGACAAATTGTGAAATAATTCCTCGACATTTTCTATTTTTTGTATTATTGGCGCCAACAGGGTTTTTGTCATTAATTCAAGTTTTATAAATAGAGAATCTAATAATTGCTCATTGTTCAAAACCGGATCTGGAGATGGTTGTGTCCGTGTTTGTAGCCAAAGGGATTTCCTTGGAGATTTATTATGGGCAGTTCGTTTTCTCTTGGGCGGTGGTAAGTCTGGGGCCGCTTCATTTCCCTCGGCAGTTTTATCAACTGGGATATTAGAAGACCTGTTAAGTTCGTCAGGGGTAGATATTTGACTTGGGGGTGCAGAGGCTGCTGGAGCTGCTGGACATTCTGAGTGGACCATAACAGCTGTAAAGTTTCCTTGTTCTCCCTCCTCCCTTATAGTATGAGATTGAAGACATTTTCCAGCCTCTAAGGATAGCCTTCGCTCAGTCAGGGCTATTTCATGTGTAATTGCGTGGGCAGCTTTAGTCAAAAATGAATCGATTTTGCCCGCCATGCAAACCCCCGACGTACCCCCCTGTGTAACAGGTATTTTCCTTTTGCCCATTACAGACGCTGAACCACCAAGGCCCCCTGTCTCTATATGAAGGCACTATAAAGAACTTGGGTGATCTAATTTAAAAGATGATTAGCAGTACCTTGAAATATTTGCTACAGTCCATCCAACGTCTCAGTCTCCCGAGAATATTTTCAAACTTAGTGCTGAGACAGCCAAGAGAATTGGCCCAGCCCGGCCTCCTCCGGTCGCTGATGGGCGCGGACGGGCCCGCCCTTGGCCCGGGCTTGGCCCGGGCGCGCCCGCGCGCTGCGGGAGCCCGGCGTTGCTTTTAAGCGCCTCCAGGCGCTGCAGGCTACAGGCAGTGATGTGTAGGAGCGGAGGAGCCTGGGGAATGGAGTCCGTCAGACCCGCTGTGCACGGCTCTCTCCCCCCGTATAACCCGGTTGCTGGTTGTTGGAGCGTCCCGCGCTGCGGGAGCCCGGTGTTGCCATTAAGCGCCTCCAGGCGCTGCAGGCTACAGGCAGTGATGAGTAGGAGCGGAGGAGCCTGGGGAATGGAGTCCATCGGACCCGCTGTGCATGTCTCTCTCCCCCCGTATAACCCGGTTGCTGGTTGTTGGAGCGTCCCGCGCTGCGGGAGCCCGGCATTGCTTTTAAGCGCCTCCAGGCGCTGCAGGCTACAGGCAGTGATGAGTAGGAGCGGAGGAGCCTGGGGAATGGAGTCCGTCAGACCCGCTGTGCACGGCTCTCTCCCCCCGTATAACCCGGTTGCTGGTTGTTGGAGCGTTGGAGAAAAGATTGATATATAAACTCAAATTTAATTGGTTGGGACATTTTATGCGTGTCATTTCTAACATAAATAAACTTGAGAATTGGACAAAAAGTCACCATCTCCAAAAAATAATGAATTACAGGTGATGTGAAAAGAAACAATCTATTCCAGAAACTGGAGGAATTTCATGAATTGCATCGGGCAAAGAATCATTAACATTTCGTTCATTTGTCTACTTATTGGAGAAATGATGCATAGTCCCTTACTTGTGCCACCAATATGCCGTGAATAATCGGCATAACTTGAGTCGAAGCCATAAGAAAGTATCTACGGAGTGTAGTATTGAGGTCTTAGTTTGGTGTGTGTACAGTGACGCTTAAAAAAAGAAGAACCGGAGGTACAATGAGTACACCGGAGGCACAATGAGTGAACAAATAACATTTACTGCTGAGACATCAAAAACATTTAGTGTTTCGATAGTAAATCAATGTTGGTGAACTAATCAAAATAGACTTTAATTAGGCGGTCAGAATTGAAACAGTCGATGTTGATCAGAAAGCTTCTGACCTGAGGTCGGAGGCTTTCTGGCCAACCTCGAAATAGGCCCCTTAGTTTTGATGTGTCATCCACTGCTGAACTGTTTCAAGACGTCATTCAATGTATCATACAGCCGGTCATAAATGCGTTTAATTACAGTAAGCACATAATGTTTTTCAGAGCTACACAAAAAGAATAAGATAAAGCTCTTACACAAGTATGTCGTTTGCTTGCTGAAGCAGGTTTGACTTTGAATGCAGAAAAATGTGAGTTCCATAAGACAAAGCTAAAGTTTTTTGGCCATATCTTTTCTGATGGGGGTATGACACCGGTTCCTGATAAAGTACAAGCGCTGTCAAATGCTGATCTCCAGCAAGATGTTTCCATGGTGTGTTCTTTTCTTGACATGGCCAATTTCTGTTCTAGATATATACAAGACTTTGCCACTTTAAGTGCTCCATTGAAAGAGTTGATGAAAAAGAAAGTTTCATTTCAGTGGTCCCATGAATGTGAGAACAGTTTTAAGCAAATCAAACAAGCCATTGGGAATGTCACTGAAATAGCTTATTTCAATCCAAAACTTCGTACAGAGGTTGTTGTTGACACTAGCCCAGTGGGGTTAGAGGCTATCCTTGTACAGCACAGCGGACACATGAATGCCTGAAGGCATATTGTGGTGTATGCGAGTAGGAGTTTGTCTCAACCAGAACATGCTTACTCACATCCTGAAAAAGAAACTTTAGTGATGGTATGGACATGTGAACACTTCCATGTATACCTGTATGGAACGCCTTTTATGCTGGTAACTGATCTTCAAGCTTTACTAACAATATTTGGCAATCCAAAGGCGAGGATGCCTCATCGCATTGAACGTTGGGGACTGCGGCTACAAGAGTACAATTATAACATTGCGCATCGGCCAGGATAGCATCAGAACCCTGCTGATTACTTCCAGAGTGCCCATTCAAGATCAAGGCACTCCATCCAAGTCAGCTGAGGCTTATATCAACTTCATCATAAAATCAAACACACCAGCTGCAATTTCTTTAGCCCAGATTATCATTACCACAAGATAGTGACATGCTAAATTTTGAAGATATAGTTACACATCAGTCGTGGAACCAGCACACTCTACCTCTCACCTGTGAGGGTGAATATCAAAAATGCAGAAATGTCAAAGATGAACTATTCATAACTCAAGAGTGAGTTATAGAAGGAGTTATATTGTGAGGGTCGAGAATCTTTATTCGGGAGAGTCTGTGGCAGAAAATGATTGAAGTGGCCCACGAAGGACATAGGGGAATTGTTGCCACAAAGCGAGCTTTCCAAGACCGAGTCTGGTTTCCATATCTCGACGAGCAAGTTGAGAAGGAATTAAAGGCCTGTCATCTATGCAGCTGCCTATCTACAAAAGTTACTCAACACACCCTAAACATGTCAGAACTCCCAAAGCATGCCTGTGAGAGAATAGTCATTGTCTTTTTCAGTCCACTTAACAATGGACATCACCTGATAGTGATTGTGGATGAATACTTGCGATTTCCATTAATCGAGGATCTCTCATCCACCACTCAAAAACGAGTCATTGAGAAACTGGGTGGCATCTTTGTGACATGGGGTATTCCAGCCATACCAAAATCTGACAATGGCTCACCTTATATTAGTCGAGAGTTCAAATACTTCTTAGTGCATCTGAGTATAAAGCATCAAAAGCGCACTCCTCTATGGCTGCAGGCCAACAGACTGGTTAAGAGATTCATGAGTACGCTAAAGAAAGCAGTGCAGCATGCTATACTTGAAAAGCTCAATTGACAAACTGTGTTGAACTCTACATTGCAAGCTTACCATTCAACACCTCACTCGACCACCGGTGAAAGTCCTGCAACCTTGATGTTCGGGAGAGCAATGACAACCAAGATACCCCAGTGGACCAATCAGAGAAAAATAGATGAGAATGTGACTTTTACTAGGGACTTGGTTCAAAAACAAAAGATGAAAACATATACTGACCGAAGACGACATGCGAAAAACATCATCTTCCAGAACAGAGACAGAATGCTCGCATGAAAGATGCAGAAAAGAAAATCTGCTGCTCCCTTTGATGCAGAACCTTTCCAAGTGGTGTCAATCAAAGGACACATGGTGACTGTCCAGCACCCTTGGAAGACTATTCCCTGAGACTCTTCTTACTTTCGCCATTTGATTCATAGTTCACCAGATCTCCATTTTGAAGCACCCGTGACTGCTACTTCTTTTGCACCATCCCAGCAGCTCTTGCATCATGATGTTGACAGGTCTCAACTTCACACGACACATTCAGGTCAAACAATTACAGCGCCAAAGAGACTAAAGGAAGATATTTAAATGTATATAAGTGTATATCTTTTGTAAAATTGGGAAGTTTTCATTTAACAGAGGGGGAGATATATTGTCTTGCGAGTTAACAATGACAGAACCCTTTTAGCTAGTAATGAACTCTGTAGAGCTATGACAAAATGAATAAAGTGTATTGCAGTGAAGGCTGCTTTAGAATGTTAAGTTCGCAGTTTCACGCAGAGGAATAGAGATGTGTGGTACCAAGCTCCATGTGTGGCATAGTCTTTGGCAGGTACCCCGACTGGGAAGACGATACACCCCTGTTCTCCTTGGATCACAACAGAAGACCAGAAATGTATGAACAAACCTCCTATGAGGCACTATGAGAAGCTCCCTCTGTAGAGCAATGAATAGTTAAATAATGGGTCTCCTGCTGTTTTGTGTGGCCTTGCATGGCGTGTCATTTCCCTTTTTATCCTTTTTTTAAAAGGGGTGCCCCGGTCTTACCCAGGACACCCCAATTCTTTGGGCACAGTGAGGGGATCAGGGGAGCCATAAGGCCCACGTGACCTTGGCAGCTCCACAGACACAGCTCTGTACTGAGTGGGAGCCAGAAAACTGTTTCTTTTTTGCTCCCACCATATGGGAGCACTTACCATGTGCTCCCATGGCTGGGAGCAGTTTCTTTCTCCTGTGTCCCCAGAAAGGGATCTGAGGACCCTGCTTCTATCTTGGAGGCCCAGGTATGGGGTCCCAAGCCCCATCTTTGAATGGGCTAGCCTGGCAGGGGTAGTTCCATTCTTGTTGCCCCTGGGAAGATGGGGGCCCCTGGAGGAGATATGCTTTTGGGGAAGGGGGCCCTATGCATGCAAGCTAACCCTGTTGAAATAGTTAACAAATAGCATGCTGAGGCATTAACTCACCATGGGGGTAAGTTTGAGAAACTGCTGCAAAGCACCATGTGCTTCATTTCTCGAGCAAAAGGGGTCAAAGGTCAAAACTCTTTAAGATTCCATTACTCGGGCCTCGCTGGGCCACCCTCTTTGATCTTGGGCTCATTTTGCTCCTGGTGGTGAGCCCTAGCCACCGGGCGCAATTTCCATAGGCTTCCTGACCTCTGGAGAAGTGTAAAAATTTACTCTACCCGGAAGAACATTTTAGGAGTGCATTATAGCCAAATGTAGTCTGCACTTACCTATATTCTGTGTGACTAATGTCAATAATAGAAGTGGGGGTATGGCATATATAAAGATATCCCTGCAATTTAACGCAATCCATATGTATGTTAGAGACGTATTTAATAAACTTGTGAGGCCTACATATTAATATTTCATGATAAACGTTGTGAACGTGTTAACAGACAAGAGAAATAGAAATGTGTTTACTAAATGAAAGTTCATGTGCTTAGAAACTTCAACTTAATATTCATGTTACTACTGTATTAACTCTAAAGGTGCATGTTGAGAAATGTTGATTTATTTGTGTGTAAAGGAGTGCACATAAATGTAACCCGTGCACTTGTTAACTTAGCCAAACTTGTGGGCCTGAAATGTATTTGGATTAAAGCTCACATTTCAGTTTAACATTTGAATTCATCTTTCCTTTGCAGTAGAAATGTTGCATGTATTTTGTGTTTCCACTACAGGTTAACAAAGCTTCGCTAGCAGAGAGAATGGGGTCTTTGTTCTCCGCAGATAGTGAGGCATTTGAAATAGCAACTGCTACAACGAGAGTGATAACAAGATGGGAGGCCAGTTCTCATGGGAGAAGGAGACGAGACCAAGGATGGCTGGAATAGCGATTGTGGGAATGGCAAGATGGTGTGAAGAAGTCGATGTGTGCTGAAGGAATGGAAAAGTACCAATGGATTTGTGGGACGTACCTTAGATGCAACTGATGGTATGATGTAACGTAGTGAGGGATAGTTACCATTCTGGCTTAGGGCTCCTTAAGGCGCAGACCTCTTTCTGACATCTGTGGCTTTATGCTACTTGATGCATGTATGAGTTTTCTTTCACAGAGGACTCTGATGGCTGACACCTTTTTCCATATTCCCTCCTCATCTAAATCTTGCTTTAGCTTAGGGTTTCCACGTTAAAGTAGAGTAGGGATGGACAGGAGCCTATGCTTCTCTTTAATGACAAATTGATACAATCTGATGCGAAGTTCTGTTTCCTTATTTCTTACATTGCAATTATTGAACTAGTGGTTTTGTTTTTACTATATTAGGTGAATCGCTTTCCAAGATTTGGCTTCATCCTATTTGCATTGTATTTCTATTCTAATATGCTTAGACTGGTTTATATAAATCTATTTTTGAACCTGAATCTGGAATAAACGTACTAACTTGAGACTTGGTTTTGTATTGAGTTATTGTATAACCACATTGCCTACACTGTATTTGGATATTGGATTGAAATGTTTTTTTACTCACCTCTCAAGTCGCACAAAAAGACAGCAGAGTAATTGTTACTGAGTAAGTGGGCCAGGCTCCAACACCTACAAAAGGCCCAATTTGCAGGGAGATGATTTCACTGGCTCCCTGTGCCAGCTTCCTCTTGTGCCTGGCTCCAGATGCTCCCCTCCTCCTGCTGGTTCATAGAAGTCCAGGTCTTCCCCATCTGGGCCTTAGAGTGTATAAGGGTTCAGCATTATTGGCCCTGGAGAGACACACTAATCCTGCGGTCAGCTATAGACATAGTTCTCAGTCCATCAGGGCATCAGGGGGATTTTCCTTCCATCTCTTCACAGTGTTGCCACTGTTGCAGTCCAGGTCCAAAGTCTTGCTCTTCTCCATGTTCTGGGGATGCAACATTTATACCCAGGGCCAGCCTGTGGGTTGAGGACACCCCTTTATCTAATCCTAAAACTGGTTCTGGCCAGTTCCTCTCGTTCCCCTGGGTTTGGCTCCTGCCTGGCAAGTGAAACAAAGGCAAGGGCAGGCCTGGTGTCAGGTTCCTTTGTGTGTGCTAGAGGCAAGTTCATCCGAAGGGTAATCAGGGCAGGGCATGGCCCCTCCCCAGCCATCCTGGCAGGAAGGCCCACTACTCTCTATTCCCTCTACATCTTTTGTTCATTGGCTGGTACCAATACATATTTCCCAGAGGTAATGCCATCACCAGCCCAGACAGCTGGCCTCTCACAGAAAGGCCCCAGAAACTTTAGGCATGGAAATGTCAACTTTCTAAAGTTGCATTTTCTGAATCGTAACTTAAAATCCTTGTTTACCATAGAAGTGGATTTTAAATTACAATTCAAATGAGTGGAAGAAGTATTTGTCTAGCTGGTACCAATCCAAATTTAGCATTTAATAATTAGAACAATGTAGACCAATGATTGCTTATGGCAGCATACCATATAATTACTGTAAGTGAGGCTTGGGTAGTGAGACTCTCCCACAGTAAAGTTTCAGAAACTGGGTAATCAATAGCAAAACATCCTGGTGTACTAAATGTCAGGAACCCATTATCAACACCCTCACTTCAGGCAACCAGTTGGTTGATGATTTATTTTCCATCTCATTTTTAATGTTAGTGTTGTAAAGAGTATATGTGGCGTGTTACATTGTCGCTGCCTGGGATTTGAGTGCTTGGTTAAATGGTTATTTATTACTGACTCCTTCACAAATAAAAAATAACAAACTTAGGCACAACCTAAAGGCTTATTATTTTTTAAAAATCACTAGTAAAAGAGTAAAAGAGTCACAACAGTGAATATTTTTAAAGGTAACATTTTTATTGTAAGCATAAAGTGGCCAAGAGTAGGTGGCAGACATTTTATTTTTATTTTTGTGGCATATGCTTGCAATAAAAAAAATAAGAACCACTGCACCAGCTTGCCAAGGCCAATGCCTGTTTTATTTAAGTTTCACTTTATGTCCAGTTTCCCTGTCCCTGTGCTTTTGTTTTTCATTTTTTCTGCCTGCCAGCTATTTTTGTTTTTGTCACCCCTTTCTGCCCCAAGTCATGGCATATGCAGGCCGCATGGACCCCTACTGTTCGCGCCCTGCAGGTGTGACACCAATAAAAAATTTCAAGAGGAGGAGGAGGAGAAGGCACTCATATTCTATGTGTGCTATACTACCTAATCCTTATCATGGAGGCAGACAGAATGCTCAGTAATGTCTTGTTACTTACCGGTAATCTTCATTACCCTGATTAGGGTCCTCCCCGCCCCAGTCCTTAATACGTGAGGCAGTCCTGCCTCCACCCAGCCAATCAAAATGCCAGAAATTCAAAAGTTTACATAAGCCCCTCCCACCTACCGCCATGACTGTTATCAACAAGACTCTGACACAAACACAGCAGGAGGGAGGGAGGGAAGAGGACTGGGACGGGGAGGACCCTAATCAGAGTAATGAAGATTACCGGTAAGTAACAAGACATTACCCCTCATGGGTCCTCCCCGTCCCAGTCCTTACTAAGTGAGGAACTCTCAAGCAGAGAACCAAGAAAAAACGCAGGACACCAGGGATCCATGCAAAAGTACAAAACTTTAATCAATAAACGATCAATGAACAGCAGCGTTCTAGACGCCAAAAGAAAAACTGTCAGCAGAGGCATGTAAAACATCAAGCCGATAATGTCACACAAATGTGTGATGGGACTGCCAGGTGGCCGCCCTACAAATCTCCTGGATAGAAAATAAATAAATAAGCACAACAAAAACACTCACAGCACCGCCAAACCATCCAAAAGAAACCTGGAAACAGAGACAGGAACCGGGAGCACCAGCGTTCCGACCGCCGTCGGAGCAGAAAAAAAACAGGCATGGCGGTAGGTGGGTGGGGCTTATGTAAACTTTTGAATTTCTGGCGTTTTGATTGGCTGGGGGAGGCAGGACTGCCTCACGTAGTAAGGACTGGGATGGGGAGGACCCATGAGGGGGTAATGCCTACACCCGAAAGGAGCGCGCACACTCTGTTGGGGGTGAGTGCAGCACACCATGCTCTGTTGCACTGGCATTACCTGGGTCATTCAGTAGATCAATCACCCTGGGCTAACATTGCTGACCCTGAGAAGGAGCTCGGTTTGCAGGAGCCCGCAAATTACAGGTAAGTGTATGTGAGTTTAATATAATGTTTATGTCTTTAAATTTTTAAGCACTGTACTGTTATGTGAAACAGAGTAATATTTTCCAGGCGTAATATGCATATTTGCTTGATAAATACATGCAAATTAAGCTTCAGCCATCTGCATCAAAATTGTACAAACTGCATGCTCTTGGGTATACAAATCTTACAAAATACCTGCTTTACGGTTTAACTGGTTTTCAGCATGAAAATTGTAGTTACGGTATGCCCTTGAGGACAAAAGTCACAAGAGAAACCTGTTCGCTGTATTGGACTGTCCTCACCGTGAAATTTTCTCGACAAACCAGTCTCCGGCTTAGAATAACTACATTAAAAGCATAAAAAGAAATCTGAGCAAACAAGATATATACGAGAGTGGACTAATGTAAAAAAAAAAAAAAATACCAGGGCTGAGATTTGATACGCTAGTTATCCTGCGTCGATGTTGCTTTCTAATTTCTCTACTGAGGAAAGCAGGAAATATGAGAGGTTTTCCAGGGTAAACTTAAACGGCTTATCTGGTACTTCCAAAATTTGAGTGTGTGACATTATTGCTATGTATTTATTAATTTAATTGTTTTGTAACACACACTAGCTTGCGTCTATGACCATGTTGTTGCACAATTGACATGGTGGTCAGGCTTCAAAAGTGTTTTATCCCACACTTTGCACTTGAGCTTACCACACTAAAGAGAGTGAACCCATCATTTAATGACACAATTGCACAGACTTTCCCATCAAGGTTAAAACTGCTTAAGGCAATAATGTAAACTTCCTAATAAAATTGCAACCTCTGTTTTATTTAATTCTTTCTCTGCGACGATATTTGCTCACCCCTGCAGCAATGGATTTTCATGATTTTGCTGTTAGGAAGTGCAAATTCCTCTACATGCTTTGCAATATGGTGTTTCTTAGCATAATCGGAGTTATTTTGGTTCAACCCGTACATCAATATTTGCATATTGACGTTATAAAGGAAAACGAAAAATGCTTTTACTTTTTTTTAACTAAGGGATCAACACTTTGGGCCCTATTTTGATGTCGGTGGGATTCCGAGCAACATCTTCGGTTTCACTTTCGATTGCTGCATTACAACGGAGGTCAAAAGTGAAATTGGCCGATCATTCCGGCTGAATTCCGACGGGCTCCTTGCCCGTCGGCCAGTCGGAGGCCCCACCGTAATCCCTGAGGATGGCGTTTCCGCCGTTTGGATTACTATGCCGGTTTCCAACAGGCTTTCCATGTCGGGCTTTCCAACATGGAAAGCCTGTCGGAAAGGGAATTTGGGGTGCCCCAGCAGGGCCCTTATTCCTCCACGGCCTCCAGTTGGACCTGTTAATCCCTGCACTGAGTGGCAGGCACTTTGAATTGACTGCCACGCAGTGCAGAGATTAACAGATTCTCCCATTTCTCCATGGGAGCTTCTGCTACGGGCGGTTTACGGCCACAGCACAAGCTTCCATATAGGAATGGGAGTATGCGACCACACCATGTGCAGTCGCATTGTAATGGCGGTGTCGGGACCGCCCACCGGAGGTCGGTCGGTCCCGAGACCGCAGCACGTACGCCCGACATCGTAATCAGGCCCTTAGTCAGGAGCGTGCCAAGCCAAATTTATTATTTTTAGACTAGTTGCAAAATAGCCTTAAATAATAGGCTAAATACGTGACTCATTTGCACATGAACAATTCTGTTGAGAAGTTGCATCTACATGTTTGTTTACCGAGTGTGGGGATAAGGTGCATGCACGTGTTTTCATTGCATTAAGGGCACTCGCACATAATGACAAAACATGCTATATTATATAATTTAGGTCTGAATTCTCCCTGGTCCAATATACTCACAAACGGTTGTATTAAAAACATCCTTAATCCTTAATAAATATAGAAATAGATGTAAATTGAAATTTATTTCAAAGTTCTCTGTTTGGCTTTGTTCACCAAAATGCAGTTTAAGTGCTGAAGTGTTGTAGTATGAAACGGTTCTCACTTCACTTGTACATGTTTTTTGGCTATAATGGACACCATGTTTTACTTTTATTTTCCCTCCTTTTTATTACCTAGATAAATGCAGACATTGGTAAATTAGCCACAAACTACGAACAGATAAAGCAAATTATACATTACCAGGAGTCCCAAAGAAATACATCATAACAATTGCACCCCAGTCACAGACTTGTAGCTTTCATTGTAAAAAAGAAAAAGAAAAAATGATTGTCCTTATGCAATAAAGTACACGAAATGTCAGTGGAACTTAGACCAAACTTCAGCAGCAATTTGTCTGCCTCTATTGCCCTTGAAGCAGTATATTGCAGACTCCAACTCGAATATAGAACACATCATCTGCCACCACTGCACGTAATTAGGTGGCTCTGCATCCATCCAGTGACTAGCAATGACAGGTCAAATGACTGCTATTGCTACACAACTTAAACCAATGCAATTAGATGGCAATTAATCATTGGATGACCTTAACAAAATATATAACAGGACCAGAATTTTATGGCAAGACTGGAGGCTAACATTATTGCATTCTCCTTTAATGTCGCCACACACAGCTCCTTTAAGAATAAGAACACAGAACACAAACAATTCCATCACAACAGTGGAACCCCCATTCCTCTTCCTTCTTTTTTGCTGCTGCACGAACAGATAAGTAGTCTTTGGCAGCTCAGCACTCCGCATGTGTGTATGAGCTAAACGAGTTGCTATCTGTGTTTAAATGCGGTTACATAAACATTGTTTATTTGGTAATAATGTGAGGAATTTTGGTTGTTCAATTTGAATGTATCTGGAATGTATGAGTTCATATTTTAAACAATTGTGATTTCTTATTTCATTTTTACTGTCTCTGGAAGCTTAATCACGAAGGGCAGAGAAGGTGTTTAAATTTTAACTTGAGCGCTGCTGGAAGTGTATTTTTTAACAGGCTAAGTTGAAGGATGGCCTCACCATTACGTGTATGTTAGTTGAGGAAATGGTTGCCGGCAAGTTCTTGCTTGCGACATAGTCGTGCACGTGTAGGGACGCGTGCAACGTCCTAATCGGTCGCTCGCGGTTAGAGGGCTGATCGCATGAGGAGTCACGGCTCGCTCAGGTTGGTCTCGCAGGGAATTGCGTGTCTGGGTTGCGTGCGGCAGGAAACCAGTGAGAAGTGCTCCCGCAAGATTAATGATGAAAATTGTAGAAGGACTACGTGTTCTTTTACATGTCAACTTGGTGGCCATTTTATAGGTTTGGGATTAGTACATTAGTCTTTATGAGGATACTATTTTGTCAGTTTGGGCTCAGAAGTTCGTTGTTAACAACTTTGGTTTACAGGCTGCTCACTGGAGTTTGAGTCACGACGATTGGTTTGGAGCAGCAATTAGCTGGCTGTTATTGTAGAGAAACATTCTTTAGAATGAGTGAGCCTGGTAATTTGGATAGTCTCGAGAGTAGTACAATGGAGGAGAGCATTTTGAGTATGTTAACAACATTTTCAAGTGACTTTAATAATAAAATGGAAAGGAAATTACATGATTTATTACAAAGTAAAAGTCTGGTAGTACGATAAGTAGCACGGTACTGGAAGTAAGTAGGAAAAGGAAGAATCTGGTGGAGGTGCGATCAATAGCAAACAAATATAGGAACTCAAGCTCTGATAAAATCTTTGGTGGTTTTAAAAAAAGATGGTAGTGTCAAGGACACACGTGGGGACAAAGTTAAGGGTCCATAGATATCAGGCAAGAAGCCTTTTGAAGCACGTAAACACTCCTCGGTGCTGTGTGATGAATCCTCTAGAAGTGCAGAGGTGGAAATAAGTTGCTTCTCAGATTTTGACTCAGAGGGAGAGTTCAGAGGGAGCATTACGACATCTGCAGATTTGGCAGAGAATGGTGGAGAGCAGGAGGCTCTTTCGGATCCTTTGGGTGATTTTATGTTTGACCCCTTGTTAATAAAACACCCTTTGTCACCAGAATGGACTCCGGTGGCTCATGTGGCAGAGTATGTGGAGACTTGGTTGAGGAAGCCGATTCTTAAGGACGTTATTCTTCGTTTGAGGTCTGAGTGTACAAGGCCTAGTCTGGCCAATAAGATCATGGTGACACCGGAACTAGATGCTAAAAATTTAGGCTTTATAGGCAAAGGGGGTCTGGAGCTTAGAAAAGGTCTGGATAAGGGCCTTAAAATGTGTCAGGATCGTTTGTTGGACTTAACTGGTCCTATAACAAAGATATTTGAAGTGGCCGAAGAGGCTAATGTTGGTAACAAGTCTTTGAATATTGAAGAGTTGAGACAGTGAATACAAAGATCAGTTTGTCTCTTGGGGAATGCAAACACTGCCTTGTCGGTTGAACTCAGAAAGAGTATTTTGATTAAAAATGGATCCAAAGTTGGTGGAACTTGCTAACAATGAAGGTGGTCAGTCAGTGAATGGATTGTTGTTTGGGGACCGAATACATGGGAACTTTTAGCTCTTTGCAGAAATCTCAGAGGGAGATGAAAAAAGTGTTTGATAAGCGTGTTTTTGGAGGGGCCAGGAGAACGAGAGGTCGGTTCCCCAGCTGAGGACAAGGCATTACAAGGTCTTCTTTTAGACCCAGTACTTTCCAGGCCTCATATCAGACAGGGGACTTCTATCCTCAAAGTCAGAGAAATAGAGGAAGAGGTGGACGTAGTGATCGAGGTTCCAGAGGTGCAGGTAAGACAAGACCCTATTGTAACCCTACAAAAGTTGGACAGCAGACTTGCTCAATTTTTGGGAATTGGATGCGGGTAACAAGGGATCCGTGGGTTTTGCAAACCATTCTGGGATAACACATAGACTTTATAAAGGAACCATGTCAAAGTCACCTTTCAGAGATGTTAAGGTTCAATGTAGAACTCTCAGGATTTGGTAGACAAAGGTGCTATAGCAGAAGTAAAAGAGTATGCAAAAGGATTTGTCAGCAACATTTTTCTTGTGAAGAAAAAAGACAAGGAGATGAGACTGGTGATAAACTTGAGAAGTTTGAACCATTGGGTGGAGTATCACCATTTTCAAAATGGAAGGAATTCATTTAGTGAGAGATGTTTTACAGATAGGATATTGGCTGACTCATCTAGATTTAAAGACGCATATCTGACAATCCCAGTTTGGGAGCCCCATCAACTATTTCTACAATTTAGATGGTGAAGAAGGATGTGAAAGTTTGTTTGTCTTCCTTTCGGGTTGTCGTCCACCCCATGGTGCTTTACAAAGGTTCTTCGGCCTCTGGCAGCATATTTGAGAGAAAGGGGGATAAGACTGATTATTTATTTGGACGACATTTTGTTGATGGATCAGTGCAAGTTGAAGTTTGTAGAACCCACGAATTTGCAGTAGGGTTGTTAAAGGATCTAGGGTTTGTGGTGAATAGGAAGAAGTTATGTCTTGTTCCGGAGCAGGAAATGCAGTTTCTAGGATTTATGGTGAATACAGTGGATGTACAGTTGAAATTACCAAAGGAGAAGTTAAAGAGGATAAGGAAAGAAAGCCGCAATGCTTTGGTTGTGGAGAGAATGTCATTGAGAGAGCTACCAAGAGTGATAGCTATTTTCCCAGGACCTTTGAATTATTGAGCTCTCCAGAGATTAAAAGCCAAGCATTTAAGGAGTGGTCTGAAGTATTCAGAGAAAATTGTTCTCAGAGTGTAGGCCAGAGAGGAATTGGTTTGGTGGTTAAGGAATATGGAGGCGTGGAATGGAAGAGCTATTTTTGGGGAGTGTCCCATGCTTGCTGCACCACCGGTTTCAAGTTAGCCTGGCTGATGAGGGATGATGCCCAGAAACTGGTCCCAGGATGCTTGTTTCTGGTCCAGGGAAGACCTGGCTTGGCAGTTCGGGCTGGACTGTTCCCATGAGGAATAGGGTCAAGACTGGTTTGCATATGGCTGGGTCTGAACTGGGAAGGCGAAGTGAGCTAAAGAACGATGATGGATTCAACCCAAATCTGTGACTGGGGGTGAGTGTTTGAGAAGTTTCAGCGCTCCGTCCATCATCTCCTTGGGTTTGCTTTATCAGCAAAACTGGAACAGATCATGAGACGCATCTGGTGGATACCCAGTGGAAGTTTGAAGAATTTGAGAATCGTTTAAGGCGCAACAATCTCAGGGTCCTAGGGATTGAGGAGGGCACCGAAAAGGATGATGTTCGGAATTTCATTGTCAGTATATTCAGGAATGCCTTTCCCAAACTTATGAACTGGAACTGGGAAATAGAAATACAGAGGGCACATCAATTCCTTTTTAAGCAGCAGAGGCACCAGGGTCAAGATATGAGTAAACCCAGGGCTATCCTTGTATTTCTTTGGTAACTTTTTGTTGCGTCAAGCTATCTTTGAAAAAGCATGCCCTGAAGGAAAATGGAGGGCGGATGGCTGCACGTTTTTGTGAGACCAGACTTTTCCATACCACAGTAGAAAGACGCTGATGGCAGAGACAGCTGTGCTGTTGTTGAAGTACTGAATTGATGAATGCATGTTGAGTCAAAGCGCAGTCCCAGTCACTGTGAAGCACTTGAAAACTAAAGCATTTATGGAGAGTCTACATGTTGTTTGTTACGAACCTGTTGGTCAGGCCATACATAAAGGTACCGCGCTACTATGCAACATAGGGCCATACACAGTTTGGAGTGATAACGCTGCGATTACCAGTGCTGCTAAGCAGAGTTTAACCTGATGTCAAAAAGTACAACACGACAGCCAAGAGCAAGTTAATGCTGTAGTTACAAATGCTGCTAAGCCAAAATCGACCTGGTGCTAAAAAGTTACAAAGCGACAGGCAAGAGCGAGATAACGCTGTGACTACAAGTGCTGCGAGGCAGAGATCAACCTGGCGAAATCAAGTGCACAGAAGCGCCAGAAGCAAAGTGGCCTAGATGCAAGAAAATGGTTGCCTGCTTACCAGAAGTAATTAAGGGGAGTCATACCACAGCACTGGGTACAGTAGCCCAAGGAGAAGTGGCTGGGGTTGTGCTTGTGGAGTCGTTCATACCTGAAGAGGCGAGCCACCATAGCCACTGAGTGGGGCTCAGAACAACTCCACAGTTCTGTGAAGAGTGAAAGTCAGTGAGAAGTCCAGAGTAGTGGCAGGTTGTTGTTCAAATGGAGACCAAGAATAAAATCACGGTTTCAGTTATCATCAAAGATGATCCAGAGGCCAGTACGTCACAGAGAAAATGAGCTAGAAGCCGTGGCCGAAAGACCCCCATGTCCAGTCTCAGTAAGTTCCACACTGGTCTACAACGCTGCCCCTTTCTTGAAACCACCATCAATATTTGATACCACGGAAAAGTAAAATATTGGTTTCTGATGGACTATGCAGATTGAAGATTTTATTGATGCACTTGAAGAGACTGATAAGAGAAAGATTTTCAAATACCTCAAAAATCTTACTAGTGATGGTGTGAAGGAAGTCAGAAAGAAAATGCCACGAACTGACGAAGAAATCAAAAACCGTCAGATTAAAGAAACCTTGAATCTCAAGTTCAATCCAATGCCAAATGTTGACTATGAAAGATATATTTTCAGTCAAGAATGTTGGCAAAACCATCGATTAATTTGTAGAGAGACTTAACACACTCATCAAACACTGTAAGTTCAATTAATATAATGATGAAGAAGCCATAAGTATCAGAGTCATTGATAGTTGCTAGTCTGATCCTTCAGAAGGAGAATGATGAGAGAAACTTAAACGGGTGTTAATGGCTGCTTGAGTTCAGGAGCGTGCAGATTGACAAACTGCTGACATGGAGGCCAGAGGTGCCTCAAATGAATCAGTCATGAGTGTGAAAAGCAAGTCATAAAAAGAGGTTATGTTTTAGTTTGTGGATTCTCATTCCCACACGAAGACAAATGTCCCGCCATTGAACAAATACGTAAGGGCTGGGGGAAGGAGAACTATTTTGAGATAGTGTACAAATCAAAGGGAAAAACAAGTGCATCATGGCGTGAAGACAAAATGGCTGCCGGAACGTTCCAGAAGCAACGTTCGATGTGCACCCACAAGGCCCCACAGGGCATGTCAGGTATGACAAATCGACACTGAATGAAGTTGATTGTCATCTAAATCATTGTCAAACAGTTCTTCAAGATCAGTACCAAGTGAAAGTGAAGAAGGTGGTTGTGCCATGTCGATGCTTACTTCAGAAAAGAGTGTGCATGTCGGACTGGCCGCAAGTGAGGAAAAAGTCAAAGAAAAGTCGACATGTCAAAGCACCAATGGCATTCAAACATTGTCCAAAATTTACACTGAAAGCAAATGGTTGTTCAATACCTTTCTTCATCGACAGTGGTGTGTCAATAAATATTATGCCTGAGGAAAAATATAATGAATTGTATCCCTTACCACAATTTATGCAGTTGAAAACAAAAGTGTATGCATGGGCGGCCTAGGCACCCTTAAAAAGTCAAGGTTCGTTTGCAGCAATGATGAAACATTAGAAAATGAAGGTGCAAGCACCCATTCATGTGCTTCAAGGAACAGCGTTGACTGCCTGTTTACTCAGTCTCAGCACAGCTCCTGATATGGGATGATTTCCGTGAACTACAACATGAATGCTCACGATGAAACAATAAGTCAGTTGCCTTCATTATTTATTGGTTTAGAAAAGATTAAAAGTATGAAAGGAAAATTGCATATTAATAAGGATGTCTGTCCTGTTGCTCAGAGACACAGGCGAATTGCTTTTCATTTACAAGATGCTATTGAAAAGGAACTTGAATCATTACTTAAGCATGATATCATTGAGCATTCTACTGGTCCAACGCCATGGGTTTCTCCCATCGTGTTAGTACCCAAAGAGGACCGTGAGGGAGAGGTATGCATTTCCGTTGACATGCGTCAGGCAAACAGGGCAATTGAATGAGAACGACATCCAGGTCCATACATTGCTCACATAATAACGCAACTGAAAGGTGCAAAAGTCTTCTCTTGCCTTGATTTAAATAAAGGTTAGCCTCAGTTGGAACTGGAAGATGATTGCAGGTACATTACAACCTTTTCTACACATGTTGGTCTGTTTCGATACAAAAGACTAAGGGGCCGATTATGATGCCTCCGACCGACATCATCGCGGAATCGGGAGCGACCAACCTCCGGTCAGCGGTCCGACCGCAGAAATACGATGCGACCGCACATGGTGCGGTCGCATACTCCCATTTCCCTATGGGAGCTTGTTCTGCGGCCGTAAACCGGTCGTAACACAAGCTCCCATAGAGAAATGGAGATTGTGTTCATCCCTGCACCGCGTGGCAGGCACCTCATTGTGCCTGCCACACTATGCAGGAATGAACAGGGGGGCACCATAGGTGCTCCCTCGACCCCTAACCATAGGGCGCTAAGAGAAGGGGGTCCTGCTAAGGGCCCACAAACTCACTTTCCGACAGGCTTTCCATGTCGGAAAGCCCGGCATGGAAAGTCTGTCAGAAACCGAGCATCGTAATCCCAACGGTGAAAACGCCGTCCATTGGGATTACGGTCCGGACTCAGACTGGCCGACGGGCTCAATCCAGCCAGAATGACCGACCGGTTTTAATTCCGACTGACTAGATTGTAATTATTTTATCTAGTAAGAGTGCCTATTAGAGATTTTATTACGATATAGTGAAACAATATTTAACAGTATCATTTATGAGTGCCCAAACTAGTGGCCTCAAACATATGAATTTTATAAATCAATTTGTATAATCAAGAATGAATAAATCACAAAATAAATCAACAGTGGGTGTATTCTTTTTTGCAAAGATTTATAATCAGATAAATTAAATTAAAGGGTACAAAACAGTATTCACATATACAGAAGTGATAGAGATTAACAATCTTCAAAATGAAAAAAGATCTGCTAGTCACTTGTGTAAATAATCCATTTCTAAAACCTATTTGCAGAACTAAATTTTTCTTTAACATTCAGTAAAGAATTTTTGTACAACAATATTATTTCATTGATAAAAATGGGTTAGACTGGTCGATGTTTCGGTCTTGTCATGTGATACATCTAATAGACCATCTTCAGGACAGAAAGATTCTTATTTTGAATGCAGACCCCTCTGTAAAAGGTATAATCACACACATTCTGTTTATCAGCCACAGGCGTTATAAAAAAAAAGATATGCACCCAAAAAAAGTGAATCAAAAGGATAATTTATGGTAGTGAGCCATAAAGGAACCTTTATCGTACAATCTAGCTCATCTATTGTAGAGATAAACATTTAGAGATTGATAGATTAGCCCACACCAACCTATTGTGAAATAAAATGAAAAAAAAAACGTACTTGAAAATAGATCAATTTAGGACCTACAAATTATTAGTCCAAGGTGGGTGGTGAAAACTTAAAGAAGATCTGAAAAAAATATTAACTGATTATCTATTTATGTCAAAGAAAGATGAAAGACTTTGCAGTAAGAAACGCTGTTCAGACATTCAGAATTGTCCTAATCAAAAATATCCCTCGAGAAAAGATTGATATATACTCAAATTTAATTGGTAGGGACATTTTATGTGTGTCATTTATAACATAAATAAACTTGAGAAATGGACGAAAAGTCACCATCTACAAATAATAATGAATTACAAGTGATGTGAAAAGAAACAAACCTATTCCAGAAACTGGAGGAATTTCATGAATTGCATCGGGCCAAGAATCATTAACATTTCGTTCATTTGTCTACTTGTTGGAAAAATGATGTATAGTCCCTTACTTGTGCCACCAATATGCCGTGAATAATCGGCACAACTTGAGACAAAGCCATAAGAAAGTATCAACGGAGTGTAGTATCGCGGTCTTAGTTTGGCATGTGTACAGTGACGCTTAAAAAAAGAAGAACCGGAGGTACAATGAGTACACCGGAGGCACAATGAGTGAACAAATAACATTGTAAATGTGATATGTATCTCAAAAGATATTCAAAAAATCTTACTTGTTATGTATGTAAGGTGCCATCTTAGCTCAGCGTCCCGGCAGAGCAAATCAAAACAGCTGCTCTGCAGATGGCACAGGAAGCGTATTTATGCTTCCGGGTATTTCTGTCAGAGCAGCACCAAGTCTAAACTAAAAGGTGGAGGCCATCTTGAAGTGGCTCACTCATTTGTTAATGAATAGTTCTATTATCCGCCTATCTGAATTGACACAATAGAGTTTAGTTGGTTAGAAGAAAGAAATAGTATAATACAAGCATATTGTTAAACAAAATTGTTACTTGATTATCAAAACAGGAAAAGTAGACAAAACAAATCCTGCTCATGCATGTACTCAAACAAGACATCAAAGTGCATATGATTTGGACAACGATATACCTGTTGTTTATATATACACATTGAAATCGATGTTTTCGATTTTACATTTACTGCTAAGACATCAAAAACATTTAGTGTTTCGATAGTAAATCAATGTTTAGGCGGTCAGAATAAAAACCGTCGATGTTGATCGGAAAGCTTCCGACCTGAGGTCGGAGCCTTTCTGACCAACATCGAAATAGGCCCCTTAGTTTTGATGTGTCATCCACTGCTGAACTGTTTCAAGATGTCATTCCATGTATCATACAGCCGGTCATAAATGCGTTTAAATACAGTGAGCACATATTGTTTTTCAGAGCTACACAAAAAGAATAAGATAAAGCTCTTATACAAGTATGGGGCATATTCTCAAGAACGTGTGATAACTACCGCAAGTGTAGCTTAACGCAACCCTACACATCGCAGTCCATCGCGGGAAAACAACTCCGTGTTAACGTGGTATTCACAACATGGCGGTACCATGCGATAGTCACAGGACAACGCGTCAAATGAACGCGTTAGAAACAAAGGGACGCCGCAAAAACGCGAAACCCCAACGCGAAAATAGTAGCGATGACGCCAATCGCGATACAAAAATCTACGAAAACCAGCCACAGGCCTGCAATACCCACGCGTCATGCGGGAAAATGCACCACAAAAGTAGAAAAAAGCATACTGACAAAAGCCAAACAACAGCGAAGCACAATGGAGGCAGCCGAAGCAAGTACAGAGGCCAACCAGAACCCCACAAGCCCCACGGAGGACCAGCCTGGGACCTCGGGGTCAGGGAAGGGCAAGGACAAGAAGAAGAGGAAGATGAAGTTCAGTCCGCAGGAAAACAGGATCCTGATAACGGAGGTGATAGAACACCATCAATCACTGTTCGTCACCTCCACTGTGTCACTGGCAACTAAAAATGGAATATGGCAGACCATCGTGGACAAGGTGAATGCAGTCAGAGTGCTGAAGAGGACAATGGACGAGGTCAAGAGGCACTGGAATGATGTGAAGCGCAAAACCAAGCTGAAACTCGCAAACAACCGGAAGGCAGCAATGCAGACTGGAGGTGGGAGCCCTGCGCCACAGGAGGAACTGGACGAGATGGAGAAAATGGTGCCCACAGTCATCAGTGGGGAGACGGTGGCAGGAGTCGGGGGACCGGACACTGCTCAACATGACCGGACACAACAGCAACAGGGTGAGTAACCACCAGGGACTGGGGGGAGATGAGCACAATGGCACACATGCACAATTAAGCATAGCACATCTGCGGACAAACCATGCCCCAGACCCACAACTCCCACCAAGAGACCAATGCACACAGGTATGCAACATCTCAGCACTGCAGAAGCACAGAACCCAGAGGCACACTGCATGGAAGGGAGGAGGGCAGCTAAATCAGAGCTGCAGGGGCGACTCCCCCAAAATGCGGCACACACACATAACATGCAAAGCACATCAACATTGACAACGAGGTGGTACAAACCGCAACACGTCCACAACAGAACAGAGGACACAACAGGTGCCGCATGTGCGTAGAAACTGGCCAACCATATATGGCACTGCAGGGAATGTGAGTAGACAATGTACAAGTACAAACTCACATCCGTGATGTAGTCGGAATGTCCACTGTCCCGCATCAAATATGCAGCTCCCCCCAAACAGTCACAATGTACACTGTCATGCAGTCTGAATGCAGACATGTACAATGCGTCAACATACATGTGTACACGATGTCAAACTGCATCTCCCCTTCACATTGCAGGGGGAAATCCAACACGTCCTGCAGAGCAGTCCGAACCTCTCTTCTCTGATGATTAAGAGGACCACCACACCTTCGACTCAGACGCCCTCGAACAGCTCGTGGAGAGCCTCCGCAGCCCACTTCCAGGATCAGGGCAACCCAGCTGCCACGAGGAGCCCCCCCCTGCACAGTACGCACAGCAGGCAGCACCCACCACCACGGCTGCCTCCCAGGACCCCACGACGAACACATGGCCTTTCAACGCCGTGTGTTGGGGTGCCAGGAGAAGCTGGCTGAGCAGGTGCAGTTGGGGTTTGACCGCATGGCAGCCAAACTAGACGCCATACGTGGGTGTCTGAGTCCCATCAGGGACCACTCACAGTCCCTAACGGACGCCCACAGTCCGCTCCATGCTCTCCAACGGACCATGGCTGACATCGCCAGAGTCCTGACTCTGCGACAAGAACGACTGTCTAGCCAGAGTTCCTCCAGCGATCTCGCCTGGGAGTTGGGACACATGCAGAGGATCATGGAGAACATGGAGCGGACGCAGGCGGAAAGTGTGACTGCCACGGCTGCACACCAGCGAGAGGTAGCTGGGTCCCTCAATGCCCTGAAGACCTTCCTCATGGCATTGCTGCCACAAGGCCTGGCGCTGATGCATGCTGCTGCTACTACCCCATCCACATCTCCAGCCCCTGATGTGTCTGTGCCACACAGTGCTGGGGACAGTACACCACCACCCACATGTGAGGCACATGCAACAGCAGAGGACGAAGATGCGGATGAACCCACCCTCGTGGGTAGGAGGACACAGTAGCATTCATCTCCGCCATGTGGCCTGTTTCTGCTTGGTTCTGCCCTCCGCATCATCACCTTCCACTGTTCCACGATGCACTCTGCGACACTCACCTCTGACCTCGACATGGACTGCCATATTCTGTTTGGTCACCAATGACACAGCTATCAGACTGCGGACTGAAGTCCTCCTCTCCTGATATACCTGTCATTCCCTGAAGGACTCTGGTTGGCCCTCCACGGGCCGACAATGTGAAGTGGGGTTGGCATAGCCCTGTACTGCTCCAGCTGCAACACTCCCTTGAATGTGTCATAAACAATCATATCCACACAGATGTGTCATGTCTATGATCTTTCAAGTGTGGAAGTATGGATGAATGTAGGGTCAGTGATTCCCCCTTACGTCCATGTTGCCCATGTTGTGGGACTATTGTCACAGGGTGACAGATTGCCGATTCCGGTCCGGGTGGCGCCGACACTACAACGGAGACACATCAATTAGTCACTTCCCTGTCCAGCCCAGGACGGAACAATTCCCAGAGCCCCGGGGTCATTATTCAGACCCTTATGCTGGACTGGCATACGCCAGGACAGCCCACTCTGATTACGCACACAGCGAGGGGGGGGCAGCGCTACATGTCCTAGGTCTTCACTGTGGGGATCTGCAGCTCACAGGTCTAGTTTTCAGCATGCCACAGCCACTCCCTCACGGCTGGTGTACACCCACACCACACCCATCCAGCACTGGCGTCACAGGACATGTGACCCTGGCAATAAAAATGGCCTGGCGCACATGCTGGACGCCATTTCCACTCTCTCTGACTGGGTGTCTCCGTGTAGTTCTCATGTGTGCATGAGGGCCTAGGGCCCTGCCACCTCACATTGCCCAATGCCGGGGGTGACATGATGGCGTCCGCACAACGGGACTCAATCATTCAGGGTCCATGGCTAGCGGGGCACAGACTTGGTAGCACCGGATACACTGCAGCAGGCACAGGCACCCCGCCACGGGACGGTGTCTTGCGGTGCAGTGAGATAGGGGCACCTAAAGTGCTGAGCGGGTGTGCAGCCTGCGATGATGCGCCGTCCTGGCGGTCTGGACTGGCAAGGATTAGTGTGAGCCCTGCTGGGCTGCAGTGTAGGCCTGGGCCAGCGGGCAGTGCGGCCCTCCTGCCACGTGGCGTTGCGTCGCGCTTCACAGAGTTAGTGGCACCTCAAGCGCTGAGCGGGTGTGCAGCCTGCGATGATGCCGTGTGCACTGATGTGGTCTCTGCCATTGCGTAATCAAGACCCAGAGTCAGGTGTGTGACCTGGTGGCCCGTGGTGCGGGGCTGCATGATATGAAGGGTGCCATGGTCGCGGGCACCAGGCTTGGAGATCCCTCCGGAATGTGGTGGGCCCTCTTGGAGACACTCCGGTGGTGGAAGGTGAGCAGTGAGGCCTGGTTGCGCAGGGGCGGGCAATCACCGCTGGGCGGCGGGAGGGGCTGGGGTGCAGCAGGGGCGGGGCAAGCGATGATGGTGTGTGCAACTGTATGGACTCTGCCATTCATGTCTCTGGAAATTGTTTCAGATGAGGGACCCGAGGGACTGCTGTGAATACCGGCACGTAGTTGGAGACACACCGGTGGCAGCAGGCGAGCAGTGAGGACTAGGTCCGCAGTGTCGGCACACCTATGGAAATATCGTTGTCCATTAGGGGGGTGTGGGGGGTGCCCGCGGTAGGGCCCGGGGGGGTGAGGGGGGGGTCCTGGGGGTGGTGGCGGTGGGTGTTGTTGACCTATTGGGGCTCAGGCCTGCATGATGGGTTGCTCCAGGGCATCTGTTGTTCTTCATGTGTGGCTTTGGGCTGTGCTCCCTTGTCTGGTGCAGGTTGTTGTCCGACTTTACACCAGGTAAGAGCAGGTGTTAATTTCCTGCTGCTAACGCGCCTTATCGCATGTTTTGTGGTCTTATCGCCGATCTGGCTGGTCGTTGAGAATGTTGTGCAGTGGTGTTGTCGCAGCTTTTTGCACTGGTACGCCTACTCTGCATATCATTAGCGTTAGTTGCCGGGGTCATCTGTGGCGATGTTTTTTGCGACTGCTTTCGCAGGAAAACTGGTGTTATGGGCTGTTAGCACCAGCTTGTGAATGGGGCGATAAATTTAGCGCGAGTTTGGATGCGTTAAAGTGCCGATAACTCGGCGATAGCTCCTTGAGAATATGCCCCTATGTTGTTTGCTTGCTGAAGCAGGTTTGACTTTGAATGCAAGCAAATGCGAGTTCCATAAGACAAAGCTAAAGTTTTTTGGCCATATCTTTTCTGATGGGGGTATGACACCGGTTTCTGATAAAGTACAAGCACTGTCAAATGCTGATCTCCCGCAAGATGTTTCCATGGTGTGTTCTTTTCTTGACATGGCCAATTTCTGTTCTAGATATATACAAGACTTTGCCACTTTAAGTGCTCCATTGAAAGAGTTGACGAAAAAGAGAATGTTTCATTTCAGTGGTCCCATGAATGTGAGAACAGTTTTAAGCAAATCAAACAAGCCATTGAGAATGCTACTGAAATAGCTTATTTCAATCCAAAACTTTATACAGAGGTTGCTGTTGACACTAGCCCAGTGGGGTTAGAGGCTATCCATGTACAGCACAGCGGACACACGAATGCTTGAAGGCATATTGTGGTGTAAGCGAGTAGGAGTTTGTCTCAACCAGAACATGCTTACTCACATCCTAAAAAAGAAACTTTAGCGATGGTATGGTCATATGAACACTTCCATGTATACCTGTATGGAAAGCCTTTTATGCTGGTAACTGATCATCAAACTTTACTAACAATATTTGGCAATCCAAAGGCGAGGATGCCTCATCACATTGAACGTTGGGGACTACGGCTACAAGAGTACAATTATAACATTGTGCATCGGCCAGGAAAGGATCAGAACCCTGCTGATTACTTCCAGAGTGCCCATTCAAGATCAAGGCACTCCATCCAAGTCAGCTGAGGCTTATATCAACTTCATCATAAAATCAAACACACCAGCTGCCATTTCGTTAGCCCAGATTATTACTACCACAAGCCACGATAGTGACATGCTAAAGTTGAAAGATATAGTTACACATCAGTTGTGGAACCAGCACACTCGACCTCTCACCTGTGAGGGTGAATATCAAAAATACTGAAATGTCAAAGATGAACTATTCAAAACTCAAGAGGGAGTTAAAGAGGGAGTTATATTATGAGGGTCAAGAATCTTGATTCCGGAGAGTCTGCAGCAGAAAATGATTGAAGTGGACCACGAAGGACATAGGGGAATTGTTGCCACAAAGCGAGCTTTCCGAGACCGAGTCTGGTTTCCATATCTCAACGAGCAAGTTGAGAAGGAATTAAAGGCCTGTCATCTATGCAGCTGCCTATCTACAAAAGTTACTCAACACACCCTAAACATGTCAGAACTTCCAAAGCATGCCTGTGAGAGAATAGTCATTGTCTTTTTTGGTCCACTTAACAATGCACATCACCTGATAGTGATTGTGGATGAATACTTGCGATTTCCATTAATCGAGGATCTCTCATCCACCACTCAAGAACGAGTCATTGAGAAACTGGGTGGCATCTTTGTGACATGGGGTGTTCCAACCATACCAAAATCTGACAATGGCCCACCTTTTATTAGTTGAGAGTTCAAATACTTCTTAGTGCATCTGAGTAAAAAGTATCAAAAGAGCACTCCTCTATGGCTGCAGGCCAACGGACTGGTTGAGAGATTCATGAGTACGTTAAAGAAAGCAGTGCAGCATGCTATACTTGAAAAGCTCAATTTACAAACTGTGTTGAACTCTACATGAAATGAAATGAAATTAAATTAAAATTAAATGAAAAATTGGTATTTATAAAGCGCTAACTGCTACTCCGAAAGGAGCATCCTGGCGCTGGTATGGAAGTGAGCGGCTGCTCAGAAATTCTTAGATGAGAGAAAGGCAAAATTCATCTGAGGCTCAGAAGATCCAAGTCTTTAGTTCTTTCCTATATTGTGTTTCAGTTTTATGCATTCTTAGATGTGGTGGCAGTAGGTTCCAGGCTCTGGTGCCTAATGCTGTTAATGTTTTTCCTCCCCTAGTTTTGCATCTAAAGCAAGCTTACCATTCAACACCTCACTCGACCACCGGTGAAAGTCATGCAACCTTGATGTTCGGGAGAGCAATGACAACCAAGATACCCCAGTGGACCAATCAGAGAAAAAGAGTTGAGAATGTAACTTTTACAAGGGACTTGGTTCAGAAACAAAAGATAAAAACATATACTGACCGAAGACGACATGCGAAAAACATCATCCTCCAGAACGGAGACAGAATGCTCGCAAGACAGATGCGGAAAAGAAAATCTGCTGCTCCCTTTGATGCAGAACCTTTCCAAGCGGTGTCAATCAAAGGACACATGGTGACTGTCCAGCACCCTTGGAAGACTATTCCCTGAGACTCTTCTCATTTTCGCAATTTGATTCATAGTTCACCATATCTCCATGTTGAAGGACCCGTGACTGCTACTTCCTTTTCACCATCCCAGCACCTCTTGCATCATGATGTTGACAGGTCTCAACTTCACATGACACATTCAGGTCAAACAATTACAGCGCCAAAGAGACTAAAGGAAGAGATTTAAATGTATATAAGTGTATATCTTTTGTAAAATTGGGAAGCTCATTTAACAGAGGGGGAGACATATTGTCTTGCGAGTTAACAATGATGGCACCCTTTTAGCTAGTAATGAACTCTGTAGAGCTATGACATAATGAATAAAGTGTATTGCAGTGAAGGCTGCTTTAGAATGTTAAGTTTGCAGTTAGACGCAGAGGAATATAAACGTGTGGTACCAAGCTCCATGTGTGGCATAGTCTTTGGCAGGTACCCCGGCTGGGAAGATGATACACCCCTGTTCTCCTTGGCACACCACAGAAGACCAGAAATGTATGAACAAACCTCCTATGAGGCACTATGAGAAGCTCCCTCTGTAGAGCAATGAATAGTTAAATAATGGCTCTCCTGCTGTTTTGTGCGGCCTGTGTGTCTTTTCCCTTTTTATCCTTTTTTTAAAAGGGGTGCCCCGGTACCACCCAGGACACCCCAATTCTTTGGGCACAGTGAGGGGCTCAGGGGAGCCACAAGGCCCACGTGACCTTGGCAGCTCCACAGACACAGCTCTGTACTGAGTGGGAGCCAGAAAACTGTTTCTTTTTTGCTCCCACCATATGGGAGCACTTCCCATGTGCTCCCATGGCCGGGAGCAGTTTCTTTCTCCTGTGTCCCCAGAATGGGGTCTGAGGACCCTGCTTCTATCTTCGAGGCCCAGGTATGGGGTCCCAGGCCCCATATTTGAATGGGATAGCCTGGCAGGGGTAGCGCCATTCTTGTTGCCCCTGGGAAGATGGGAGCCCCTGGAGGAGATATGCTTTTGGGGGAGGGGGCCCTATGCATGCAAGCTAACCCAGGTGAAATAGTTAACAAATAGCATGCTGAGGCATTAACTCACCATGGGGGTAAGTTTGAGAAACTGCAGCGAAGCACCATGTGCTTCATTTCTCGAGCAAAAAGGGTCAAAGGTCAAAATTCTTTAAAATGCCATAACTCAGGCCTCGTTGGTCCAGCCTCTTTGATCTTGGGCTAATTTTGCTCCTGGTGGTGAGCACTAGCCACCAGGTGGAATTTCCATAGGCTTCCTGGTCTCTGGAGAAGTGTAAAAATGTACTCTACCAGGAAGAATATTTTAGGAGTGCATCATAGCCAAATGTAGTCTGCACTTACCTATATTCTGTGTGACTAATGTCAATAATAGAAGTGATATCCCTGCAATTACATCAATCTATATGTGTGTTAGAGACGGATTTAATAAACTTGTGAGGCCTACATAATAATATTTCATGATAAACGTTGTGAATGTGTTAACAGACAAGAGAAATAGTAATGTGTTTACTAAATGAAAGTCCATGTGCTTAGAAACTTCAACTTAATAATCATGTTACTACTGTATTAACTCTAAAGGTGCGTGTTGAGAAATTTTAATTTATTTGTGTGCAAAGGAGTGCACATAAATGTAACCCGTGCACTTGTTAACTTAGCCTAACTTGTGGGCCTGAAATGTATTTGGATTCAAGCTCACATATCAGTTTAACATTTGAATTCATATTTTCCTTTGCAGTAGAAATGTTGCATGTATTTTGTGTTTCCACTACAGGTTAACAAA
This sequence comes from Calotriton arnoldi, assembly GCA_963921515.1. Lineage (NCBI taxonomy): Eukaryota > Metazoa > Chordata > Amphibia > Caudata > Salamandridae > Calotriton > Calotriton arnoldi. The sequence continues at coordinate 680,809 of CAWUFW010007066.1, forward strand.
GCTTCGTTAGCAGAGAGAAAGGGGTTTTTGTTCTCAGCAGATAGTGAGGCATTTGAAATAGCAACTGCTACAACGAGAGTGATAACAAGATGGGAGGCCAGTTCTCATGGGAGACGAGACCAAGGATGGCTGGAATAGCGATTGTGGGAATGGCAAGATGGTGTGAAGAAATCGATGTGTGCTGGAGGAATGGAAAAGTACCAATAGATTTGTGGGACGTACCTTAGATGCAACTTATGGTATGATGTAACATAGTGAGGGATAGTTAGCATTCTGGCTTAGGGCTCCTTAAGGCACAGACCTCTTACTGACATCTGTGGATTTATGCTACTTGATGCATGTTGGAGTTTTCTTTCACAGAGGAATCTGATGGCTGACACCTTTTTCCATATTCCCTCCTTACCTAAATCTTGCTTTAGCTTAGGGTTGCTACGTTAGAGTAGAGTAGGGATGGACACGAGCCTATGCTTCTCTTTAATGACAAATTGATGCAATCTGATGCGAAGTTCTGTTTCCTTATTACTTAAGTTGCAATTATTGAACTAGTGGTTTTCTTTTGACTATATAGGGTGAATCGCTTTCCAAGATTTGGCTTCATCCTATTTGCAATGTATTTCTATTCTAATATACTTAGCCTGGTTTATATAAATCTATTTTTGAACCTGAATCTAGAATAAACTTACTAACTTGAGACTTAGTTTTGAATTGAGTTATTGTATAACCGCATTGGCTACACTGTATTTGGATATTGGATTGAAATGTTTTTCTCCTCACCTCTCAAGTCACACAAAAAGACCGCAGAGTAAGTGTTACCGAGTAAGTGGGCCAGGCCCCATCACCTACAAAGGGCTCACTTTGCAGGGAGCTGATTTCACTGGCTCCCTGTGCCAGCTTCCTCTTGTGCCTGGCTCCAGATGCTCCCCTCCTCCTGCTGGTTCATAGAAGTCCAGGTCTTCCCCATCTGGGCCTTAGAGGGTATAAGGGGTGAGCATCATTGGCCCTGGACAGTCCCACTAATCCTGCGGTCAGCTGTAGACATAGTTCTCAGTCCATCAGGGCATCAGGGGGATTTTCCTTCCATCTCTTCACAGTGTTGCCACTGTTGCAGTCCAGGTCCAAAGTCTTGCTCTCCTTCATGTTCTGGGGATGCAACATTTATACCCAGGGCCAGCCTGTGGGTTGAGGACACCCCTTTATCTAATCCTAAAACTGGTTCTGGCCAGTTCCTCTCGTTCCCCTGGGTTTGGCTCCTGCCTGGCAAGTGAAACAAAGGCAAGGGCAGGCCTGGTGTCAGGTTCCTTTGTGTGTGCTAGAGGCAAGTTCATCTGAAGGGTAATCAGGGCGGGGCATGGCCCCTCCCCAGTCATCCTGGCAGGAAGGCCCACTACTCTCTATTCCCTCTACATTTTTTGTTCATTGGCTGGTACCAATACATATTTCCCAGAGGTAATGCCATCACCAGCCCAGACAGCTGGCCACTCACAGAAAGGCCCCAGAAACTTTAGGCAAGGAAATGCCAACTTTCTAAAGTTGCATTTACTGAATCGTAACTTAAAATCCTTGTTTATCATAGAAGTGGATTTTAAATTACAATTCAAATGAGTGGAAGAAGTATTTGTCTAGCTGGTACCAATCCAAATATAGCATTTAATAAATGGAACAATGTAGACCAATGATTGCTTATGGCAGCGTACCATAAAATTACTGTAAGTGAGACTTGGGTAGTGAGACTCTCCCACAGTAAAGTTTCAGAAACTGGGTAATCAATAGCAAAACATCCTGGTGTACTAAATGTCAGGAACCCATTTTCAACACCCTAACTTCAGGCAACCAGTTGGTTGATGATTTATTTTCCATCTCATTTTTAATGTTAGTGTTGTAAAGTGTATATGTGGCGTGTAACATTGTTGCTGCCTGGGATTTGAGTGCTTGGTTAAATGGTTATTTATTACTGACTCCTTCACAAATAAAAAATAACAAACTGCATGGCACAACCTAAAGGCTTATTATTTTTTAAAAACCCACTAGTAAAACAGTCACAACAGTGAATATTTTTAAAGGTAACATTTTTATTGCAAGCATAAAGTGGCCAAGAGTATGTGGCAACCATTTTATTTTTATCTTTGTGGTATATGCTTGCAATAAAAAAAAAATAAGAACCACTGCACCAGCACCAGCTTGCCAAGGCCAAACATTTTGGCTTTAGCAATGCCTGTTTTAATTTTAGTTTCACTTTATGTCCAGTTTCCCTGTGCTTTTATTTTTCATTTTTTCTGCCTGCCAGCTTTTTTTGTATTTGTCACCCCTTTCTGCCCCCCAGTCATGGCTCATGCTGGCAGCGCCGTGCAGGTGTGACACCAATAACATTTTTCAAAAGGAGGAGGAGAAGGCATTCATATTCGCGGTGTGCTATTCTACCTCATCCTCATCATGGAGGCAAACAGAATGCTCAGTAAAGCCTACACCAGAAAGGAGCGCGCACACTCTGGGGCCGATTCTGATTTCAGCCGGTAGGGCTCCGAATCGGATTCGGCTTAACCGGATCCGATTCGGAGCCGTATTTCCCGACCGATCCGTACGCGCGTCCGGACGAGCGAGTACGATGCGAAATCGCCGACCGACTCGTTCGGGCGTCACAACCGCTCCGACCGACTCGTTCCCGGGTCAAACCGCACCGACCGACTCGCTCGGACACGACTCGCACCGCACAATGGAGACGATCCCCGGCCGGGTAAGTACGATGCGCGCCGCAAGGAGTCTGACCGACACGCGCCGTCCGGCTCGAAAGAGCAGTCAGAGCCGTACTTGGGGGGTCCGTGTCGGACCCCCCTGTATGCGTAGCCGCGCGAGTCGCACACAGGGAGGACCCATGGGTCCCCCCTACCTGTGCGTGTACAGCGCGAGTCGCTTAGCCGCGTACCCGCTGTAGGGGGCACCTCTGTTCGCCTCGCACCCATTGAGGCAATGGGAGTCCGCATACGCGTTGTACGACCGGCTCCCATTGACTTCAATGGGAGTCCGACCGACTCGAGTACGATAGCGTACGGACGCATCGTACTCGTTCGGTCGGGCTGCACGGGTCCGATTCGGTCGGAAATCTCTCCGGGTCCGGCTCGGTCAGGGAGATTTCCGGCCCGAATCGGAATCGGCCCCTCTGTTGGGAGCGAGCGGAGTCCAGCATGCTCTGCTGCACTGACATTACCTGGGCCATTCAGTAGATCATACACCCTGGGCTAATATTGCTGACCATGAGAAGGAGCTCGGTTTGCAGGAGCCCGTAAATTACAGGTAAGTGTATGTGAGTTTAATATGATGTTTCGACTTAACATTTTTTAGCACTGTACTATTATGTGAAACAGAGTAATATTTTTCCAGGCGTAATATGCATATTTTTTTGATAAATACATGCAAATTAAGCTTCAACCGTCTGCATGGAAATTGTACAAACTGCACGCTGTTGGGTATAAAAATCTTGCAAAATACCTGCTTTACGGTTTAACTGGTTTTCAGCATGAACATTGTATTTTCGGTGTGCCCTTGAGTACAAAAGTCACAAGAGAAACCTGTTGGCTGTATTGGACTGTCCTCACCGTGAAATTTTCTCGACAAACCAGTCTCCGGCTTAGAATAACTACATTAAAAGCATAAAAAGATAACTGAGCAAGCAAGATATATACGAGAGTGCACTAATGTAAAAAAAAAATACCAGGGCTGAGATTTGATACGCTAGTTATCCAGCGTCGATGTTGCTTTCTAATTTCTCTACTGAGGAAAGCAGGAAATATGAGAGGTTTTCCAGGGTAAACTTAAACGGCTTATCGGGTACTTCCAAAATTTGAGTGTGTGACATTATTGCTATGTATTTATTAATTTATTTGTTTTGTAACACACACTAGCTTGCGTCTATGACCACGTCGTTGCACAATTGACATGGTGGTCAGGCTTCAAAAGTGTTTTATCCCACACTTTGCACTTTGAGCTTACCACACTAAGGGGTTGATTCCGATCTCGGCCGGTAGGGCACCGAATCGTATTCGGCTGAACAGGATCCGATTCGGAGCCCTTATTCCCGACCGATTCGTACGTGCGTCCGGGTGAACGAGTACGATGCGAGCGCTTGCGAATTCGCCGACCGACTCGTACGCCTGTCCCAACCGCACCGACCGAGTCACACGGATGCGCCTCGCACCGCGCAATGGAGACGTTCCCCGGCCGGGCCAGTACGATGCGCACCGCGAGCAGTCCGACCGACTTGCGCCGTCCGGCTCGAAGAAGCTGTCGGAGCCGCACTTTGGGGGTCCGTGTCGGACCCCCCTGTATGCGTAGCCACGTGATTCGCACACAGGGGGGACCCATGGGTCCCCCCTACCTGTGCGTGTATGGCGCGAGTCACTTCGCCGCATATGCGCTGTAGGGGGCGCCCTTGTTCGCCTCGCACCCATTGAGTCAATGGGAGCCCGCGTACGAGTTGTACGACAGGCTCCCATTGACTTCAATGGGAGTCCGACCGAATCGAGTCCGATAGCATACGTGCGCATCGTACTCGTTCGGTCGGGCTGCTAGGGTCCGATTCGGTCGGAAATCTCTCCGGGTCCGGCTCGGTCGGAGAGATTTCCGGCCCGAATCGGAATCGGCCCTTAAAGAGAGTGAATCAATCACTTAATGACACAATTGCACAGACTTTCCCATCAAGGTTAAAACTGCTTAAGGCAATAATTTGAACGTCCTAATAAAATTGCAACCTTTGTTTTATTTCTTTCTCTGCGACGATATTTGCTCAACCCTGCAGAAATGGATTTTCATAATTTTGCTGTTAGGAAGTGCAAATTCCTCTACATGCTTTGCAATATGCTGTTTCTTAGCATTTCAACCCGTACATCAATATTTGCATATTGACGTTATAAAGGAAAACTAAAAATGCTTTTACTTTTTTTAACTAAGGGATCAACACTTTGGGCCCTATTTTGATGTCGGTGGGAAAGCCTCCGACCTGTTGTCGGAGGCTTTCCTAGCAACATCTTCGGTTTCACTTTAGACTGCCGCATTACAACCGTGGTCAAAAGTGAAATCGGACGGTCATTCCGGCTGTATTCCGACGGGCTCCTTGCCCGTCGGCCAGTCGGAGGCCCCACCATAATCCCTGAGGATGGCCCGCCGTCGGGATTACGATGTCAGTTTCCAACAGGCTTTCCATGTTGGACTTTCCAATATGGAAAGCCTGTCGGAAAGGGAATTTGGGGGCCCCTAGCAGGGCCCTCTTTCCTCCACGGCCTCCGGTTGTCCCTGTTAAACCCTGCACTGAGTGGCAGGCACTTTGAAGTGCCTGCCACGCAGTGCAGGGATTAACAGAATCTTCCATTTCTCCATGGGAGCTTGTGCTACGGCCGGTTTACAGCCGCAGCACAAGCTCCAATACAGGAATGGGAGTATGCGACCACACCATGTGCGGTCGCATTGTAATGGTGGTGTCGGGACCGCCAACCGGAGGTCGGTCGGTCCCGAGACCGCGGCACGTCTGCCCGACATCGTAATTAGGCACTTAGTCAGGAGAGTGCCAAGCCAAATTTATTATTTTTAGACTAGTTGCAAAATAGCCTTATATATGAGGTTAAATTTGTGACTCCTTTGCACATGAACAATTCTGTTGAGAAGTTGAACCTACATGTTTGGTGTCCTTTGTTTACCGAGTGTGAGGATAAGGTGCATGCACGTGTTTTCATTGCATTGAAGGCACTCGCATATAATGACAAAACATGCTCTATAATATAATTTTGGTCTGAATTCTCCCTGGTCCAATATACTCACAAACTGTTGTATTAAAAACATCCTTAATCCTTAATAAATATAGAAATACATGTAAATTGAAATGGATTTCAAAGTTCTCTGTTTGGCTTTGTTCACCAAAATGCAGTTTAAGTTTTGAAGAGTTGTAGTATGAACAGCCATTAGGTTCTCACTTCACTTGTACATGTTTTTGTTTTTTGGCTATCATGGCATGTTCTGTACTCTAATTTGGACACCATGTTTTACTTTTCTTTTCCCTCCTTTATATTATCTAGATATATGCAGACATTGGTAAATAATGGGGAGAGGAGTTAGCCTTACGGCTAGGGCGGTCGACCTCAAATCTGGGGAACCGGGTTCGCGTCTCGGCAAGGACGCGCAACATCCTGTGATTCTGGGCCAATCACATAATCTCCCATTGCCGAACAAAAACATGAATGTGTCCTGATGTAACACAACTGGTGCTCGTGTAAAGCGCTCTGATACCCGATAACTTCGGGTCAAGTTCGCGCTATATAAAACTCCGTAAAAAAATAAAATAAATAAGCCACGAACTACGAACAGATACACTAAATTATACATTACCAGGAGTCCCAAAGAAATACATCATAACAATTGCACCCCAGTCACAGACTCGTATCTTTCATTGTAAAAAAAAAAAAAAATGATTGTCCTTATGCAATTAAGTACACAAAATGTCAGTGGAACTTAGACCAAACTTCAGCAGCAATTTATCTGCCTCTATTGCCCTTGAAGCAGTATATCGCAGACTCCAACTCGAATATAGAACACATCATCTGCCACCACTGCACGTAATTAGGTGGCACTGCATCCATCCAGTGACTAGCAATGACAGGTCGAACGACTGCTATTGCTACACAACTTAAGCCAATGCAATTAGATGGCAAGTAATCATTAGATGACCTTAACAAAATGGGACGAGAATTTTATGGCAAGACTGGAGGCTAAAATTATTGCATTCTCCTTTATGCCTCCACACACAGCTCCTTTAAGTTTAAGAACACAGAACACAAACAATTCCATCACTTTAAAACAGTGGAACCCCATTCCTCTTCCTTCTTTTTTTGCTACTAAACGACCAGATAAGTAGTCTTTGGCAGCTCAGCACTCCGCATGTGTGTATGAGCTAAACGAGTTGCTATGTGTGTTTAAATGCGCTTACATAAATATTGTTTATTTGGTAATTATTTGAGGAATTTTGGTTGTTCGATTTGAATGTATCTGGAATGTATGAGTTCATATTTTAAACAATTGAGATTTCTTATTTAATTTTCATTGTATCTGGAAGCTTAATCACGAAGGACAGAAAAGGTGTTTAAATTTTAACTTGAGCGCTGCTGGGTGTGTATTTTTTAACAGGCTAAGTTGAAGGATGGCCTTACCATTACCGTGTATATTAGTTGAGGAAATGGTTGCCAGCAAGTTCTGGCTTGCGACATAGTCGTGCGCGGTGCACAGACATAATATCGAGTTTTTAATCTCGAAGTACAAAAATATCGAGTTGGAAATATCGAAGGGACAGAATATCGGTGACCAGAATATCGACATGAAGGTAAGAAATATCGTTTTCATAAATATCGAAGTCAGTAATATCGTTTGTAAAAATATCGTTGTTAATAATATCGATGTTTATATTAGTGTTATGTATTTTAGTATGTATTTTAAATGTATGTGTTCTATATTTTTGGTTAAGTATTGTATTTTTTTTTAATATATGTATTACATTTTTAGAAGTTATTAATTTTTTTAAAGGAAATTTTGCGTTTTAGTTACGTCGCAGGTTGTGGGTTTATAGGGGAATAGGTTGGGAAGTAATTTAATTATAGTAAATTTAATAATAATTTTTAGAAATTATTAATAATTTTTAATTGAATGTTGCGTTTTTATTCCGTAGCGGGTTTATAGGGGAATAGGGTGGGAAGTAATTTAATTATTATTAATTAATTAATAATTTCTATTAATTAATAATTACGTTTTTATTATTTTATATTGTTAATTGTGGTAAATAATTTATTATTAATTAGTTATTAATTGTTAATTATTAATAATTAATTGGTACATATGTAAATTGTGTTATTTTTGTAGGAGCGTGTTGTGGGTTTATAGGGTAGTAGGGTGAGAAGTGATTTAATAATAATTATTTTATTTATATTTTTAATTATTTAATAGTTATGTTTTTACAAATTTATATTGTAAATTGTGGTAAATAATATATTGTTAATGATTTATTAATTGGTTATTAATAATTATTAATTAATTATTAATTATGTTATTTGTGTGGTTTTTTAAGAGCGGGTTGTGTGTTGATAGGGGAGTAGGCTGGTAAGTAATTTAATTTCTATATTATTTTAAATGTTTTTTATTATAAAATGTATTTTAAATTGATTTATACTGTTAATTGTGTGAACTAAATTATTATTCATTGTTTTTAAATTGTTTGTTAATTTTAAATAATTAATTGATTAATTATTAATTAATTATGTTAATGGTGTTATGTTTTACAACATTGGTGGTGTTATTTATAGGGGAATATGGTGGGAGGTAAATTTTTTTAAATTAATTAATTGTTTGTTAATTATTTTTAATTATTTTACTGGAGTGGGAATAGAAAATTATTCCTCTCCGCTATCCAACACTTTCCCTACTGTTGCACTCTCTTGAGTGGGAATAGTAATTTTTACCCCTACGCTATCCAACACTTTCCCTACTGTTGCACTCTCTGGAGTGGGAATAGTAATTTTAACCCCTATTCTATCCAACACTTTCCCTACTATTGCACTCACTGGAGTGGGAATAGTAATTTTTACCTCTCCGCTATCCAACACTTTCCCTACTGTTGCACTCTCTGGAGTGGGAATAGTAATTTTATCCCTCCGCTATCCAACACTTTCCCTACTGTTGCACTCTCTGGAGTGGGAATAGTAATTTTAACTCCTACGCTATCCAACACTTTCCATACTGTTGCACTCACTGGAGTGGGAATAGTTATTTTTACCCCTCCGCTATCCAACACTTTCCCTACTGTTGCACTCTCTGGAGTGGGAATAGTAATTTTAACCCCTACGCTATCCAACACTTTCCCTACTGTTGCACTCTCTGGAGTGGGAATAGTAATTTTTACCCCTCCGCTATCCAACACTTTCCCTACTGTTGAACTCTCTGGTGTGGGAATACTAATTTTAACCCCTACACTATCCAACACATTCCCTACTGTTGCACTCACTGGAGTGGGAATAGTAATTTTTACCCCTCCGCTATCCACCCTTTCCCTACTGTTGCACTCACTGGAGTGGGAATAGTAATTTTTACCTCTCCGCTATCCAACACTTTCCCTACTGTTGCACTAACTGGAGTGGGAATAGTAATTTTACCCTTACGCTATCCAACACTTTCCCTACTGTTGTACTCTCTGGAGTGGGAATAGTAATTTTAACCCCTACGCTATCCAACACTTTCCCTACTGTTGCACTCTCTGGAGTGGGAATAGTAATTTTTACCCTACGCTATCCAACACTTTCCCTTCTGTTGCACTCACTGGAGTTGGAATAGTAATTTTTACCCCTACGCTATCCAGCACTTTCCCTACTGTTGCACTCACTGGAGTTGGAATAGTAATTTTTACCCCTACGCTATCCAACACTTTCCCTACTGTTGCACTCAGTCAGTCAGTCAAAAATACTTTATTCGACAACTTAGGGGCCGATTCCGATTCGGGCCGGAAATCTCTCCGACCGAGCCGGACCCGGAGAGATTTCCGACCGAATCGGACTCGGGCAGTCCGACCGATCGAGTACGATGCGCACGCATGCCATCGGACTCGAGTCGGTCGGACTCCCATTGAAGTCAATGGGAGCCTGTCGTACAACGCGTACGCGGGCTCCCATTGACTCAATGGGTGCGAGGCGGACAAGGGCACCCCTATAGCGTGTACGCGGCGAGCGATTCGCGCCGTACACGCACAGGTAGGGGGACCCATGGGTCCCCCTGTGTGCGACTCGCGCGCCTACGCATACAGGGGGTCCGACGCGGACCCCCAAAGTCCGGCTCCGACAGCTTTTTCGAGCCGGACGGCGCGAGTCGATCGGACTGCTCGCGGCGCGCATCGTACTTACCCGGCCGGGAAACGTCTCCATAGCGCGGTGCGAGTCGTGTCCATGCGAGTCGGTCGGAGCTTGTTGAAGCCGCGTTCGAGTCGGTCGGAGTTTTCGCGGGTGCCTGCATCGTACTCGCTCGGCCGGACCCGCGTACGATTCGGTCGGGAAACAGGGCTCCGAATCGGATCCGGTAAATCCGAATCCGATTCGGAGCCCTACCGGCCGAGATCGGAATCGGCCCCTTAATGTCATAAAAGAAAACATATCATGCAACCATACCTTTCTTTAAAACATTATTAAAACACAAAAAAAAAAAAATTAAAATATCAGCCTGGTAACCAAAGTTTAAAATGCATACACGACAATAACAATTTATAAAAATACATAGTGCAAAATGAGCAAACATTATTAAATACAAAATAGGCTACTCTTGTATTATTTCTGCAATGAACAGGAATTCTAAGCCAAGGATGCATACAGTACAAAAATATTTTATAAAGTGCAAAGTGCAAAAAAGAACAAACTCAAAATAGAATATTCCGCATTTGTGACACTCCTATTATCAGTCAGGGGACCAAGACCGGCTAGATTTACGATACCGAGCTTTCTGTAAAGTGCAAAGTGCAATAAAGCGGACTCAGTCAGATAAAATAATCCTCTTTTTTTTTAGTGGGCCTCTAGATTAAAACATATAAAAGGTATAATAACAATTTAAAAGACCAAATTTTTCCTGCGCCTAATGGCTCCCGTTAAAAACTTGCAACCCCAAAACAAACCATGGGGGAAGCTAACAACTGGAGATATAATAGGGCTGGCCTAACTTGTGCAAAGTGACAATCTCTGAGAAGTGGTAATATAAATTTCTTGCGTAAAGAAACATAATAGTCACAGAAAAAAATAAAATGAAGAGTATCCTGTTCGGAGAAATTATCACAAGGGCACGGTTCTAAGGTGCCAGGTTTGAAAAAGCCCTGAGGAACTGACAGAAACCAGGGAGCCATTTGCAGACGAAATCTTGTTAGAACAAAACGATGAAAGGGGTTACCAACAATTGATAAATAAGGTTGAACTTGGTTTTGCATCAATAAAGAAGCATGGCGTCTTACCGTCGGTTTTAGCAACTCCCTTTCTTCCCTTAAACCCTGGCGCTTTGTCAAAAACTGATTTTTAATATTTCTAATTTTAATTTTGTCCATGATTTTGGGGCTTATAAATAAATCAGGGCAGCCTAACCAGCTTGTCAATTCCCTTAAATACTTTAACCAAGGGATATGTTCAGCTCTATCTAGCGCTACACAATCAGTTATTATTGTTTGGTTTAAATTTGTAATGGGACTTGTCCAAACTCTGAGCCAGCGCATTAATGGAGCCACAGCAATATAATCTGATATATAACCCATCCCTAGTTCCTCATGTATTATATATGCAGGGGTGGATTGCGGAACTGCCAGAATCTTACGTAGGAACTTGTCTTCCTCGAGCTGAATATCCTTTCCTTCTTTGTATCCCCAAAGGTCACTAACATAGTTTGCCATGGGGGTGCATTTTTCCTTATATATCTTCAGCAAGGCCGGAATGGGTTTTGACCCCAATCTTTTTGCAAAAAGTAATGCTGCCCCTGTAGCTCTGGCGAGAATATTCTTTTTTTGCGAAAGTTGTGGACACCATGAGGCACGCTCATCAAAAAGTACCCCCAAATAAGGGAAAGTTGGAACCTTCGTTAATTCTGTCCCTTTACAATAAAATTTTAACTTTTTTTGGGACTTGCCAGGGCCAATAGACATCGTATGCGATTTCTTAAAATTTGTCGAAAGATCTAAAGAGTCCATAAAAACTATAAAAGCATCTAAAAGTGATTGGAGTCCCACCGCTGTTCTCGCTAGTATGACTGCGTCGTCCGCATATAAAAGTGCGGGGATCATCTTGTTACCAAATCTCGGGATGTCTTTACAACTTTCTATTAATGCAGCTCCCAAGTTATTTATATATAGTGTGAATAAGAGGGGAGCCAGGATGCAACCTTGGCGTACCCCTCTTTTGACATCCCAGGCGGTTGTTAGATCCCCATTGCTATTATATCTGACGGCCGCTGTGTTATTCTCATGGATGGCATGTAAAAAATCTACAAGTTCTGGTTCGAGACCCATATCGCTTAAAATGGACCATAATTTTGATCTGTTTACACAGTCGAAGGCTTGTGTCAGGTCCATGAATGCTAGATGTATTATACCCTTTTTAGCGATGGTATACTTCCCTACTGCTAGGTGTAAATCTAAGCATTGGTCCAGTGTCCCTTTTCCTGACCTAAAACCATATTGCAAATTGGAAATAACATTTCGATCATCTAGCCACTTCGTTAGTCGATTTAGCACAGTTTTTCCCATAATTTTTGCTGCAGAATCTAAAAGTGAGATCGGCCTATAACATATAGCTTCATCCCTTGCGCCCTTTTTAAATATTGGAACAATGACTGCCTTCCCCCAAGATGCTGGATGTCCATGTGAACATGCAGCATTAAAAACATTTGTCAAAATGCCAGCCCATACATTGGGGTCTGCTTTGTATAAATCGGCCGGTACCCCATCTGGGCCTGGGGCCTTCCCACTAGATGTAGACACAATTGCTTCATAAACCTCCTCTACACTAAAGTGGAGTAATGTGCTGGTTGGTCCCCTTCCCTATATATCTTTGGTTCTCCCAAATTTGCATCACTAAAGATGTTTCCAAAATGCGATACCCATTTATCTGCTGCAATTAAACAGTCAGAGTTAGTGTTAGGGGTTTCAGAAAGAAAGGGACTATTGACTACCGCCCAGAAGTTCGAGCTGTCTTTCAGTACACTGGCCTGTTGTAGGTCTACCCATGCTTGTTCCCTTAGCTCCTTTTTCCTATGGCAAACTGCTGTCTTATAGGCCTTTCTTTTCTCCCTAATTTCAGTTTTGTCCCTAGGGGTATTTTTTAGTGCCTGTATAAGCTCTCTATGGGTTATTGAGCATGCTCCATTGAACCATCTTACAGCCTTCTGGCGTCTGGTCCCACCAAAAATTGTGAGGTCAGATACAATTTGTGTCGTTAATTTCCCGAAGGCTGTTAAAATAGAACTATCCTGTGTGACGGGATCTAAACAGGTCTCGATTTCATGGGCACAAACTGTATACAAGTTATTAAAGAAGTTGTCTGAGACTATTGTTTCCCACTTTAGCCTGCGTCCCTGGTCTTTAGTGCTAATATTTGTGTTTATCGGAGAACTGGCCAGATCACCGGTTTTGATTACAGAGAGTAATATGGCAACACTAAGTGGATTGTGGTCACTAAGACCTAACCAAGTAACCAATAAGTCCTCAGTAAACGAAATTAACGGAGCAGACAATAAAATGTAATCAATAATGCTAGCTTTTCCATTACCTACATAAGTTGGTACCGGAGCTACATTATCCATTTGTTGAATGCAGCATAAATTTTGGTTCGAAAGAATAAGTTCCAACAGAATACCTGAAGGTGTGTGCTCAAAATGGTTGTGTGAAAGACTGAATTTCCCCTGGTCCTGGCTTATAACACAATTTAAATAACATTGATGAATGTTAAAATCCCCTAAAATTATTACATCATAATAACCTTGTTTGGTCTCTTCATAACATTCCAGAAACTCCTTTAAAACTTGTAAATGTTCCAACTCATGCCCTCTAAAAAAGAATTATAAAAGTTTATCACTAACACCGTGGCGCGATTCTTAAAAGACAGTTCTACAGCCAAAACATTCTCAGATTTGCAGTCAACCAAACATATCTTACAAGAAAGCTTTAGTGAAAACATTAGCAACAAACCACCTCTAGCTCTACCCATATTCAATGAAATTGCACATTTATGAAACGAAATAAAACCATCTAAATAAAAACAATCATTTGCTTCCCAGGTTTCCTGGAGGGCAATGATATGATGCGATTGAAAGAAAATTTTCCCAGATTAGGTTTCCTCTTTTAGACCTTAATCCCGCTATGTTCCATGAGAGGACCTTTTCGTATTTAGCCACAGTGGGAATTAGGGTAGGGGAAGATTCAGGGATATTTATAGATATATCAACAGGATCTGGAACTGGTAAAAATTGTGCAATTTGGGTCATATTACTTGGGGGTATACCCTGACAGGTTTTGTCTTCCAAACCTAGTCAGTCGTTTTCGTCCAAATTAGAGACTTTCTAGGGGTTGGAATCTGTTACTCAATGGTAAATTATTTTCTGTATTAGTTTTCACAACAGGACTACCTGATTTCCGAACTGTTTGCCATTGCCATTGCATAGGGCGTCTGCGCTGGCTTGGGGGGTAAAAATATTGTAATGGGACTACCCTGATTTGAGAATTTGAACTGCTCTGGTATGCACAGCGTGTTAACATTTCTTTTTTATCTGGGTCCTTAAAGTTAACAACTATACAGTCACCTGCACCATGCTTTTTTGTTTGGTAGCCTATCCACCCCGCTCTTCTGGCCATAATAATGTCAGATGATATGTTCTGGCCGTTTATGACATTTTTAGAGCACCAATGGGTCACTTTATACATTAGGTCCTGAGTGGTTTCCCTAGTATCTTGTGAAAGAAAAGGGACTTCCATTAAAACTGCTACTAACGGGGCAGAAGCAGGGGGCAAGTCAAGTGTACTCTGATTCGCAACTTTAAAAGTACCATGATTAGGCTGATTGCGTATAGGTGACAGTGCCCTCTCAGGGTTCAGGAGTCTTCTAGCCTGGACTAGCTCAGGGCTTTTGACTACCCGTCTTGTCACCTCAGATGTTATTGACTGACTAAGTCTACTAACTGTGTCATTTGTTCCTACAATATTTAAGCGCTGGCCCGGTAGATCGGGTTGGGATTGGTTCTTACTTTGAAATGGAATTTCTGCCCCTGTCCCCATAGATTTTTGCACAAAACTGTAAAGTAATTCCTCAACCTTTTCTATTTTTTGTATTATTGGCGCCAACAGTTTTTTTGTCATTAGTTCAAGTTTTATAAATAAAGAATCTAATAAATGCTCATTGTTCAAAACTTGATCTGGAAATGATTGTGTCCGAGTTTGTTGCCGGAGTGATTTCCTTGGAGATTTATTTTGTGCAGGTCGTTTTCTCTTGGGCGGTGGTGGTAAATCTGGGGCCGCTTCATTTCCCTCAACTGGGGTATTAGAAGACCTGTTAGCTTCATCAGGGGTAGATATTTGACTTGGGGGTGCAAAGGCTGCTGGAGCTGCTAGATATTCTGAATGGGCCGTAACAGCTGTAAAGTTTCCTTGTTCTCCCTCCTCCCTTGTAGTATGAGATTGACGACATTTTCCAGCCTCTATGGATAGCCTTCGCTCAGTCAGGGCTATCTCATGAGTAATAGCATGGGCAGCTTTGGTCAAAAATGAATCGATTTTGCCCGCCATGCAAGCCCCCGACGTACCACCCTGTGCAGCAAGTATTTTCCTTTTGCCCATTATAGACGCTAAACCCCTAAAACCCCCTAACTCTATATGAAGGCACTTTAAAAAAACTAGGGCGATCTGATTTAAAATAATTAGCAGTACCTTAAAACATTTGTTATGGTCCATCCAATGCCTCAGTCTCCTTTAAAAAAAGACTTTCAAACTGTATGCTGGAACAGCCCAGAGAGTTGGCCCTGCCCGGCCTCCTCCGGTCGCTGACGGGCGCGGACGGGCCCGCCCTTGGCCCGGGCTTTGCCTGGGCACGCCCGCGCGCGTCCCGCGCTGCGGGAGCCTCAGCGTTGCTTTTAAGCGCCTCCGGGCGCTACAGGTTGCAGGCAAAGGTGAAATGGAGCGGAGGAGCCTAGGAAATGGAGTCCGTCAGACCCGCTGTGCGTGGCTCTCTTCCCCCGTGTGACTGCTGAGTTCAAAAGCGTCCCGCGCTGCGGGAGCCTCGGCGTTGCTTTTAAGCGCCTCCGGGCGCTACAGGTTGCAGGCAAAGGTGAAATGGAGCGGAGGAGCCTAGGAAATGGAGTCCGTCGGACCCGCTGTGCGTGGCTCTCTTCCCCCGTGTGACTGCTGAGTTCAAAAGCGTCCCCTGTTGCACTCACTGGAGTGGGAATAGTAAGTTTTACCCCTCCGCTATCCAATATTTTCTATACTGTTTCAGTTAATGTAGTGTGAAATGTATTTTAAAAAGATTAAAAATATTTTTATATTTTAATTTATTATATATATATTTTATTTTAATTTTTATGTTATTGGTGTATGTGTATATGTATGTATTTATAATTTTTAATATGTTTCTAACAATTTATAATTTAATAAAATAATTATTTATTAATATTAAGCAAATATATATATTACATTTTATATATAAGTATGTTTAATTTTTTTTACATTATATGTAATACTTATAATTTTAAACATTTTCTAATAATTCTAACTATTTTTTTTTATTAGATTTATTATTTCCTTTATTTTACATTATTTTTTAAACATAAAAAAATCCAATATTTTTAACAACGATATTTTAGACATCGATATTTTTGTACATACGATTATGTAGATAGGACTTTGATATTCTGGACATCGATATTTTTGAGTCGATATTTTTGTACCTCGATATTTTCGATGTCGATATTCTGTCAGTGATCCGTCGTGCGCGTGTAGACACGCGCGCGGTGTCCTAATCGGTGGCTCGTGGTTAGAGGGTTGATAGTATGAGGAGACATGGCTCGCTCAGGTCGGTCTCACAGGGAATTGCATGTCTGGGTCGCGTGCGGCAGGAAACCAGTGAGAAGCCCTCCTGCAAGATTAATGATGAAAATTGTAGAAGGACTACGTGTTCTTTTACATGTCAACGTGGCGGGCACTTTATAGGTTTGGGATTAGTACATTAGTCTTTATGAGGATACTATTTTGACAGTTTATGCTCAGAAGTTCGTTGTTAACAGACTTTTGTTTACAGGCTGCTCACTGGAGTTGGAGTCACGACGATTGGATTCGAGCAGAAATTAGCTGGCTGTTATTGTAGGGAAACATTTTTTAGAGTGAGTGAGCCTAGCAATTTGGATAGTCTCTGGAGTAGTACGACCGAGGAGAGAATTTTGGGTATGTTAACAAAGAGTATTTTATTAAAAATGGATCCAAAGTTGGTGGAACTTGCTAACAATGAAGGTGGTCAGTCAGTGAATGGATTGTTGTTTGGGGACAATTTCATTAAGGAAATGTCCAAATACGTGGGAACTTTTAGCTCTTTGCAGAAATCTCAGAGGGAGATCAAAAAAGTGTTTGATAAGCGTGTTTTTGGAGGGGCCGGGAGAACGAGAGGTCTGAGGCTGAGGACAAGGCATTACAAGGTCTTCTTTTAGACCCAGTACTTTCCAGGCCTCATATCAGACAGGCGGCTTCTATCCTCAAAGACAGAGGCATAGAGGAAGAGGTGGACATGGTGATCGACGTTCCAGAGGTGCAGGTAAGACCATACCCTATTGTAACCCTACAAAAGTTGGACAGCAGACTTGCTCAATTTTTGGAAATTGGATACGGGTAACAAGGGATCCGTGGGTTTTGCAAACCATTCTGGGATATCACATAGACTTTATAAAGAATCCGTGTCAAAGTCACCTTCCAGAGATGTTAAGGTTCAATGTGAAACTCTCAGCCTTAGTAGACAAGGAGGTTCAGGATTTGGCAAACAAAGGTGCTATAGCAGGAGTAAATGAGTATGCAAAAGGATTTGTCAGCAACATTTTTCTTGTGTAGAAAAAAGACAAGGAGATGAGACTGGTGATAAACTTGAGAAGTTTGAACGATTGGGTAGAGTATCACCATTTCAAAATGGAAGGAATTCATTTAGTGAGAGATGTTTTACAAATAGATTGGCTGACTCATCTAGATTTAAAGACGCATATCTGACGATCCCAGTTTGGGAGCCCCATCAATGATTTCTACAATTTAGATGGGGAGGAAGGATGTGGAAGTTTGTTTGCCTTCCTTTCGGGTTGTAGTCCACCCCACAGTGCTTTACGAAGGTTCTTCGGTCTCTGGCAGCATATTTGAACGAAAGGTGGATAAGACTGATTATTTATTTGGACGAAATTTTGTTTATGGATCAGTGCAAGTTGAAGTTGGTAGAACCCACAAATTTGCAGTAGGGTTGTTAAAGGATCTATGGTTTGTGGTGAACAGGGAAGGAGTCATGTCTTGTTCTGGAGCAGGAAACGCAGTTTTTAGGCTTTATGGTGAATACAGTGGATGGACAGTTGAAATTACCAAAAGAGAAGTTAAAGAGGATAAGGAAAGAAATACGCAAGGTTTTGGTTGTGGAGAGAATGTCATTGAGAGAGCTAGCAAGAGTGATAAATTTGCTGTCCTCAACGATGCAAGCTATTTTCCCAGGACCTTTCAATTAAGGAGCTCTCCAGAGAGTAAAAGCCAGGCATTTAAGGAGTGGTCTGAAGTTTTCAGAGGAAATTGTTCTCAGAGTGTAGGCCAGAAAGGAATTGGTTTGGTGGTTAAGGAATAAGGAGGCGTGGAATGGAAGAGCTATTATTGTGGAGTGTCCCGAGATAGTAATAGAATCATATGCAAGTCTGGATGGCTGGGGGGCACGCTGTGGTTTGGTCACAACAGGTGGAGTTTGGTGAGAGGAGGAGAGCAAGCTTCATATAAGTTGTCTGGAATTATTGGCAGGGTCCTTTGCAATAAGGAGTTTTACGAAAAACAGTGCCAGTGCTCAGTGTTCTTGAAAATGGGCAATGTATCAGCTGTAAGGTGTGTGAACAAATCGGGCAGGCCACATTCAAAGGATCTTGCAGATCTGGGTAAGGTTTTTTGGGATTATTGCCTTCTTCAGAACATTACAGTGCAGGCAGAATACATGACTGGATTGAGGAATCTGGAGGCAGACTGGTGCTCAAGGCATTACAGGGATTCAAGTGATTGGAAGTTGGACAGACAGGTGTTTCAGAGATTAATGGTTCTCAGGGGACCATGCGAAGTAGATCTATTTGCAAACAGACTGAATGCTCAGTTACTGAAGTTTTTCAGTTGGAGTCCAGATCCGGAGTCGATGGGGTGGATGCTTTTCATCAGAATTGGAGGGGGCTCAGCCCGTATGCGTTTCCTCCATTTTCTATGATTACTTGGTTGACAGGTCTCCTACGCAAACAGAAAGAGACTTTGGTATTGGTAACACCTCTTTGGAGGTCATAAGTGTGGTGCCCAGTTCTTCTGGAGTTATCGGTGGAGCTTCTTATTTTGCTTCCAGGGTTTTAGGATATTCTGATGAATCCTTGGGGAGAGAGACACGTGTTGGTAATGTCAGGGAAGTTGAGACTGGTGGCATGGAATATTTCAGGTGCGTATGGGAGGTGCCTCGACTTTCACAGGTGGCTACATATCTTATTAAAGACTCCTGGGCTCAAGATACAAGGAAAATGTATAGACTGGCATGGCAAAAATGGGTATGCTGGTGTGTGGAGAGGGAATTTGATCCCGTTTCAGTGGATGTAGTTGAGATAGTTAATTATTTAACAGGTATATTTGAGAAAAGGTTTATCATACAGAACGATTAATGTTTATAGGTCGGCTATTGCGGCAGGGCATGCTCTGCTCAATGGAAGTACGGTTGGACAGGATATACTGGTAAGGAGATTGTTGAGGAGTATAAGGATTTCAAGGCCACCAGTGGCTAGGTATAATTCAGTCTGGGATGTGACTAGTGTTTTACATTTTCTGGATAATTTAGAGAATTATGACACTTTGAGTTCAAAAAGCAGAAGTTGACTATGTTGTTTGTTTTAAGAGAATATCAGATGTGAGGGCATTTCATGTGTCAAGCAGGGTTTCTTCTCCCTCCGGAAGGAGTTTGTTTTCATCTATGTAGGAGGACTAAATCAAATTCTTTTTCAATTTTTTACCCTTATTTTGATGAGCATGTGAACTTGTCTGTTGTTTGTGGGTAGTATGAGGAGTATGAGCGGAGGATAACTCTTTCAGGAGCGAGTGGTGAGAAACAGTTACTTATTTCTTTAAAAGTCCTTATAAAGTAGTGTTTTCTCCTGCTCTTGCTCGAATGGGTGAAAGAGGTGTTGAAGTGTTCAGGTGTGGATGTAAATGTGTTTGGAGCACATTCTGTGAGAGGGGCATCTGCTTCAAAAGCCTTTTTGCTTGGAGGAGCTTTATAAGACATTTTGAGGTGTGCAGATTGGTTGAAAGATGCAGTTTTCATGACATTTTATTTTAAACCGGTGGAAACTGCCACTTCTTGTCTTTTAGGGAAGCTTTGAACTTGCAATAATGTTAGCCTCCGGTCTTGCCATAAAATGTAGATTTTCATCAGCTTAGGTGTTCAGAAAATATGGATTTTATTAAAGTCACAGAGGCTAATATTATCCCACCCTGGGTCCCAGCCCAGATTTAATAATGTTCTTTATGTTTCAGCTCGAGCTGAAGGATGAGTAATTCGAAGATATATTCGTGGAGCATCTATTACATTTCCAAAGGATTTTATGGAACCACATGAGTTTGAAGTTTAAATTGGACTTGCTATTAAGTAATGTTTTATTTTATGTTAAATGCAGATTGCAAAAAGAAGGAAGAGGAATGGTGGTTCCACTGCTTTATAGTGATGGAAGTGTTTGTGTTCTGTGTTCTTATTCTTAAAGGAGCTGCTGTGGTGGCGGCATTAAAGGAGAATGCAATAATATGAGCCTCCATGTCTTTAATAAAACCAGATTTTCTGAGTACCAAAGCTGATGAAAATCTACATTCTATCCATATTACTTCATCTTGATTTCCACAAGAGTGTTAGCTATTTCCATCATGTTGTATTTCTGTGCCACTGGGAACAAGATGGCGGCTGTGTAAGGACTGCCGGATGAACCTCCTCCTACGAACCTGCTCCCGGTAGACCGGATGCTGTGAACGGGTGGTGACTCCTCCCCCAACAGTCAACATGTTTGTTGGCGGTGCAGCATCCATCCAAGGCTGGGTATGAGTGCTGAAGCTTCCGAGGCCACTGCAGGCTGCATATAGCCTTAGAGCTGTTCTTCTTGGGTGACTCAGCAGCTCAGCCATATGGTGGTTTCTTGAGGGCATTTTTTCCCTGTTTTCAAGGATGGGCCTTAAACTAGTGGGAGTAGCAAAACCACGATCTTCCAAAGCCGGCATGGTGAGCAGAGGAAAATCCATCCCTAAACGCGACAGCGGTGGTGGCAGTGGAGAGATACCTCCAGGGAAGTCAGGCATCTCTGTTGGAGGTCTGGAGTCGACTAAAAAGGCATCAGATTTCTTCAAAAAGAAGATGGAGCACAGTCAGTGCTCTGGAGGGGGCCTGCACAGCATGGAACCTGATAAAATCTTCTGCTCGCCGAGTCATGAGGCTGCAGAAGCTGTGGGGGAGCACGGTGCTGCGGTCACTGAGGGGCCGGTAAGTGCGAGTACTCCTGCGCCTACTACTTTAAATACTGATCTACTTGAGGTATCTGTGGAGGGGCCCACGGAGGAGCTGAGAGGAATGAAGGAGTGAGTGCAGCTTCCATCAGCTCAGCAGCATGTCTGGATGTAAGCGTGCAGTCCCTTGGGAGTATGACCAGACCAAGCGAGGGATGTCATGAAACACAAGGTAGGATTACCCCTGAAAAATGAAAGTCTGTAGTCCGTAAGAAAGCCAGTACACATAATGGAGAGTGCTTAGGTGGTGGCAGATATCTCTACGGTAGTCAAACTGGCGAAACTGATACAGTTGAGCACTTTTATTCATTATCCGATCAGTCAGACCGGACTAGCGAGGACTCAGACTGGGGATTGAGACGTGCTTCAAGAGATAGTCTGGGGGGCTGCCTGAGTGAGTCATGCGAAGAAGGTGATGAAGACCATATGAGAGACTCCTGGCAGACTATTATAAACACTATCTCCTTGAAATGTGCTGTTGAGGAGCCGGGTCTGAAATGGGACTATACAGGAATGCCAAGGCCTGATGGTAATATTGCTAATGTTAATGCTCAGCCTAGGGGGGTTGGTCAACACGACTTAATAACACTTGAGGCTATATATATATATATCAAGGTGTCATGTCTCACAGTGAGTGGACTAGGCTAGACAGCCGCAGAGCACAGGCAGCTAACCGGAAATTGCAGACAGCAGTCCTAAAGGTGGGAAAAACCTGCACAGAGTATGCAACCTGAATGACAGAAATGGAGAGCCGGGTCACCTCTCTAGAATCCGATGTGTTGGCTATCAGCAAAACTGGAACTCTTAGGGTGAAAATGCAACACAAAAAGATGATAGACGGAATGTTGAACATTGTCAAACATTCACCCCAGTCACAGATCTTTGTTTAATCCATTGTTATTTTGCTCGCCACGCCATTCCAGTTTGGACCCAGCCATATGCAAATCAGCCTTGACCCTGTTCCCCATGGGAACAGTCTAGCCCAAACTGCCAGGCCAGGTCCTCCCTGGACCGGAAAGCAAGCATCCTGGGACCGGTTTCGGGGCATTACCCCTCATCAGCCAGGCTAGCTTGAAACCAGTGGCGTAGCCTGCACGGGACCCACGTCTGGGCATACCCTTCCCACTTAGGGTGAAAATTCAACAAAAAAAGATGATGGCCGGAATGTTGAACATTGTCAAACATTCACCCCTAGTCACAGATCTGGGTTTAATCCATCATTATTTTGCTTGCCACGCCATTCCAGTTTGTTACCCTGAAACTGGTTCCCGGATGCTTGTTTCCGGTCCAGGGAAGACCTGGCTTGGCTGTTCGGGCTGGACTGTTCCCATGAGAAATAGGGTCAAGACTGGTTTGCATATGGCTGGGTCTGAACTGGGAAGGCGAAGTGAGCTAAAGAACGATGATGAATTCAACCCAAATCTGTGACTGGGGGTGAGTGTCTGAAAAGTTTCAGCACTCCGTCCATCATCTCCTTGTGTTTGCTTTATCAGAAAAACTGGAACAGATCATGAGACGCAACTGGTGGATAACCAGTGGAAGTTTGAAGAATTTGAGAATCGTTTAAGGCGCAACAATCTCAGGGTCCTAGGGACTGAGGAGGGCACCGAAAAGGATGATGTTCGGAATTTCATTGTCAGTATATTCAGGAATGCCTTTCCCAAACTTATGAACTGGAACTGGGAAATAGGAATACAGAGGGCACATCAATTCCTTTTCAAGCAGCAGAGGCACCAGGGTCAAGATATGAGTAAACCCAGGGCTATCCTTGTATTTTTTTGGTAACTTTTTGTTACATCAAGCTATCTTTGAAAAAGCATGCCCTAAAGCAAAACGTACAGCGGATGGCTGCACGTTTTGTGAGACCAGACTTTTGCCATACCACAGTAGAAAGAAGCTGATGGCAGAGACAGTTGATACAACCATTGCAGACTAATGGATTACAAGCTTTCTTGTTGAGCCCAGCCAAATTAAAAATCATCTCACAGGATAAAACATATTATTTCGCTTCTGAAGTGAAGGCTAAGGAGTTCCTGGAGAGCTCGGGCAGTAGTCGCCGGTGTTAAAAGATAAAAAAAAAGAGGGAAAAAAGGGGGGAGTAGAAAGGAGGGGGAAAGAATTTGAGCATTGTGTTGATTCATGAAGTATGAGTAAAGAGGGCTCGATTATTGATCCATTATCCAAGAGGATTACAGCAATGAGAAATGTATGATTCGCGACTTTAGGTAGGAGGATTTGTAGGAATTTCTACTCTCTACTTTATCTTATTCCATATTATTCCTTCTCCTGCCTAATTAAACTTTCTTCCGGGAGCAGATTCGGGGTCAGGTGCACTTCCATCTATGGGCCAAGGCTGGTCCAATTGCCTTAGCAGGGGTTGGACGGTTGGGTGCGGTGGGAGGGGGTGTTGGCTGATCGGGGGAGGAGGGAGGTTCAGGGGAATGGGAGGCGGGGGCCGGGGGGTGCAGGAAAGGTATGGGTCACAAAATCTTTAGCTATCAGCAGAGAGTTAGCAATTGCAAGGAATCTGAGCAGTGTTTAAATGGTTTTATTCTGTTAAAAAATATGGTTTATACAATCCAGACCAAAATTTGTGGAGTCCTTGATGCAGGGTAGAATACACATTTGTACAATGAATGTCTGTGGTCTGAATCAATCAATCAATCAATCAATCAGGGAATTGTAAGCGCGCTACTCACCCGTGAGGGTCTCAAGGCGCTGAATGACAGCGGTAACCTTGTGCTCGGCGATGCAGCGAGCACAAGGTAAATAGTTTTATTTATTTATTTACTTACTTTACTCCTGCCCGTTGTATGTCTGACTCCACTACCCCCCCACCCAGCCCCTCTGCCGCCCCACTGCCCTGCAGCACACCCTCTGCGAGCCGCCACTGGTGGTGGCTGCTAAATATCAAATTTATAGGGTTTAGTGTTTTGAACATGGAGAAAGTACTGGCAGGTTGCTGGCAAATCGAACTAGGCAGAAGGAGGTAGGCAGAGGGGTGGAGGCTATCTGTGAAAAACAGGGCAGTAGGACTTAAATTCCCACAGAGATTCTTGAAGTTTTTAGCAACTACTATTCAGATCTATATGCAGAGGATATATTTCCACAACCAAACTACTATCTTAATTTTCTTAATACAGTAAAGGGGAGCTCATTAAATGAGAAGGAAAGGGCCTCCCTCCACCAACCAATGGTTTCTGAAGAGCTGATGGTGGCAGTAGATCCTCTGGCGAGAGGGAAATCTCCTGGGCCAGATAAAATCCCTCTGGAATTCTATGTGGGATTCCTTCCTGAGCTCCTAGAGGTTATGTCTTTCACTTTTCTTGCTGCACAGTTAGAGGGGGCGATACTGCCATCATGGGAAGACACCAATATTGTGGTATTTATTAAAAGTGGCAAACCTCCTCTAAAGCCCGGATCATATAGACCCATCTCACTGATAAATGCGGACGTTAAAATCTATGCAAAAATATTAGCTAGCAGGCTCAGGAAGCTCATTGCCAAGCTTGTTTCTCCCCATCAGCACGGCTTCATCCTTGGACGGGGCATCGTCGATCATGTCCAGGGTAATTATTGGATATAGCTGAGGTCACTAAATCACCTTTGGGGCTGGTGTTGCTCGAAGCAGAGAAAGCCTTCTACTGAGTCTCTTGGGGCTACCTCTGGGAGGTTTTGAGGTGGAAGGGACTCGGTCTGGGCTTTATGAAATCCATCTGGGCTCTGTATCAGGCCCCTAGGGCCAGATTGCAGATTATGAGCCAAATCCCTATTATGAGAGGAACAAGACAGGGGTGTCCCTGTTCGCCCCTGCTAGTTGCTTTGTACATAGATCCGTTCATTGCCCGACTGGAAAGCAACAACAAGATCCAATTAGTTTTAGTGACTCAAATGCAGTATAAAGCGGTGGCATACGTCAATGACATTGTTGTTATAACTCCAGATCCCCGTAATGCTCTAAAGACTATTGAAGAGGAAGCTTGCCTACTTGGGGTTATTGCAGGATACCATCTTAATGAGGGTAAGACACAAGTGATAAGTACAGAAGGCTCTCATTCTGGGGATCAATATGGGGTAGAGGAGGCGACCTACCTAGGAGTAGTTAATACATCTAATCTAGGAAAGATAGTGGAATTAAATCTAGCTTCACTCCTCAATAAAACTGAACAAGACCTGTATAGAATGAATAATCTGCCTTTAACATTGGATGGGTGATGTAATGCATTTAAAATGACTGTCCTCCCGAAAGTACTGTATCTAGCCTCCTTGCCCGCGTTTGTCTGCAGCGCTAGGACGCCTCAGGGTAGCTACCGCGCTTTAAAAATGTTCTTTTCATTTCATTTCATTCATTCATTTCATTTCATTTCATTCTATTGAAAACTATCCCACTGGAGATATATCGGAGCTGGTTAACTAAGCTGGAAAGTTTATGTAACAGTTTTATGTGGCAGTTCAAGAAGCCAAGGTAAGCCTCAAAATACACGATTCTTCCTAAAAGCTGAGGAGGATGGGTGGTTCCTAGTTTTGAATTATATTACTGGTCTTCTATGGTGCAACACCTCCCGGTCTTGATAACTGCTAACACCTGCAATATACTTCCTGCTGCAGCACCATCCATTTATCAACTAACACTGGGTTCTGATGTTAAGGGCTGTTTTCTAAGGAATCTAGAGAGAAGTTATTATAGGAAGACCAAGTTTAAAACAGTGTATGGGGCTTTCAAGGTATGGTGGCAGATCAGAAGGAAGAGTCATATCACTAAACTAAACCGCTATACCCCTTTGTGGGGCTCCTCTGCTCTGCCAGGTATATTCCAAGATGGCATGTGTAAGTGGTACAAGGCCTGCGGGATCTTGAAGCTGGGGGATCTCTATGACAATAATCAGCTGTGCTCCTTTATTGAGTTACAGGAGAAGTTCGGGTTAACTAAGGAGAAGTTTTATAAGTATCTTCAGATTCGGAACTATCTTAGTAAATTGGATAAAAAAACAACTGCCAGTTGCTAAATGTTCAGTTATAGATGTAGCGGATCAAGGCAGCCAAATCGGGTGTATCTATGACGCTTTAATTGAGGGTCTCCCAGATGACATGGAATTCCAGAATACGAAGTGGGAATCAAGGTTGGGGGTAGCTGGGCCGGTACTTGAGAACTCCCTGGAGATCTGCAACGAGATCCTCCTGGCTGCCGGTCTCAAAAGCCAACATTTTAGGACAGCTTTCTACTCGTACTATACACCCACAAAATTATTCAAATGTGGTAAATGGCAGGATTAAACAGATGCGGTGACGAAGAAGCTGATTTAATACATTTGTTTAGTACCTGTCCCCGGCTGTCTAATTATTTTAAAGAAATTGCAGGTTTTATTGGGCTGATTCTTAAAAATCATGTGAATATCACGCCCCAAGTAATTCTCCTGTGGGTCAGTGATGATCCGGAATGTTTTAGAGGGGGAGTGTACTTGATTTTTGTGGTGATGGCTATGGCCCAATGTGTCTAGCATCTGGTTGGATTAGCCCAGATCCCCAATTGCTTGTGTAGTGGAGATTACGTTTTCTGGCCATGTATAGTATGGAAAAAGTCCACTATGAGCAGAAGGGGAGGAGAGCATGGGAACGTTCTAATCTGATCTGGGTTCCAGTAGATGAATGGATGGAGAGTATAACTAGGGACGATGTAATCGATTCTGGCACAGGAGGAGAGACTGGGCCAACTAGGGGGTACTCATGGAGGATCGGGGGTAATTAGATACGTAGGAACTGTGTGACATTTCGGGCTATCCAACTGTTGGATATCAGCAGCTTTATGCACTTTAGTATTAGCGAAGCACTTTATCTTAAGGCAGTTTAATTCTTTACGGTCACTATGCTGCTAAGTTATCATTGTACTGCATGTCATCACAGAGAGACAAGACTTACAAATGTCCTAGTAAATTGCTATTTATGTCATGTTACTTTATTGGAAGAGTGTATGATACAGGGCAGATAGGATATTGTTTCTTTTTTTGTACTGACCCAGCTATATTTAATATGTTGAAATATGTGATGAAATATGGTGCTACTACAGATTTTTTCTATGCTGCTATGTTGGGCTCCTTGAGTTGTATTGTGGATGCAGTGTTACCCATATCATGAAAACATTATTCAATAAAAATATTATTAAAAAAAGAATGATATCCATATTGAATACCTGACTGTTTAAATGTATTACTCCCTCGACAATTGCAAGTCACAAACATGTGCACATCATCTGCATTATCCATGAAGTATCTAGGGCATTTAGAATCTATCTTATAATTACAACTGTTTAAAAGACTGGGAGTATAGTAGAGTGAATGCGAATGAAGCAAAACACTGAACTAACAACTCACTGATCGAAGGTACCGGCTACTAAGCCCAAAGCTGTTAATTATGATATCACTCGTACCCAATACCCCCATCCATTCTCCAGCTAGTGCCTCATTGCAGAATGATAAGTGATACCTGAATATTGTGTAAATGGTTTTAATATTGGCTATAGAGAGTTTATCAAGGACTTCCAGTAACTCTTTCTTATCAATGTTTAACTTTGACTGAGTAAGATGATGTCAAACCTGAAGATATTTGAAGAACACGCTTATAGGAAATTAGTACATAGCAGGCAAATCCTCATAAGAGCAAAGTGTACAATTGTTATATAGCATACTAAGATGAGTGATACCAGATTGTACCCACTAGGATCATAAAAGATTCCTGGCAGGACCTTTCTAATGCCAAGTCTAAGGTACCTGAGGTTTGCCCAAGTACTTACTCCACAGACTTTTCACATCCTCCTGAACTACTTTAAATGTAATCCTTTGTAATAGTTCAGGTCAAATACATGAAATAACCACCTAGCAGCCTTCATAACTAAACAAATATCATGCATACTGTCCTGAGTACCATAAGATGGACCATTTAGCACCTAAGCCATTCTTTAACCCATCGCCGCCAAACAGTAAAATTTGAATCTAGTAGCACCCATCCACTCTCACTTTGGGTTGTTTTCAAATATTTGGTGGTATGACGGATCTGTCTCTAGCCCCATAAGAAGGCTAATATAGCTGCTTCCAACTGTTGAAAGAAGGCCCATGAGTAATAGACAGAGATGGAGCAAAACAGGTAAAGCAACTAGTGAAAAAGAGACATCTTAAGCAGATTGCACCTGCCCATTAAAGTAATCGGCAATCCATCCCAGTGGCGCATTAAGGTGACTGTTCTTATCAAGAGAGGCAGGGATGTCTTAAGGATTTTGGGGGCCCTGGGCCAAATGTATTTTGGGGGCCCCTGTTTGGAACAGCTTTGAATTTATGATCCCGTTTCAGCTGTTTCATGCCCTCTTTGTCTAGGTCACTGACAGTGTACAGGTGCACTAGTTCAAATTCTAAATGTATTTACAGCTAATATTCAGGGATAGTGACGTGTTTTCAATATTGTAACACAGCACCGGTCACTAATGTTACTGCAAATAATCTCTGTGACATGGTCCCATTTCTCATATGTGAGATCCTATTGTCATCTAAAAGAAACTTTAAAAAAAAAAATTATGCATGAAACATAAACACATTTCTCTGCAAAATATCTGTAATAGACTCTCACAATCACCCACATTAAAATACATTCAAAGAAAAGTAATTTGACAAGGTGGCCTGGCCAGTTTTATGGCAGGTTATGTGGTGGATACATTTTGGCAATAAATTCAGAGTCAAACATGTCAATATGGCATAACCTGCCATAAAACTGGCCAGGCCACCTTGTCAAATTACTTTTCTGCATCCAATAGGATCATACGAGCCTGTTCGGAGACTCTGTTTGCTGTGTCAAGCATGGTTATAGCTGTGTTGATATGAGATGTAGTAGTACGATTTGGAATAAAACCATTTTGCTCCTCCAACACCAATCTCTTAATTATAGTGGCCATCCGCATTGCCAAGATTTAGGAGTATATTTTGGTGTCTGCGTTGATTAAAGATATACGCCGGTATGATCCTGTTGGACGTGACATCCTTAATATGGTTTTCCCCGAACATTTTGCCTTCCATTCTTTTGTTTAATAAATAAATAAATAACATTTATTTCCATTTTATTTTTCAGCTCTGGGGCATTTCTGGGGGCATTTGTATAGCAGGGCGACACTCCTCCGCTCTAATGGAGGAGCCACTCTTGCTGATTGTGTCACCCACCTAAGTAGCCATTGAAGCATGTCTCAGGTCTGCCATTGCAGGCTGTGTGTGCAATTGTAAACTGTCATTTTGACCTGGCAAAATAACTCTTTTGATAGACCTAATTGTTCCTTTTTAACACATATAAGCCACACCTAGGGTAGGCCCTAAACAGCCTAAAGGACAGGGTGCAGTGTATTTAAAAAATTGTTGGACATGTACTTGTAACTTTTACCTGTCCTGGTAGTGAAAAACTCTTAAATTTATTTTTCACTACTGCAATGCATACCTCTCCCATAGGATATCATGGGGTCAACTTATTATATTTAATGAATGCTAACTTTCAATTGGGAACAAGTAGGAATTTTGAGTTTGGCTTCTACAGAATTGTTATTTAAAACCCTCTTTAATAATAAAGTCAGATTTTAAGTCACAGTTCTGAAAATGCCACTTTTAGAAAGTTAACACAAGGAGATGATGGACGGAGCGCTGAAACTTTTCAGACACTCACCCCCAGTCACAGATCTGGGTTGAATCCATCATCATTCTTTAGCTCACTTTGCCACCTCAGTTCAGACCCAGCTATATGCAAATCAGTCTTGACCCTGTGCCGCATGGGAACAGTACAGCCCGAACAGCCAAGCCAGGTCTTCCCTGAACCGGAAACAAGCATCCTGGGACCGGTTTCTGGGTAACACCCTTCATCAGCCAGGCTAGCTTGTATCCAGTGGCAAAGTGAGCAAGGGACCCACGTCTGGGCATACCCTGCCAACTTAGGGCAAACAAAGCAAACACAAGGAGATGATGGACGGAGCGCTGAAACTTTTCAGACACTCACCCCCAGTCACAGATCTGGGTTGAATCCATCATCATTCTTTAGTTCACTTTGCCACCTCAGTTCAGACGCAGCTATATGCAAATCAGTCTTGACCCTGTGCCGCATGGGAACAGTCCAGCCCGAACTGCCAAGCCAGGTCTTCCCTGAACCGGAAACAATCATCCTGGTACGAGTTTCTGGGTAACACCCTTAATCAGCCAGGCTAGCTTGTATCCAGTGGCAAAGTGAGCAAGGGACCCACGTCCGGGCATACCCTGCCAACTTAGGGCAAACAAAGCAAACACAAGGAGATGATGGACGGAGCGCTGAAACTTTTCAGACACTCACCCCCAGTCACAGATCTGGGTTGAATCCATCATCATTCTTTAGCTCACTTCGCCACCTCAGTTCACACCCAGCTATATGCAAATCAGTCTTGACCCTGTGCCGCATGGGAACAGTCCAGCCCGAACTGCCAAGCCAGGTCTTCCCTGAACCAGAAACAAGCATCCTGGGACCGGTTTCTGGGTAACACCCTTCATCAGCCAGGCTAGCTTGTATCCAGTGGCAAAGTGAGCAAGGGACCTAGGTCTGGGCATACCCTGCCAACTTAGGGCAAACAAAGCAAACACAAGGAGATGATGGACGGAGCGCTGAAACTTTTCAGACACTCACCCCCAGTCACAGATCTGGGTTGAATCCATCATCATTCTTTAGCTCACTTCGCCACCTCAGTTCAGACCCAGCTATGTGCAAATCAGTCTTGACCCTGTGCCGCATTTGTTTGTCCTAACCGTTTGTTCCTGCAGCCTATACACTGCTGGGTCACATGACTATGTGTAGCTGGCAATTGGCCTTTGTGTATTGCTCCCAGACAGTGAGACAAAGAGGAATATATGTAGCAGGATGGGCGATCTGTGACTTTATGAGGGTGAGGAGCTGTCACCTACCACACTTGCACATCACTGCTGCTCTGTTGCTCTGTTGCCCTGCTGCCTGAGTGAATAGGACTGGACCTGCATCTTAAACCCAGGATCAAAAGAGTGATTCCAAGAGCTAGTATGCTGGCTCCTGATCAGAGCCTCGGGGACATCAAAGGCTCCAACCACTTTGAACCCAGCACCTGTACTCTGTCTGCCTCAGAACCTCCGCTACTTGACGGATCCTCAACATGAGATCCCGCAACACTCCACAAACCAGGATTTAAGGTACTTTGTTCAGTGGGCCTAACTTGCTCCCAGGTAATCACATTTGGGGCTTGGTGCTTCTAGGCACTATATTTACCTAAAATTTGAAATTGCAAACCTCCGGTTCAACTGACTGGATGTTTGTATTTTTGGCTTCAAATAATTTATAAAATTTCACTCTATTTTTCTAAATTGGTGTGGAATATTTCTTCTATTGTGTTCTCACTTTATTACTGTTTGAAGAGCTGATAAATACTTTACACATTCCCTCTTTGTTAAACCTGACTGCTTTTGTGCCAAGTTATCAGATGGTTGAGCACAGTTTAATTTAGAGTTAGAGTGTCTCACCCTCACAGAGATTGTGGTTGCTGCTTGAGTAGGACTTCACCCCTCCTCAGTCAGTAACCCAATTTCCTACAGCTCCCCTTTCTATCCCTGTTTTATCTTTTTCCAATACTGTAATCATGGTGCGTCCCCAAGATAAGCAGGAATAAGCTGCCTTCATGAACATTATTAATCACATCCATCAATAACGGATGGACTGCTTCTATGAAGGTTTTTATAAAACACAGCGGTTATTTCATCCTGGCCTGCAGCTTTTCCATTAGCTAGTGTTTAGATTTAGTGCCTTACCTCATCCTGAGTGATAGGAGAGTCTAATTTTGCTGCATCAGAGTATGTTAGTTTCTTTAATGGTACAGACTCTAGGTAATCAGAACCAGTATTGTCAGGGCACTAACCATCACCTGAATATAAATTTGTTTGAAAATAATTCAATCCTTCTAAAATAGCATCTGGCTCTCTCACCACTGTACCATGGTCATTTTTAATCTTGGCGATATTCATTCCTGACTGACACTATCTGATCTTATGGGCAAATATTTGTTGTCCAACAGACTCTCTATACTCATACGTCGAAGTGAGATATTGCAATTATAGTGACACGTTTTTCTGCCTCCTTGCCCTAATTAATTGTGTCCTAATTTGTAGCATTTGTAAATATATATTATAAGCATTTGGTAGTTGATTACATATTGCTGCAATGTGTTTATTTTCTAGCATAGTAATCTCTTGGTTTAATCTAGACAGAGCATCTTTAATCATTTTTTGCTTCTTAACACTATAACCTGTTATCACACCTCGTAATGTAGCTTTGAGAGCATCCCAAACTATCCCAGTGCTAGAGATATGCCAATGAAAGTGTACAAATTCTGTAGTCCTTCAATCATGAGGACCCTGAATTCCTCCTCAAGTAACACATTTCTGGGAAACATCTATCTGCTTACTCTATTAGTGGATCTGTGTATTATAGTCAGCTGTATGCGGTAATATTCAGAGAAAACATTCAGTTTCCATTGAATACTGCATTGTTTAATGACATTATACAAAATGAAAAAATAATCAATGCAGGAATACTGGGCATATGGGTAGGAATAAAAAGTAAATCCATTCACTTCTGCATTTCTGTTGCTGACTACCCAAACATCTCGTAGCCCCAGAAACGTGACCAAGTTTTTAACGAAGGATCTAACCTTGGGAAGTCTGTTGTATCTGGCAGGATTCATAACATCATGTAGTCTGTCTAATGTACAATTGATATCACCACAAAGTATATATGGCTTTGGCCAATTTGCCAATTCCAGAGTTAAAAATTGAACAATGAAGGGTCATCTTTATTTGTGCTGACTACTAGGGGACACAGTATATCTGCAATTTGCAACCTCTAATGATGCAATAGCCCAACAACCATTCTTATCTACTGAGATTCATTCATAACTTATATCGTCTGAATATATACATTTATTTTTAGAACCAGCAATAACAACCCCCTTTGTGGATGTAGATTGAGAGGTATATGTGATCAAGGTCAAACCTAATTGCTAGAACCAAGCCCTGTCTACAAATGCCACATGTGTCTCTTGTAGACAAAAATCTTTACATGCAAATTTATCCAAATCAGAACTAATCTGCTGTTGCTTAATAAGTGTGTTTAAGCCATTGACATTCCAACTAAGGAACTTTAGTAACACCATAGCTTAGCCAGCAAACAGACTCTCATATAAATGTAGATAATACACTATCCCTAGCCACTATTACCCATAAATGAAGCATACTAATTTTAATTATCTCAATTCAATTATTTTCACCTCCATCCTCACCAGATTCTTACCCCTGACCTTACCCCAACCCAACCACCGTCACCTCCCAGGGCCTTGCCTGTCACCATCCTAGACACCTGGGCTTCTCCCTCCTGTGAGTCAAAGGTTAAGTCACCCATCCGTGCCCCAGTGGATGCACTGATGTGCATCAACATTTTGACAAGAAGCAAGTCCTGTGCTTAGGCACACAGCAGTAGCATGAACTAACTGTAGCCCAGCCTCATCATCAAAGTTTCTTGCTTTAGTTTGCTAATCAAAGCCTATGCATCATCCGCTGTATGTAACACCGTATATATCCCTGTTCGCAAAACCTTCAAGTTTGCCAGCTGGATATTTTGTGCCTGTCCTACCAATGACCTCATTTCAGGAATCAATGCATGCATGATGCACTCCATTGCACTGTTTCAAATTACATATCCTGAAAAACAGAAAACGTGAACCTTGCAGTAGCTTTACAAGTATGTTTGTTTTGCGCCATTGTACATATCTTCTCTTTCAATAAATAATCTGAAAAGTAAACTAGAACAATTTGTGGCTTAGAGTTTTTGTGAATCAATTGAAAGGGTACTCAATGAGCTCTTATAATATGTCCTGAGGTGTATCATTATGTAAGACCACCTCATTGATCACCACACTCAGAGTATTTGTAAGGGAGGACTTAGCTTCTGTTCCTTCCGGGATCCCTGCGATCCTAAATTGCATCATCAATATCTGTTCTCAAGGTCCTCATATTTCCTCTGAATTTTGGCAATTACCAATTTTGTCTGGTCGTGCCTAGATTTACACACTACAATAATTTTAATTACTACCTCTTCTATTCCCTTTAAGTTATTATAAAAATATGTAATTCTTTGATCAACTTTAAATTTGTCCTATATGCTGCATACTTTCATCGCCATTGTCTCCTGATTGTGTTTCTGGCAGTATTAATTCTAATAAATTATTTTGCCCCTTAGAAAACTGTGATTGATCCTCATTGCTCTCACGGATGTTTTCCCATTAATCTGCTGTTACATCTGCTTCCGCTTCATTTCTGTCTGAGAGTACAGAACAAACAGAGCACACTTGTTCAACCTGCTGTAGTATAGACTCCACATCACCTTGTGCCAGCGTATCTTGACTGTTCGTGTGGGCCATTGTCGTGTAGTTCCTATATTACCTATACAGGATCTGCGCGTTTAGATAACATAAACTGGGGGTTTGGTGGAAGACTGATTCTGTGCACCCCCACCGGATACGTTAGCCTGTCTGTATTAGCTAGCTCACATTGCCACAATAATCTCCTCTTATCACGGAGAGAATAGATTCTGGCAACCTCAGAACATGACAACCCTGATCCCTCAGAATTGTGGAAACAAATACTACCTTTCGCTCAGTCACTCGTGCTCACTTAGTTTGTCTCAGAGAGATACACAGAATAAACAGTCTGGACATTCAATAAGTATTTATTGAACAGTTGTTATTCTAGTGTAAAATATAAGAGCTGCAACAACCATTAGACATAGCAGAGATATATGATTAGCAATACTACGAACGTAAAGGGATGGTATAGTTCTACCATCTTGCATAAATCATGAATACATACATGTACATAAAACACATGATAAGAAGTGCGTACTCCTACGATGTCTCCCTAACTAGATGTACCTAAATGTACCTAGCATCTATGTAGGTGTTATGCCAAGAATCCCTCTAGGATATAGTCCACCCCATTACCTGAGAGTTTAGAGAATGTGGGACCCCGTCCTGGTCTCGAGCTGGACACCCCGCGAGGGATGTTAGACCACTGCTAGCTGGAGCGTCTGCATGCAGGAACCTCAGCGTCTCTGGTCAGTGTGTCAGCCAGGAAATCACGGTCTCCTCTCCCTTCCTAAGCAAGATGTGCTGTATATATACCCATAGGTCTCCCCAGGGGTCCTACCTTGCTGTGTTACTGTGTCGGCCTAAAGGATGACGTTGGGCCTGAACTTTATACAGAGATATTATACAGGAGATGGTAATCCTACTGTTAGTCCTGCTGTGCTTCCAAGAAGCCACATGCATAATGTATGAGAATCGAACCAGGGAAAAACCTGTGTTCTGAATGCAGTGTCATATCTAGGTAAAAGGTCAGTGCCTAAGAACCGTTATGTATGTAATGTAGGGAAGGATATAGGTGAAAGGTTGCAGTGTTACCTGCACCTATATAGGGTACCTATATGGAATATAACACCCACTCCTCTTCCGACTGGATGGCATATGTAACCTATAACTGTACTACTAGCATAACTAGATAGTGGTACGCACAAAGTTTATAAAAACATCTCTTTAGCTAAAAATGTTTAAAAACTTCTAAAAGATTTCTAAAAACTTAAAAAACGTAAAAATAAATGTTTTCAAGCCCTAGCTCTAAAAGTGTCCGTAATTATAGTCCGAACCACTATAAGCATTAAAAATCCATGTATGCCCAAAAAATGAAAGGAATGTCAATTTAGTTTCATAGTTCCAAATTTGAGCTTGTTTAGAAAAGGGCGAATTTCTCCCAGCACACGACGAGCCAAATGAGTCAATTGTTTATGTGTCCTGGCTGGTAGACGCAACATTTCTGTTGCTTGCTTCCGCAGTAGACGGCCCCTTGTAACACCTCGCAGAGTATGTCAATTGAGCACAGATGATGTTCTACACTGTCCGCAGCTGGTGCTGGGGCAGCATGTGCACCGTCTAAAGCCTGGGTGTCAGTGGAGGAGCCGGTGTTCCTACCAACAGGTGCAGTTACTACCTGCGGTGGCTCAAGGAATGCCGCCATCAACATTGGAATACGCTGAGGACACTGCAGAACATGGGCCGCTATCGGGTCAAGTAGCACATTTATGTCCGGTTGCGCACATGATGGGAGTGTCAAACACAGGTCTAACACGCATTCTTCTCCGCAAAACAGGCATCGGAGGACAGGTAAGATGCAGTCCATCCAGACTGGTCGAAATGACAAGAACCAAGATGCACTTAGTTCTCTTAGGCGAGGTGTGCCCAGATGTTGTACCATACGGTCACTGCATTTATGCTCCTGGAGTGCTTTTTCCATCTCCTTGGTGACTGGGACGTCCATTGCGTAGCAAATATAAAATAATCAGGATACCTGCTGCTAGGAACAGGATGAGCGGAAGTCCTCCAAAGATGCTTCCAAATACGGAGTGTATGAAGTTTGGTATAACTCCAAGTACCGTCTGAAAGGTGCTCAGAAGTCCAGAACCTATGGTCTTAAATAGGTGGACAATGCCTGTCGTATCAGACATGTTAAAGATACGATTCACCATTTCTGCGAAATGCAAAGGGCAGATTGTATGAATGTGCGCCTGTGTCTCTGCAGAAGACCTTGCGATCTGGAGATTAAATGTCTCTCGAGCGGAGGTTAAGGGCACAGACTTCTGTAGAAGCATGGCTTTCATTCTGCTTAGAGTATCAAACCGTATTAAAGAAACATTCAGTGAAGGCCATAACGGCGCCTACCTGACTGTATGTGTCGGTGGAAACAATACTTGCATACAACAAGTAACCCTGGAGCTCACGGTTACCAGATATGCGATGCCCGGGAGCATGCCACAGCAGCCTTGACTGTTCAGCATCAAGTAACTCCCATTTTAAAGCAGCCTAAATGCTGGAGTAATCACTACAGCTAGGGCACCCCTCAAATGACAGGACAGGTTTGCCACAGAACCATTACAAGCCCCGTGCAGCATTATATCCTGGCATATGAGTGATCCACTTAAAGCGTTCTCACAGTTTGTACCTCTTAGAAACACTTCTCGATCCCCACTCCGGCATCGAAATCGGTATGGTAATACCCATGATTCATTAATGTATTCCTTACCCATTTCGTCATATCTGCCTACTTGCTTTTGTTCAAGGCAATACTGAAACTGAAAAGTAGTGACCGGTAGAGTTATGTGGCCATCGATTAGCAATTCGGTGGACGGAGATTCTGCTACTGTAAATGCTAATCTATCCAGTTTTTCGATACGCAGCATTGTATATTTAGCTCCTCTTTGTGCCATTTCTATCTGTTTATCTGTTAGATTGTATTCAGAGAACAGAGACGTACTGTTGATATAACGCCAAGGCACGTAGCTTGCACGCAAAGATTGCAGCGTCCAGCTTAATAACATAATAGAACGTAACTGTGATTGCCTGTGTTGTAATATGGCCAAATCTTGTTTTAGTATGTCTATCGCAGATGATACAATGTTGCCTAAGGAATATATCCTGGAGGTCAATGTAGTTAACCCATTGTCTACCACTGCTAGAGATTTTTCTAGATTTATACGGTCTATCTCTCGTAGTCTCTCCGCGGCCTCTTGTTGGGATATTTTCCATATTTCATTATAGACAGCATAATAGAAACGTTTCTGACGTGGCTTCCTGGGACCCATTAAAAAATCCCTAAGATCCACATCCTTTGTCAGTAAGGATAAGTGTTGTTTCACCTGTGTGAGTGTTGAGGTTTTTAGCCAATCAAAGCACAACTTCCCAACACTGTAGGATGTCACTACCCCTGGATGTTGTCTTTGTACATAACGTGGATCTGGCCTATGGATACTAAACCCTTCGGTTTTACCCATGAATCTTGCCTGACAACTATTAGTGTCTGTGGGCCAAATCAACCATTTTTTCCAATTGGGGTCTGATCTGTTGTATTGTATGATGTCATCTACTGTAATTTCTTCCTGTGATGTTATGTTGCCCTCGGTGTGGATGGAGTTGGCAACCGAGGTGTGTTCAAGTCTTTGTTCTTGGCTAGTCCAAGGCAAGACGTCTGTTGCACTGTCTCGTTCAAAAACACGATTTGTTGAGGGATGAGGCATGCTCTAAACAAAGCTTCTATTCCCTGTACCTGCCATTCCCTAGTACCCCAGACTGATTTTAGGTCTATGGTGTCTTTCCACAAGTTGAAACCTTGTTCGGACAACTGGGCAATAAAGGAAGCAGAGTAAATCTGTTTGGTGTTTGTCAACATATTTTTCTGTGCTGATGTTGGTGCAACCTTATAATAGTATGAGGCTGGGTCAGACATATTAAAATCCGAAAAATATGGAAACTTCTGTATAAATGTTTTTGAACTACCTTTCGGTGGTGTTGGACAATGTTCCCACTGGTGGAATGTGAACACATTTCTAGGATTAGCAGATTTATGTAAAAAATGATGACCATAATGTTGATAACAATACATAGCCTCAAAATCTGATGTGTCTTCCAATGTTTCACTATTAGAAAATGCAGCAGATTTTTCCAAATCAGATAACATGTTATTAACAGTTTCAAAATCCCAATCATCGGAAAATGTACTTGAGGCAATGATATCACTCAACGATATTTTATATAAATGTGGAACTCTTAAAATTTCGGTCGGACCAAATATATCGAAATCAACCGTGTCCCACACTATACCATCAGGTATAGGAACTGCTGTAATGTTCACTGATGACAAGTCTCTTTGTTCTCGATGAGATGATAGGTGTGGTTTTAAAAGTAAGTTCACCTTTTGGGCTGCAGAGCTTTGTCGAAGGTATCTTCCATTAATAAGCATACTAAAAACTATTACCAAGCCTAACCCGAAAAGAAAGAAAAGTATCCCGGTGATTACCCATAGTTCTACCCAAGGTGACACCAGGTAAGTCTTTTTTAGAAAGTTCAGAAAGTCTTTTACTTGCTGTTTGCATGATTTTTTGGCTGGCGTCATTTCCGGTTCGCTTGGATCCAAAGAAAACGTATCAAAGTTTATGAAGTAGCCAGAAGCAGTTCGATCAATTGTTGGTATTGCCTCAGGATTTGTTGAAATCCTACTTTGCTCTTGTCGAGGCATGTTGACATAGACATCTGTATTTGGTCTAATAGCGAGCTGTCTTTCATTTTGAGTTTGATTTTGAATTTGAACTTCAGGTTCAAGAGGAACGAGTTCCATAGCATTGTTGCATAGTCCTTCATTCCGTGCAGGAGGTTCTTCGAACGTGATGAGTCTTTCCGTTTGAACTTCTTGGATTGTAGCGAGAGGAGGGCATCTGCTACTTTGGAGTCCACGTGGCCTACTGCTTAGTATCGGCCACATAGTGTGGTTTGATTAGGTCAATTGAGACAAATCTTTTCTCCTTTTTTCCGGCAAGAGGCGGCAGAAGTACAGTTCTTGTTCCTTCAATTGCTAGGACCGGTACAGGTTTTCTGTATGATGGCCCAAATTCTTTTTTGTCCGCTATTTTCTCTCTGACCAGATCCCTGACTTTTGGGATCCAGACAGGTCATGCCGTGACTGATTTGACTTCCCCAGTGGCGGTCTGCCTCAGATGGACATTACTTTGTTGTGTCCTGGATTCATTTAGATCCTGTAAAACAGCCAAACGATCATGGATGTCAAAAGGTTTTTCATCCGCCACTGCGCCTTCACAATCTAGATCAGGTACCCACATTTTTGTCCCAAATAGGACCTCATATGGAGTGACCCCCCTAGAGAACTTCTTGGCATGTTGTTCAAAGCTCGCTGGAATCCATACAGATGTTTTACCCAACTTTCACCCGTGCCTAATACTCTAGCTGTTAAAGATTGCTTTAAGTCCCTGTTTTTTCTCTCCACAACCGAATTTCCCTCGGGATGGTACGGAGATGAGTACCACAATGCTACACCCAATCCTCGCATGGCCTTCTTGTAAGCCCGAGAGCTAAACGCAGGGCCCTGGTCAGAATGTAATGTGCCAATTACGTATGTCCCTATAAAGACTCGCAAATCTTTTATAAAAGTTCAAGCGTCAGCCGAG
This sequence comes from Calotriton arnoldi, assembly GCA_963921515.1. Taxonomy (NCBI): domain Eukaryota; kingdom Metazoa; phylum Chordata; class Amphibia; order Caudata; family Salamandridae; genus Calotriton; species Calotriton arnoldi. Next base: position 721,238 of record CAWUFW010007066.1, read on the forward strand.
CGCTGGGGCCACACCCATAGGAATCTCGAGCAGGACGCACGCAAACGGGCAGTCTGATGCTGTCTAACAATGGGATTTGCGCTGGACGTGTTACGGTGGAACCTTTCATCTGCTGACAGATGTCGCATTTCAAGACATACAGGTACATGCATCAACCATTTTTGTGAGCGCAAACGGTGCGATTCGCAAAAATCGGCCGTTTGCGCCCGCAAAAAGGGCATTTGCGATGCATGAAGGGTCAAGGCACTCGCAATTTGAGAATTCACAATTAATTGCGAGTTCTCAAATTGCGATTGCATTTAAGGAATCGCATTTTGCAATTCCTTAAATGCAATGCAAGAACCACTTTGAAGTAGTGATTTCGCTACTAGGGGGCGCAAATTACCATGAAGTTGAACTTCATGGTAATTTGCAAAAACTTTGAAAAATGCACTAAAGTGCATTTTTCAAAGTTGTAGGTTACACACACATGTCCTTTGGACATGTGTGTGCGCAACATTTGTGCACAGATCAATTTCAGGGGTGCAACAGGGTGTCCTTTGACACTCTTGCACCCTTGAAATGCATGCGCAATTTGCGAGTACCAATTGGTACTCGCAAATTGCATGTACTATTCCCATTCATTCCTATGGGCCTGTAGGCCCATAGGAATGAATGGGAAGCCATTCCTTATTTGCGACTTGCAATTTGTGACTCGCAAATAAGGAATGTGTAGGAATCGCTATTTTTTTAGCGATTCCTACATGCATAGGCTTTTGCGAGTCCTTAATTGCGATTCCTTAATAATCGCAATTAAGGACTCGCAAAATCCTACCTTGATGCATGTGCCTGATAGTCTTTAGTCTGCTTTGTTAATCCAGGCCACCAATAGCGTTGTTTCAATAAAGAAACTGTCGCCGTAACTCCTGCAGGTGCAGAACCTATCCCTTCGTGTGCTGCTAGAATTAAACCTAACCTACTATCTATGTTTGGAATTACTCTATCCCCCACTCCAGGAATCTGAGCAAATGGAATATTATTGGCATCTAACTTGTAGGAGTACTTGAGTGGAAACTTTTTTGGTACTGCTCCGCTGTTTTTGCGACAAGCATTGATAGCTACCATAATCTCACCGTCTATTCTCATTTTAGAACGAGTGATTGCAGCTACGGAAGCCGTGCGTAGAGTCCCCTTTGCGGCTTCATCAGCCAATTAATTCCCTTCAACGTGAACGCCATCACGCTGATGACTCTGTGTATGTATCACGTGAGCCCTTGATAGTTCAGTTTTCAACTCCACTACCTATTCCCATAGCATTTTATGCTTAATTGTGCCACCTTTTGCATCTTTGAACCCGTTTTGAACCCAGTACTGCAAATATTCATTGTAAAACTGCACACAGTAAAAGAAATCGCACACAATTAGTGTGGGGAATTCTCGATCCGTATTCACTAGTGCCAGTATTAGGGCTTTTAACTCTGCCAGCTGTGCCATGCAATCTCCTAGAGACTGTGTTTTTGTGCAACTTGGGTAGAACTTTCCATCCCGCATACGACCTTTAACGATTGCGCATGCTGCGCTATATTGTTGCTTACTTCCTATGGCCGGTTGAGCTGATCTGTCAGTGTAAATTATATATTCATACTGATCTAGAGGCATTATTTTGTTTGGAAGAGGATATTCTTGTTCGTATTGCAGAAATGCTTGTGTCTTTAAATTTGGGTCATACCTGTATTCTACATCTGTTGCAGTAAGAGAATTAGCCCATTGTATCCATCTCGGATGTAAGGCTTTAGCGTTAGGGACGCTTGCCTTTGTTGCAGCCTCTAACGCTGGAACCGGAGTCACTACTATTATTCGTTTCCCCTGAGCCAGTGCTCTTTCTCTCACTACAGCAGTCTGTACTGCTGTTAGAATCTTTTCTGTAGATGCGAAGCGCATCTCAGCATTTGTGTACAAATGTGATTTGTATGCAATTGGTACTGTTTCACCTTCATTATATCTTAGATAGGTGTACCCAGATTGACCCCCAACTATACGGATCACCAGGTTGCGTACGTTTATGCGTGTCTGTAAGTGTTTGGAAGCTATCATGTCAGCTTGTAAGGAACGAAGTGTATCTGTATGTTCCTGTGTCCATTGTTTTACTGAAAAATCAGGTTTTATTAAATCGTAGAAAGGTTTCACTCTTTCTGCGTAATACAAAATGTAAGTTCGACCAAAATTTAGGAATCCAGGATTGATTGTAATTTTTTTAATGATTTTGGAGGTTGGAGCAGCGCGCTTTTTTCTAAAAAATTAGCTGCCAGGCTTTTTCCTTCACTTGAAAGCTCATATCCTAAAAACAGGACACTGAGGTGGGCAATTTTTGATTTTTTAAGTTGAATTTGTAGCCCTCAGATGCAAATCCCAAAATAATGGTATTCACTCTGTTCAAGTGTTTCTCTAGGTCATCGTCCGTTAGATAAATATCATCCACATAGGACAATGCCTCTTCATTCAATTTTTGAAGTAACTCAGTTACTCTGGCCGAAAACAACCCCGGGCTGTTCTTATACCCCTGGGGGAATCGACTAAATTGACGCTGGGTCCCTAGCGCTGAGAAGGCTGTCAGATACCTGCTTTCAGGCGCTATATTTTGGCAGAAAAATCCATTTGAGATATCAAGTGTTGTTTTGTATTTTTTCCGCACAATGTTATTCATTAATGTGGCACTGTGTGCATTTTGGACTGCACATGGAACTCGCTCTACCATATATTATCGATTCAATTAAAATGGCACCACTCCTGCTGTGGCTTTCTATTTGGCGCAGGGAAACAGTCCCCCTTACGCAAAATTTGATAACACTTTTTTTAAAATCTGGCAACTACAGCAGGATCAGGTGGCTAAAGTATGTGGAGTCGGAACTTACTGCAATTGGCCTAAGCCGTCTTTTTAATGATCCATCCACTTGTAAGTCCCTAACAAAGCGGAAACTGGTTGAGATATTCATCTTGAGGGCCCAATATTTGAGAAAGGAAAAAAACTTCCATACCCAGACAGCTCGTCTGTATGAACTAACTCCAGTGCTGGAGGAGGGAACTTTCTTTTGCCTGGCTGATGTCACATTGCCACACCACAAATATATTTTATTAAGATTCCGCTTAAATTTGATTCCATTGATGGTATGACACCCAGGGAAGCAATACAAACACTCCGATCTTTTCGTGTGCGTGCGACAACATGTCACCACAAAATGATCTTCATGTTTTATTTTTTTGTGGTTTCACCGTCAAGAAAGACATAATTTTATTGCACCAATTTGCAAGCGCTACAATTTTAAATTTTGTCGTGTGGCATTGTATTTCCTCAAATCCGTGCAGAAATCTTTTGTGTGTTTTTCGCTAGCATCATTCTTATGGGCATGTTTGTAAAAGAAAAAGCAGGTTGGCGCATAAGATGAATTGGGACTGTCTATTATACTTTTACTGTATCTAGTTTATTTATACATGGATTAAATGGATTTTATGATAAAGTGGATGTTAGCACTTTTTTAACTATCAGGATTTCTGATGATATCTTTTATCTATGTCTTTTTATGAATTGTGACTGTAAGTACTTTTATGATCTTATGTGTAAGATCGAATAAAGGATTTTGACTTGACTTGACTGCAAATGTCTTAGTGCAAGTGTTTAAATGTCCATAATCTAAAACTAGACGATATGTGTTGTCAGGTTTCATGACAGGAAACAAAGGGTTGTTCATTGGTGAGGTGCAATTTTCGATCACCCCTTGGTATTCAAGTTGATCTAAGATCTCCCTGACCTGTTTTTTAGCTTCTTGCTTTATTGGATACTGCCTTTGTGTAGTTGGAGTATTTTTTATAGGAATTATGTGGTGGGTGGAATCTTCATCCCATCCAACATGGTTTTTATATAATGCCAGAGCCTGGGCTACCGCCCACTCCTGCGCATAAGTGTGTTGTAAATGCCTGGGAATATGGTCTGAGAATGCTGGTAATATCACCGTTTCTCCATTAGGGCAATTCATGACGAATGCTGGCGGCCAATCTTGTTCAGCTAATAAAATATCATAGGCAAACGTCAGGTTCTCCCAAAGGAGACCTCTCACTGTTCTACATTTGTCCCCCTCCATTTGGAGCGTTATTTCATATACTTTATGTGGGACACTTACCCTAGTATCGGGTGTTTCTACCGTTGTATAATCATTCAAGTCCACTGTCACCAGAAATTCCATCAGGTTCTGGCGAGCTATTGTTACCTCTGCCGCACTGTCTAGCATCGTCAGAGCCTATTCCCCGTTCAGTAGTCGAGTCCTCAGAATTCTGGGCATGTCTGATCTTTAGACCTGCAACTTTCTTCTTTTTGAACTGTGGCTTTTGCTTTGGTTTTTCTTCTTTTTTAGAAGTGTAATCTTGAGCGTGCTGCTTGTCTCTGGACTTTGTACGCTCTTCTTGTCTTTCTGACCGTCCTTCCCTCTCGGAATTCTTTGATGAACCCTGAAAGGAACGAGAGGAACGTGTATCAGTATCCTGATACCTGTCAGGTTTCCTAATATTATCCCTACTCCTGAGGTTATACCTCTATTCGGAGGGCTCCTGTGGAGGAGATCTACCTCTGGATTGAGATCTGTTTCCTTTAAATTTTTGTTGCTTTTTATTGTCCCACTTCTTCTTTGTTGAAGCAGGTGTCTGCTTAGTGGTGTCCTTTTCAGGACTGCCCATCAGTTGTGGTTTTAAAGCTTTCCCACCCAAACTGTCTCTGCCTATTTCTGCATATGCAGTTTCAATTATTTTAGGTAGTTCGTGTTCCTGTTCTAATGGACTGAACTCCCTTAGGCGTTGGTGGATAGCCACTGAAGCTGCTTCCCCCTTAATGTTAGCTAGTATTATGGCTGATACCTGGGCATAGTTAGCTAGTAACTTCATCCCTAAGTTTAGGGCAGGTTCTGCTCCATACTCATTTTGTATTTGCCTCAATACGCCTGGTACTACTGCTAATGACGGGATACCATGTGTTCTGGTATAAATGGCAGCAAAGACTGTACCCCAAGTGGTACAATCCTCTACTTGTGGAGTTATCCCCATGGGCAAGCAGATTGTTAGCATTCAGTGTTTTTCATACGGGGTAGTATTCGGGAATACTGCCTCTAGCTGAGTTATTTTCTGAGCTACCCAGAATGGCATTTGTTCACGTTTTGTGGGCATTTTACCCATTACCGCGTGTAATGTTTGTGGTGTATTTTAGTTGCTGTACCCTGATTTGAGTTCTATTTTTTTTAAACTATTGCTGGTTGCACTGTAAGTGTCCTCATGACGAATTGCGTCAAGTTCCTATAGATTTTAATTAAATCTTTATGTTGTATGAGTAAGTCTCCTGGTGGCATTGTGTCAATGTCAGGATGTGGTGTGTAGGCTGCTAATATCGGCCATGTTGCCCCTTCTCCTCCGAGCGGGCCGAGTCTTACTCTTCTTCTTGTATGGGGTAGGGCGCCTTTAAACCAGTAATAAATGTTCCTGGTATGTGAGCGGAACCTCTATATCCTCGAATGGATAATATTCCGCTGGTGCATCTCCTTCTGTGTAGGAGTGAAATGTTTTTGTTCTTGCATTTGCTGCTGGGAATGTAACCCACAAATAAAATTCCTCTGTTTTGTTTGATTCGTGTGCCTCAATGACGAAAACTACTACGCCACCCCTAGATGATAAACCATTCTCTAGCAGTCTCAGGGTGACTGTATTTCTAAAGTTTGGTGCAATTTGTATTGCGTCGGTATCTTCCTCGTCTGTGAGGGGCAGTTCATGTTGCAGTGGGTCTAATTCTTGGTTAATCATTGTTTTTAGTATATTAAATAACTTTTCAAGGTAACCAAGATAAGATGTTTTTGCACAGTTTAGGAACAATGTGTCCTTCAAGCTTGATTAACCACCAGCCAATAAATAGGATTTTTTAGCCTACTCAGCTGTGGCGGAGTTTGTGCCCACCAACTCCAGACATCTCTGGTGTTTTGTGAGTGGGGGTCTCTGAGAATAGCACGACTGAACTACTCAGATTCTCCTATTAAATAAGTACCCAACCAACGTTGGCGGCGCCATGTCGTGTAGTTCCTATATTACCTATACAGGATCTGCGCGTTTGGATAACATAAACTGTGGGTTTGGTGGACGACTGATTCTGTGCACCCCCACCGGATACGTTAGCCTGTCTGTATTAGCTAGCTCACTGTGCCACTATAATCTCCTCTTATCACGGAGAGAATAGATTCTGGCAACCTCAGAACATGACAACCCTGATCCCTCAGAATCGTGGAAACAATATACTACCTTTCGCTCAGTCACTCGTGCTCACTTAGTTTGTCTCAGAGAGATACACAGAATAAACAGTCTGGGCGTTTCGATAAGTATTTATTGAACAGTTGTTATTCTAGTGTAGACTATATGAGCTGCAACAACCATTAGACAGTAGCAGAGATATATGATTAGCAATACTACGAAAGTAAAGGGATGGTATAGTTCTACCATCTTGCATAAATCATGAATACATACATGTACATAAAACACATGATAAGAAGTGCGTACTCCTACGATGTCTCCCTAACTAGATGTACCTAAATGTACCTAGCATCTATGTAGGTGTAATGCCAAGAATCCCTCTAGGATCTAGTCCACCCCATTACCTGAGAGTTTAGAGAATTTGGGACCCTGTCCTGGTCTCGAGTTGGACACCCCGTGAGGGATGTTAGACCACTGCTAGCTGGAGCGCCTGCATGCAGGAACCTCAGCGTCTCTGGTCAGTGTGTCAGCCGGGAAGTCACGGTCTCCTCTCCCTTCCTAAACAAGATGTGCTGTATATATACCCATAGGTCTCCCCAGGGGTCCTACCTTGCTGTGTTACTGTGTCGGCCTAAAGGATGACGTTGGGCCTGAACTTTATACAGAGATATTATACAGGAGATGGTAATCCTACTTTTAGTCCTGCTGTGCTTCCAAGAAGCCTCATGCATAATGTATGAGAATCGAACCAGGGAAAAACCCACGTTCTGAATGCAGTGTCATATCTAGGTAAAAGGTCAGTGCCTAAGAACCGTTATGTATGTAATGTAGGGAAGGATATAGGTGAAAAGTTGCAGTGTTACCTGCGCCTATATAGGGTACCTATATGGAATATAACACCCACTCCTCTTTCGACTGGACGACATATGTAACCTATAACTGTACTACTAGCATAACTAGATAGCGGTACGCACAAAGTTTATAATAACATCTCTTTAGCTAAAAATGATTAAAAACTTCTAAAATATTTCTAAAAACTTAAAAAACGTAAAAAGAACATTTTTCAAGCCCTAGCTCTAAAAGTGTCCATAATTATAGTCCGAACCACTATAAACATTAAATAGCCATGTATGCACAAAAAATGAAAGGAATGTCAATTTAGTTTCATAGTTCCAAATTTGAGCTTGTTTAGAAAAGGGCAAATTTCTCCCAGCACACGACGAGCCAAATGAGTCAATTGTTTATGTGTCCTGGCTGGTAGATGCAACATTTCCGTTGCTTGCTTCCGCAGTAGACGGCCCCTGTAACACCTCGCAGAGTATGTCAATTGAGCACAGATGATGTTCTACACTGTCCGCAGCCTGTGCTGGGGCAGCCTGTGCGCCGTCCAAAGCCTTGTTGTCAGTGGAGGAGCCGGTGTTCCTACCAACAGGTGCAGTTACTACCTGCGGTGGCTCAAGGAATGCTGCCATCAACATTGGAATACGCTGAGGACACTGCAGAACATGGGCCATTGTCGGGTCCAGTAACGCATTTACGTCCGGTTGCGCACATGATGAGAGTGTCAAACACAGGTCTAACACGCATTCTTCTCCGCAAAACAGGCATATTTTGTGCCTGTCCTACCAAGGACTTAATTTCAGGAATCAATGCACGCATGATGCACTCCATTGCACTGTTTCAAATAACATATACTGAAAAACAGAAAACGTGAACCCTGCAGTAGCTTTACAAGTATGTTTGTTTTGCGCCATTGTACATATCTTCTCTTTCAATAAATAATCTGAAAAGTAAACTAGAACAATTTGTGGCTTAGAGTTTTTGTGAATCAATTGAAAGGGTACTCAATAAGCTCTTATAATATGTCCTGAGGTGTATCATTATGTAAGACCACCTCATTGATCACCACTCTCAGAGTATTTGTGAGGGAGGACTTAGCTTCTGTTCCTTCCGGGATCCCTGCGATAGTAAATTGCATCATCGATATCTGTTCTCAAGGTCCTCATATTTCCTCTGAATTGTGGCAATTACCAATTTTGTCTGGTCGTGCCTAAATTTACACACTACAATAATTTTAATTACTACCTCTTCTAATCTCTTTAAGTTATTATAAAAATATGTAATTCTTTGATCAACTTTAAATTTGTCCTGTATGCTGCATACTTTCATCGCCATTGTCTCCTGATTGTGTTTCTGGCAGTTTTAATTCTAATAAATTATTTTGCCCCTTAGAAAACTGTGATTGATCCTCATTGCTCTCACAGATGTGTTCCCATTAATCTGCTGTTACATCTGCTTCTGCTTCATTTCTGTCTGAGAGTACAGAACAAACAGAGCACACTGGTTCAACCTGCTGTAGTATAGACTCCACATCACCTTGTGCCAGCGTATCTTGACTGTTCGTGTGGGCGAGTTGACTACTTAAAGCTGTATCCCCCTTTCTCAAGTCAGGTGTCTCAAAGGGCACCGAGGAATCTCCTTCCAAACCGTTGTCATCAAGAAGGGCATACTTATTAGGGTGAATCAGAATCAGACTCATAATTGCCTAGTCAAATCCTGTGCTGCGCATGAACCGTGGCAGCACTTCAGGTTCATCTGTCATTGGCGTTCTCTCCAGTGGCCGCCATGCAGCTCCTCCACTTTCTCCACTCTTATCTGCCTGAGCAAGAAAGCATTGAAGCGCATGCAACAATCCGAACAGCGCCACCTGATTTTTGGCCTGACCCAGCAGGTACACAGCAGTATTCAGCGTGGCTGAGTTTTTGTTTACAGAGCCTCTTGATACCCATATGGGAGCTCAGGCTTATCACAGCCGTCCGCAGAGTGTCCGCAACACCATTTTACACATAGTCTCTCAAACAGACATTGTGTTTTTTATGGAAAAGTTGATTTTTTATTGCGACTCCGGCCCAAAAAAAAGCTCAGGTTATTTTTTATGCACCTTTATTAATTTGCCGTTGGGTTGCTATGATCATTTGTGACAAAGGTGTTCATGAGTACTGCTGAAAGGTTGTAATGGGCTCTATTACAAGCAAGTGAAAAAGGTATATAAAACACCAGGTTAGGTTAAAACATTCAGCCTTAATTTAAGCTAGTGAAAGCTGCTCTTTTCTGGGCTCTGGAGACACATGACCTGCTGCACATATTTTACAAATGGCACAACCTGTCCTGCTGATGCCAGTGCTGTGTCTGTTCTGTGTGTGTGTGAGGAAAGGAAAACTTTGCAATGCAGAAGTTATATTTTGATGCATATGCAGTTGCGCTTTCTTCTGTTTGAATGGTTGGATGATGATGAAACATACCAATGAAAAGCATGCTTCTTTTGTTACCTCAGGATTGAACTACCAAGAGACATCCTTAGAACTCTTGCATTAGGTAGTGGAAGAGTTTAAGGGCCAGAGTCAAACATATCATCAGACAATGTCACATGGGGGCCCAGTAATGTGAATCTAAGTGGAAGGGCATGCCAACACATATTTAAAAAACACTGATGTACACCCAACTAAAGAGGTGAAGCACCATCTACATAAATCCAAGTTTGACTCATTGACAGAAAAAATATGCCATGGGTAGATGTGTTGTTATAGGAACACAGATTAACTGGATGCGCCTCCTGACCCCTTTGAAGTATGTCGGAGTGAGTGTGGAGACAATGGCATGCTCAAAATGTTTCATAATGGCCTGCTGCAGGGGTGTCTGCCATTTCCTGAAGAATAATGGACCAGATGTATAAAACTATCTGTGGTCACAAAATGTGCAAATCTGAAAATCACTAGGTTTGCAACAGCAAAATAGTATTTTTAAAAGTACTTAACTCCTTTTGTGTTTCAGAAAAGCACAAAAGGATTGTGGAAGGGGTTTTACTTTTACGCCAAATCTGTGTCCCTTTCCCCAACTTCTTGGGGACTCTAAAGGTACGCAGGGATAGTGGATTTCCCTAGCGGGAGCCAAGAAAATGACCAAAATATAGCTACATTTTGATTTTTTGTTTCGTACAAAAAAAGTTCTGTGCAAAAAAGCTAAATTGTTTTTTTCTAAAAAAAATGTATCGAGGAAAGGTTTGCTGTACTAGGATCGCAATCCTCCCAGCTTTCAGGAACAAGCACAGTTGTATGAAAACCCAATTTTTTCCACAGCTATTTTTGGATGAGGTAATCCATTTTTCCTACTTTTTGTGATTTCATCCTACTTGCAGTTTGGGGTGGAAGCAGATGTGAAACCCATGGGTGATACTGAAAAGCTATACATTTCCAGAAAGTAAAGGAAATTCTGAATTCGGCAAATAGTAATTTGCATATATCTTTCAAGGTTTGCTCAGAGAAACTGTTAAAATGAAAAAATAATGAAAATGAGTAGGGAAAACACATCCGTTTGTGACAACAATTTATTATCCGTAAATTCTTGTCGCTATGGCCAAAAAGCAATACAATATTTCATTCAGCAGACCATTCCGGTGGGGGCGATATATAGGGTTTGTAGTATCTCCAAAAACATGTGAAACCCAGAGACAACAACAGAGCTGCCTGCACCTTACAATTATTTTTTATTTTGACCCACTATGCAGCAATTTATCTGGCTTTATTATAAAGAATGAGAAATGGGTATCAAGGAAACCTATGTTTTTCTGAAATGTACACAAGATACTGAGTTTAGTAACAGTGGTCATTTGTACACCGCTGAACTTGTGGTTACCAATGCGATCTTGTGATTCAGAGGACATTATGCAAAATGTCTTCTTTTTTGCCATTGGCTTACATTTGGAAGGCACACGTGAAGAGAATCCAGTTGTTAACAACAGATGCTCTGCTCTTCCGTGTTGCAACACATCTCCTGATAAATACAGTCCCTTACTTATGGGTGTGGGCACAGCCCTTGTGAAATGAGATGCCCCAAAACATGACCTGAAGACATCATATTTCACCTAGCAAAATCCACACTTTTTTTACAATGTGGGTAGCTGCGGATTTTGGTCCCTTGCTCAGCTGAAACCCATGGAAATCTACCATGTCCAGACATTTCTGAAAACTAGACTTCTGTGGGTGTTCAGGCTGGTGTGCCTTGTGTGGTTCTCATAAGGTTTTCTTTTCAGAAACCCTTGCAAAATTCAAACTTTAGGTAAAAACATACTGTTTCCTCAGATTTTTGTGAGGGAAAGTTTCAGAATCTGTTGAGATCCACAGATTTCCTTCCGCTCAGCATTCCCACACATCTCCCGATAAATATGGCATCTCATTTGGGGGATGGGCCTAGCACCCACAACAGGAAAAGGCCCTAAACACAGCTTGGACACATCATGTTTTTATACTGAAAACCAACCTTTTTTTGGGATATTGATGGCTGTGGAGTTGGGCCTAGGCTCTCACAAGGTTTTCCTACCACCCATTGTTCCCATATGTCTCCCAATAAAAAGGTACACCACTTCTGTGGGTGTATCGCTTGTGACAGAATAGAGCCAAAATGCAATGTCAAGACATCAGCTTTTTCTGTCAAAAAATTGACCTGATTTGGCTATGGAGGAAGCTGCGGTATTTGGGCCCATGCTCAGCGACCACACAGAATTCAATGGGTCAATTCACCCTTGACTTCCCCTGGGTGTCTGGTTTCCCAAAATGTCTAGGTGTGGTAGGTTTCCCTCTGTATCTGCCGAACACGGGCCTGACTACCGCAGCTACCCTATGGCCAATGGCTCCATTTTGCAATTTAGGATATTTTGTTTCACAGGCGCTATGCCAAGTCATACACAGGGGTTAGCATTTTTTATAGTGTGGAAACACTGGGTAGTAGGAATTTGGTAATTTAGCCATTTAAGGAATGTTTGAAATTTGGAGGGCATTGTGGATAAAATAATGGTGTCAATGTACATTACAGCACCTTGGGCATCTCTGGTTGTTAGGTTTTCAAAAACCTGACGGGTTGTTATTGTTCCTTCAAAATATTTCCACAAGTGAAGTATAAATTCTTGATACTCCCAGTAGTATTAGGGTCAAATAATAAATACTAATAACAGCATCACAGTATTGAACCCATCACTTAGTGGTAGTGAGCCATAAAGCCACATCAAGCCACAAACCACTTTATGGTCCATTCACATGCCTTTCATGCATGCCACACAAGTCAATTTTTACTGCCAGCCCCTGGCCCAACACACACAACACTCACTTCAACAACACCGCCGCCATTCTAGGGCCCATCACATTCATAGGCCAAGAGGACTGAAACACCAATCACACTACCACTCTACGACTCATCGGTCATCTTATTATGCAAACCAATACACACATTCTGCCAGCCAAGAGTGACACATTCTTCCAGCCAAACAGGCACACATTCCACTAGCCAAGAGCCACACATTTCACCAGCCAACAGCCACACATCCCGACACATAAGAGCCAAACATTCTGCCAGTCAACATCTACACATTTTGCCAACCATTGAGGCGTTAGTGCCTTGACCACAGTTTCACTTCGATCATGAACATCTGCCTTCTACCTACATGAGATCCCTATAAAAACAAACCTAGGCTAACCTTTGACTACCTGTTCATGTCTATTACTCCAGGAGTCCTAATACTGTGATGGTGCCAGTTGCACCTTTTCTAAAGCCTCACTGTGGAAGCCTGATTAGGTTCAGAAGACTTTTATTTCATGGGCCTTCAGTGCACTCAATGCACTACACCCAACTCATTCCAGTGTGAGGAAGTAAGTTGAGGCTGTCTAAGAATGCATTTGTGGCCAATCCCTCAGACAGTGTCAACAAATCTATCTTTATAAATGAGGGTAAACATTCTGGGTATTTTCAACTAAATTCCCCAAAGAGCACTTCTTGAAAGGCTAAAGGTCTTAGGGTTTGGCGACAGGGTACTCGGTCAAAACATAGCACATGTCCTGTCCACATTTATGTGCAGGGCACTGACTAAAATTAACTAGCGATATGGCAGGCAGAATATCCACCATGTTCTCACACATGATGAAGGTGGCAAGCAGGCCACTAGTATGACATATGCTACTAGTGGTGGGTACAGTGATCTGTATGTTACTCCTAACATGTTTATCTGCATTCTCTATACAAAAGATCCTAATGAAAACAAACCTAGGCTAAGCTTTGACTACCTGTTCACATCTGTCTCCCACCTAAAGTCCTAATAACATGAGGGTGCTATGTGCACCTCTACTAACACCTCCACTTGGCAGCATGCTTATGCTATAGGAGACTGGAGACCTGTATTTTAGGCACTTTCAGCATATTCACTGAACTAAATCCAACTCCTTCCAGTGTGTGAATGTAAATTAAGGGTGTCTGAGAATGCATTTCTGGCCCATTCTTTGGACAGTGTTGGCAAATTTACCCTTGGAAATATGGCTCATCATTCTGGGACAGACTCTGCCACATTCTCTGAAGAGCACTTCTGTAGCCACTAAGGGCCTTAGGGTTCGTTTTCAGGATAATTAATTAAAACATGAGTCATGTCCTCTCATTGTTATCTGCAGTTCCCTGACTGAAATTAACTTGAAATATGGTGGACAGAACTTACACCATGTTTTGAAGTAGCATGAATGTGGCAAGCAGCCAAAAGCAGGATGAATGTGTGCTTTCTTACTGGAATCAGTAAAGACACTGTGCACAAATCTAATTTATAAATAAAAAACCTTGGATTAAAGTCCTTCTTTCAAAATTAGATAGACTAAATGAAAAAGCTACTCAGGTATGTATCCATTAACAGTCATTTAGTAACTCCTAATCTATGTGCTCTGCTTGAGTCAGTTTCCCAGAACTTCCCTTTTGTGTGGCACACAGTGAACCAACTTGGAAAACAAATGCCAGTCTGATACGGGCACTGGGGACAGTGATGTCTATTCTTCCGCTTCTTTCCTTGTCAAACACACACTCTGGATCAGCAATATCGGTGACCATTTTGCTCTGCTGAAGGAATGTGGTTGGCAAAGTGCTGCTCCTGCAGGCTACTGCTTCTAGAGCAATAAGGGGTTAAATAACAGCTACCTGAAAGTCAAGGAATGCCATCAGTCTTTCTGTGCTAGTCTTCCGATAGACAGCATGTGTATTGTATGTTGCCAACTGAATCAAGTAAGTAGCCAGCTTCCTATACCATGTGCAGGTTTTATAACTCGCACTCTATGGTTGAAGAACCTTGCCATTTTTATCCATTCCACCCATGCACTTGTTAACAAGTATACAAGTGGGCTTGTGGACTTCTACTAACCGCCCAAACCGTGATGGTAGAAGTGTACTTATCATGAAGTGTAATAAGCACATATTCTTCCCGCCTGTCAGAAAATGTTATAGCAAACAGTTTGTTGCAATGCAATGCACTGCTCTAGCCTTTTTGGAGTTTCTTGCAAACAAGTTCCTGAGGGCATCCTTTTTGGTTCTTTCTAATGGTGCTGCAAGCCACAGTGCCAGCTTTGTACAGTTCACTCAACAACTGGACTCTTCTATAGAAGTTATCTATATAAAGGTTATGAGCTTTCTCAAGCAAAGATTTAGCAAGCTCCCATGTGATCTTCCGACTAACTCCTACTGTGGAATGACAACCTGCAAGATTTAATGTAGAGTCCTTCCCCGTGTACACAAAACCAGTAAAGCTCTTGTACAACATGTGCAACTTGATACCGTAATAAGCTCTATTACTAGGTTGAACAACCTGAACAGCAGTCACCCTTTGTACAGTATCAAGGACTCATTGACTGGTACATTCTTTCCAGGAATATACATCTCTGGAACCTTTGGCAAACAAATTTTCTATGATGTTTCTGTTATGGTCTGGTAGTTCCAAGGTAATGCAGTGGAATTGTCATTGAAATGCAGCATAGACTGTACAATCAAAAACCTGTCCCTACTCATGACTGGTTGGAAACTGAGGGGAATATGTACAAGCTCTTAGCACCACTGAGATACACTTTTTTGCCACTCTTGTGGCGGTATGCCCTGCACCATATTCACAAAGTGGTGTTAAGCCAATTTTTGTGGCTTAACGCTGCTCTGTAACTATGCTAACCTTTCATGCAGGTATCTGTGTGAAAGGGGCGTGCAATGGGTGTTGCTGTGGGCATTCCACCGTAACACCCATAGCTTTTTGTCACTGCCCCAGATTTACAAGAAGGTGTAAATCAGAGGCAGCACCACAAACTAACGCCATGCAAGAGCGGGCATTAGAGTGGCGCAATGAGGAGAAATACTATTATTTCTGCTCATTTTTGCTTTTTCTATGTGTGCTGCATTCTGCAGCACACATAGAAAGAGCAAAATGACATTAATGATTGTTTTTGTGCAGGAAAGTGTCCCTTGCTGCACATAAACAATCATTAAATAATGATGATTTGCTATTTCTATGTGTGCTGCAGAATGCACATAAACAATCATTCCCTGCAACGTAGGCACCCTTGCATTATGGTGCAAGGGTGCCTGTGTTGGTGTTAGGCAGCTAATTTTAGTGCCAGCTCAAGGGTAAAACAGGGGTGCGCTGTATTGTTATTAATACAGTACATCCCAGCATTTTGGAAATGTCAGAGCGTGGCACTGCCAAATTTGGCGCAGCTCCGCGCTCCAACATTTCTTCGTAAATATCCCCCTGAGTGTTGACCAAACCATACAAGTAGACGAGTAGGACTATACATTTGGATTGTACACTATTCCCATTCTCAACTCTCCAAGTGGAGTTGGAGTTCACAGGTGTGCTCAAGAGTGAGGCGCCAGAGTACCTCCATGCTCTCTCAGAAATTGTTTGGCATGCAAATTTGTTTGCTGCACAATTTTTGCAAGGAAGTCTGCACCCAGAAAAAAATGGAAGTAGTCAAGAGGCAAAATATTTTCTGCATTTACCTTACATCCAGTATCATCAGTGAAAGGGGGAATTATTGGCTCAACTAAATGAGGAGCCTGCCAAGCCTGTGCTTGCGAGGTACTTGCCTGCACTCTGTATTGGTCTACCATGCCACTAGCTCTTCACTGCACAGTTTGTTCGTGTGAAGGGACATCACAACTACCAGGGCCATGTTCCTCTGAATCACTAAAAGATGAGTCATCATCGGAAGGAAGTCCTACTGAAACATAATTCCTAGACTGTTTTCCATGACCCTCCCCATGCTATCTCAGATTTAGATCTTGCCTCAAAGTTCTTCTCCCTTATTTGCTTTAGAGCCTCGGATGCAGTCATCCAATGAGATACTGTTTCTATATTCTAACTAAAAGTTTCTCTCCTGGGTAGAATGCAGAAGTACTCATAGAAATGAAAGCTGTGTGTGGGGGGAGTGTGCCTTCAGCTGAGAGAATGAAATGTAATTCTGTGAGAATGTAGTGAAGTGTGTTCACAATAGCAGTCTCAAAACTCTCACTTATCTGACTCAAAGAAGTTCTCCAAAGATCTAATGCTGCCAAAAACTCTTCCAAAAAAGTTAGAAAAAGATAAGAAAAAATGATTCATATTGTAACACACCCTACAAAGCAAAAGCACATTATGCCATATTTGTCCGCGATGCCAGGAAATACTTCTTTGTAAGACATGTTCCATGTGAAAGAGCAGAATGCAGGTGACTCGCTATGAAGTTAATCATTTGCAGCATGCGCCGCTGTGCTTCCAGCCACCACAGCATAGGGCAAAATGTCAGTCCATGTCAGGCACTGATCAGTTATAGTGCCGTTCACATTTTACTTTTATCCAGCATACCACACATAATTCCGGTACTGGATGAGCACACTTGAGCAATTTATCAGTTATTGTGTCATCATTCACATGGTAATTCTACCCTGTGTGGCACCCATCATGGAACAATGGCTGAATCTACTTCAGCCACTGATCATTTATTTAGCCATACACATTTTGCTTCTGCCCACCACACCATAGGGCAATATGTTAGCCCACCCACCATGGCCTCCTAAATACTATGGGCATAGATAAATGTGAATGGCTGAGTAACTGATCTGTAGCTGAAATGGGCTCACCTATTGTACCATAATGTATGCTGCGCTGGCTGGAAATAAAATGTGAATAGACAATAATTGATCAGTAGCTTACCTGGTCTGACACTACTGGCCAGGGGGGTAGCACATAAAAGCTCTGGGGCAATACTAGACACAAATCCTTGGGGAGGGCGATCACAGACCACCCAGGAAGGGAAAAGCCCCAAATTTTTGTGTGCCACAAGGCATGGGGGTCAACCTATGAAAAGGAAGGCTGACCCCCTCACCAAATTGTGTGCTTGGAGGGCGCCAAAAACCTCAAGGCAAATATACATGAAAAAAATGGCTGCCATATTTCCACTTTCCTGGGTGGGCAATTGTGCCCTCTTGGGGGCCCAATCAGCCCCACAGGGATGGGAAAACAACCACATATAATATATTGACCACTGGGGGACCATGTTCCAAATTTTGTGTGCCTGGGGAGCACTAGAAAAGCCCAGGCACATTTAATAAAAACATTGCTCCCATATTTTCCCTTCCCTGTGGAGGCTGAACACCCCCTCGTGCGGGGCCATGCCCCTCCCGGGAAGGGAAAACAACCAAATATATTATATTGCCCCCTTGGTGGGTTTACCATCCCCGGGGGATGATCCCCAAACCAAAAATATGGAATCCCTGGTGTCTAGTGAATCCCTGCTCATGAATCACAGTGTGTTTACAATCCATGAGCCAAGATCGGTTTGAGAAAGTCATCACTGGAAAGAGAGACTCTCCCCAGCGATGCCTTCCTTAAACACTGATGGAGAGGCTGGTGGGAAAAACACCACCCAACACACGATGAGGTCTTTTTACCTCCTCCTTCTTGCGCCATCTGGTAGGATCAGTGATGTTAGTGCACCATGCAGAGTGCTGATTTCACTGATGGGTGGGGAATGATGAGGAAGCAATTCTGCATCAGCGCCCACAGAAGGTGAGATGTAGGAAGCCTCCGGTGAGAGCATCCCAGGTGGAAAACCAGTTGGCATCTTCTGCACTGCGGAGGAAGGCAACAGGTCGACTACTGCACTGAAGGGGTTAAAGTCTAAAATATATCAAAATAAAATTATTTGAAAAATAAAAACCTTTAAAAGAATATACATTAAAATAAAGTATTGAATCTTCAAAAACGTTTTTTAAAAAGCATAATAATAAAATATTTCTATTTTTTCAACAAAGTTAAAAATATATACAAACAAATATTTGAAATAGATTTTAGAGCACTTTGCACCCAAAATCCCTATAAAACCCAAGAACCAGAAACATGAACAACTTAAAATGATATATATATGTAATTTGCAATTGAAAATTTTACAAATGATATTAAAAATTGACTCAACTTCAAAAGTATAAACATTATTTTAAAACACTCCCAAGCTCAAAACCCTATAAAACCCAACACCCCAAAAATAAATAACATGACAATTAAAAAAATATTTTTAAACTGCACATAAATATCTAAAAATAATAACATATATTTTAATAAATTGGAAACATATTCATTTAAAACACTGCCCGCCCGAACCCCCATAAATCCCAAGCCCCAAAAAGCATTATAATTGCAAATATTATTAAAAATATCAATATTACCCTAAAAACACTGAAAATAGTTCAACAAAGACAAAAATTCAAAAAACTAAAGAAGATGTAGAAAACCAAAAAAAACAAATAAACTGAACATTGTTAACATAAAAACATCTTAAAATGATATTAAAACCATTGATATGAAAGTAATAGATATTTAAAACTGTGATAGTATTGCTGCAAAAAGAAACACGATATAATTCAAAACTTCAGTATAATGGTACCCACAATATATAGGACTTTTGAGGTCTCTTGTCCTAGTCTTCTCACTCATTAAAGAACTGATAAGCTTGTTGGAAGTGTAGAGAGAGCTTAGATGTTAGAGAGATGATTCTCCAGAGGTAGCCAGTGCACATCTTTGAGCATTAGGATGACGTGGACACATTTCTATAGCCAAAATGCTGCTGTGTGGCACAGTTTAGACTTTCAGGTGAGCCAGTGTTGGTTGTGATATCCCTATCAGGGCAGAGCTTTAATAGTCTAACCAAGAAAGGATTCGAGCTTGAATCACTGCCCAGAAATCTGATGGTTGAAAATGTTTTACTTTTTTACAATAAACTTAAAACAAATTTGACTGAATTCTCTGTGTATCCGAAGGGGAAACTCATTGAAGCATAAGGGTCCCATCTGGAAGCCCAGTGATTTTGTTTCTTGTAAAAGATATAACCAAAGGTTAAAGTAACGTTATGGTTAGGTGAATATGTCTATTTTGAACTAAAAAAAACACAGAAATTCACCAGTTATATTTAGCAGCTCCTACTATAACTTGAGCCCCCACCATGCACTGATTATGACCTCACATATTACATCACTCATGTTCTATGACATTACTTATGACATCACTGATGACATCTCAAATGAGGTGCAAGGCTGACGGTTAGCTGCAGGGCCTGGTCTGCACCCAGACCCTGCAGCCAACCCCTCACAGGCTGACACCTCTCTTGGATGACATGAGTACGTAGTAGGGTGTGAGCAGGGACTGGCCCCTCCATTGAGACCTGCCTCTGCATGGCAGAAGTGCATAGTAGGTTGTGGGGAGGTATTGAACTCTCTGCTGAGACCTCTCTTTTGGATGAAGGGTGTGTGAAGTAGAGTTTAGCGAAGGACTGGCCTCTCCTTTCAGACCTCTTTCTCAGATGAAAAATATGTGTAGTAGGGTGTGGTGATTGACTAGCGTCTCATTTGAGACCTGTCTCTTAGATGACAGGTGTGCATAGTAGGGGGAGGGACTGGCCTTACCTTTGAGACCTCACTCTTAGATGACAGATGTGTGTGGTAAGGTGTGGGGATGGACTGGCCTCTCTTTTAAAACCTCTCTCTCAAATGATCGATGTGCATCGTAGGGTGTATGGGAAGCAACTGGCCTCTCCTTTGAGACCGTTCTCTCAAATGACCAGTGTGTGGATGGAGTGGCCTCTCTGCTGAGACTTCTCTCTTGGACCACAGCTGTGCGTAGTAGGGTGTGGAGAGAGACTGGCCTCTCCGGTGACACCCCTCTATTGTATGACGGCTGTACGTAGTAGGGTGTGATGAGAGTCTTAACTCTCTACTCACAACTCTTCCCAAGCCAATGGGTATAAATAGTAGACTCTGATAAACACCATCACTAGTAAGACTCCTTCCTACAGTAACAAGTGTACATACTAGATTGTATTTAAAGATCACCAACTCTTTCTTATTTTTCCTGATCCTGAAAGAGTCTCACAAGATCATACATTTAAAAAAAAAAAGAATTAACCTTTTACTCATCACAGTACGTATCTCTTACACACTTCCTCACAATAGCAAGGACCACAATATGCATTTCTACTAGTAGACTGTATTGAGAACTCACCTACTCCTTTTTGCTATTCATGATCCTGTGAGAGTCCTGTAAGAGCATAGTTGTTTTTAAAAACAATATACATTAATTTTCATCATAGTAGTTATGCCTTAGAGACCTCCTCTCTAAATCTGGTGGGACACAATACCTTTCTCCTGCCCCCTTATATAGCATTTTTACTTGATTTCCAAAACACCTGCAATTTTTCATAGTAAACATTAATGGTGGCCATTTAATTTCTAAAACTCCAACAGCAAGCAAATCAGAGCGCTCGTGGGACTCGCAGGAGCCTCTTGCTCTCGTAAGAGCATGAAGGCTTACGGAAAAAATGGACTTCGCTACCAATGACAGGGCTCTGTATTTAAATTCCCACTCTCGCAAGAGTCTCACGAGACTCTCGTAGACCAAACTGCCAAAATATACAATTATGTTTTACCCTAAATTACTCAAAAACGACAGAATGGATTTACAGCAATTCACAAAAAGCATCTGCGGACCAAGATCTAGCTTCTTGCAAAATTTGGTTTAATTCTGTTCAGCATTTTTTGCTGTAGCCCGTCTTAAATAAGTCTATCGAAAATGCATGGGGATTTTGAGTTTTAGTACTCCCTTTTTTACCGGGCCCCCCCCTTGACCGATCACTTTCAACTTTCCAGGAAGGAGCTGAGGTGGATGACATTTTTTGGGGGAAAGTTTTATGAAGATTCGTCAAATGGGGAAAGAGGTTTTAGCAAAACGAAAAAACGCTCTTTCTATGGGAAAGTAGACATAACTATAACTACCTAGTGGCAACCACTACATATACATATATGTGTGTGTGCGTGCATGTGCATAGCATCAGCTTATTTATCAAGGCAAGTAGTTGAGTGCACACCCGTTTTTTTCCCAGTTCGACAGTTTTATGACATTCTCAAAGGCGTGGTTCCTGGCGTGCAGGCTTGATCATGCTCTGTCCCAAAAACATGAACATAGAATTTCCAAAATTAAACTGCTGCGCCATCGCGCTCAGTTTCAAGCTGCACAGCTCCAAAGACATAAGCTGTAGCATCCAAACAGCATTATTCCAAATGAACCATCGTAGTCCAAAGTATTATTATTATTCATTTGGAATAATGCTGTTTGGATGCTACAGCATATGTCTTTGGAGATGTGAGGCTTGAAACTGAACGCCATGGCGCAGCAGTTTAATCAGCTTTTTTATGCCACATTGACATCCTTCTCCTGCTTCAGGACTTTAAGTAACTCAATGTAATTTGCTCAGCAGAGCTAAAAAGATCATGCTTTACACACAGATACGCTTGTGAAATGTTAGGGTAGTAAAATTGCTCATTCATTTTCAACAAGCTGCTCTTTGTCAAATTTCTCTGATGCCTTAATACTCTCGCTAGTTTCTCTACCTTTCATTAACTGGTATCAACTTACTCATGACATATATATTTTGGCATTTATGCAGGTAATTATTGTGGTTTATTGTCTTGCATTAGAAAATCATACCAAAACTGAATAGATTTTTGTCTATTTGGAATTTGATTTTGTGAACTATGGGCTAAATTCATCAAAGTTTCTTTCCTCGTAGGTAGAAATTAGGCTTGGAGAAGCACTTTGCTAATGTACATTCTCAATCTTTATTCACAGAATCAGGATTGACAGAATTTTATTCATTCATTAAATACATTTGCAAATGTGGTGGATATTCTGCATTCCCACATTTAGGGGCCGATTCCGATCTCGGCCGGTAGTGCTCCGAATCGGATTCGGCTTTACCGGATCCGATTCGGAGCCCTGTTTCCCGACCGAACCGTACGCGGGTCCGGCCGAGCGAGTACGATGCGAAATCGCCGACCGACTCGTCCGGGCATCCCGACCGCTCCGACCGACTCGCTCCCGGCTCGAACCGCTCCGACCGACTCGCTCGGACTCGACTCGCACCGCGCAATGGAGACGTTTCCGGCCGGGTAAGTACGATGCGCGCCGCGAGCAGTCCGACCGAGCCGCGCACTCCGGCTCAAAAGAGCTGTCGGAGCCGTACTTTGGGGGTCCGTGTCAGACCCCCTGTACGCGTAGCCGCGCGAGTCGCACACAGGGGGACCCATGGGTCCCCCTACCTGTGCGTGTACGGCGCGAATCGCTTCGCCGCGTACCCGCTGTAGGGGCGCCCTTGTCCGACTCGCACCCATTGAGTCAATGGGAGCCCGCGTACGCGTTGTACGACCGGCTCCCATTGACTTCAATGGGAGTCCGACCGACTCGAGTCCGATAACATACGGACGCATCGTACTCGTTCGGTCGGACTGCACGGGTCCGATTCGGTCGGAAATCTCTCCGGGTCCGGCTCGGTCGGAGAAATTTCCGGCCCGAATCGGAATCGACCCCTTAGAATTAGAAATGAGTTTGTGGGTATTCACTACCTCTTACAGGTAGTTTCACACCCTGGAAACTCACAGGCAAAAGTACATTGCCAGGGTGTAAATGGAGACGTTACTCTCCATTTTTGATGTGGAGTAGATGGAGAGGTGTTTCTGCAGGCAGCAATATTATACCATGGAGGAAACAAAATGTTTGAAGGCACATTTGTTTCTGATTTATGGATTGTGGAACACCTCCACGTGTAAAATTAGCTGAGTACTCAAGAAAAAGTACCACAATCATAGATACTCATAAATACTTCTGGGTTACAGTTCGAATCCAGAGAAGTCAGCAATCTGCTACAATTTTAGGAATAAATCTACATTAGCAAATTTCCAACCTTTAAGTATACTGTTTGTGAATTGGATTTTTTATTGATTTCCTTGTAGGAAACGATTACTTCTTAAACTACTTACTACTACTTATATGTTTACATTTTTGTATTAAAATGCCTATTTTTCAGTTTTTTCAGGGTGTCCTTCATTTTTTATGTGCCAATTATAAATAAGCAATTAATTGTGGCCAGATTGTACTTTCATCCCTGGAAAAAATATGTACCCAACAAAACTAAGTCAGATTATTAAGCAAGAAAGTATGGTTCCTCCGCTGAAGGCGGTTCCGAACCCTGGTGTGGATCCACAATTAACAATTTGAAAGTTGGAAATCTAGGAATCAGATACTTATTCAAAAGATTTGTGTAGATTTCTGTGGATTTACAGAAATCCTCAGCCATATTTAGGGAAGAATCACTGACAGAATATCGAAGGTCAGAATATCGACCTACAAAAATATCGCAGCAAGAATATCGAAGTCAAGAATATCGACATCCTATCTACATTATGGTAAGTACAAAAATATCGTTAAAAAAATATCGTAAAAAAAATATCGTTGTTAAAAATATCGTTTTTTTTAGTTAAAAAAAGTAATGTAAAATAAAGTAAATAATACATATAATTAAAATAAACATAGTTAAAATATTTTAAAATGTTTAAAAATTATAAATTAAATATATATAATTTATAAATACATTTAATATATACATATAATATATAATATATACACTTATTAATATGTTTTAATTATTATTTTAATAACTTATAAATTAAGAAAATCTTATAAATTATAAATACATCTATACACATAAAACAATAACATAAATATAAATTAAATAAATATATGTAACAAATTAAAAAATTAAAATTATTTTTTAAATTAATTATACACTACATTAGCTAAAATAATACAAAAAATATTAAATAGTGGAGGAAATAAAATTACTATTCCAACTCCAAACAGTGCAACAGTAGGGTAAATGTTGGATAGCGTAGGTGTAAAAATTACTATTCCCACTCCAGTGAGTCCAACAATAGGGAAAGTGTGGGATAGCGCAGGGGTAAAATTTACTATTCCCACTCCAGTGAGTGCAACAGTAGGAAAAGTGTGGGATAGCATAGGGGTAAAAATTACTATTCCCACTCCAAAGAGTGCAACAGTAGGGAAAGTGTTGGATAGCGTAGGGGTAAAATTTACTATTCCCACTCCAGAGAGTGCAACAGTAGGGAAAGTGTTGGATAGCGTAGGGGTAAAAATTACTATTCCCACTCCAAAGAGTGCAACAGTAGGGAAAGTGTTGGATAGCGGAGGGGTAAAAATTACTATTCCCACTCCAGAGAGTGCAAGAGTAGGGAAAGTGTTGGATAGCGTAGGGGTAAAAATTACTATTCCCACTCCAGTGAGTGCAACAGTAGGGAAAGTATTGGATAGCAAAGGGGTAAAAATTACTATTCCCACTCCAGTGAGTGCAACAGTAGGGAAAGTATTGGATAGCGTAGGGGTAAAATTTACTATTCCCACTCCAGTGAGTGCAACAGTAGGGAAAGTGTGGGATAGCGTAGGGGTAAAAATTACTATTCCCACTCCAAAGAGTGCAACAATAGGGAAAGTGTTGGATAGCGTAGGGGTAAAAATTACTATTCCCACTCCAAAGAGTGCAACAGTAGGGAAAGTGTTGGATAGCGTAGGGGTAAAATTTACTATTCGCACTACAGAGAGTGCAACAGTAGGGAAAGTGTTGGATAGCGTAGGGGTAACAATTACTATTCCCACTCCAGTGAGTGCAACAGTAGGGAAAGTATTGGATAGCGGAGGGGTAAAAATTACTATTTCCACTCCAGTGAGTGCAACAGTAGGGAAAGTGTTGGATAGCGTAGGGGTAAAATTTACTATTCCCACTCCAGAGAGTGCAACAGTAGGGAAAGTGTTGGATAGCGTAGGGGTAAAAATTACTATTCCCCCTCCAGTGAGTGCAACAGTAGGGAAAGTGTGGGATAGCGTAGGGGTAAAATTTACTATTCCCACTCCAGTGAGTGCAACAGTAGGGAAAGTGTGGGATAGCGTAGGGGTAAAAATTACTATTCCCACTCCAAAGAGTGCAACAGTAGGGAAAGTGTGGGATAGCGCAGGGGTAAAAATTACTATTCCCACTCCAGTGAGTGCAACAGTAGGGAAAGTGTTGGATAGCGTAGGGGTTAAAATGAACATACTTATAATTAAATTAATTTTTATAAATAAATAATGATTTAATTATTAAATAACAATAAATTAATTACCAATACCAATAAATAATTAATAAAAAATAATTACCAATTAATAATCAATTAACAACAAATTAATTATAAATTCCAATAAATAATAACTAATCAAAATTAATGACCAATTAATAATGATTAAACAATAAATTAATTTACAATACCAAAAAATAATATTTATTTAAAATTAATTACCAAATAATAATTAATTAACAATAATTTAATTATCAATACCCAAAAAAAAAATAATAATTACTTAATTAGAATGAAATTACTCCCCACCCTATTTCCCTATAAACTCACAACCCGCTCCAATAATAAATTAATACACAGAGGGGCCGATTCCGATTCGGGCCGGAAAACGAACCGACCGACTCGGTACGGGAATAAAGTCCGACCGACACGTACCTGCGCTGCCCGACCTGGGTAGTACGATGAAATGCATGTGAATCACGACCGACTCGTACGGAACACAAGCCGAACGACCGAACCGGACGGAAACAAGCTATCCGGCCAGGAAACCACGCAAATCGAACCGACCGACACGCACCAGGAATGAACCCGAACAAAACGTACCCGCGAACTCCGAGCCGCGCAGTACGATGCAATGCGTGGAAAACCAGACCGAGTCGCACGGAGACCAAGCCGCCACGACCAACACGCATACAAAACCCAGCCGAAGCAACCCAATACACCGCGACCGACGCGTACGCCGCACAATAAACCTAGCAGAAACACAGCGTGAACGACTCGGAGAAGCTGGCACGAGACAACTGCAGCGTCCTACTCGGTCAGAAGAACGTCTCCTACATGCACAAAAAATACAAAGGGAAAAATACAAAAAAAATGGCCAAACAAGCAATGACAAAGTCAATAAATACCGGGGTGAAAAAACAGGGAACAAGGACACACCCCGAACTCCACCTATATAAAGGCCACAAATCCCTACCATGATCCTTTGCAAATTCAACTGACCTGCCAGCACAGAACACCAACACACAGCAACCACAGACACACTCACAGCTCATCCATCACACAAGCCACACACCATTAGCACCTCAACAAATAGCACCCTCACATACACCCAGCAAAACCTACACACACACACCCTCACTTGCACACACACACACACATCAATCACCACCACCACCCATCACCATGCCCCCAAAGAAGAATCATAAGTTCCTAGACAGTGAATTGGAAGTCCTGGTAGATGAGATCCTCAGGGTAGAGCCACACTTGTTTGGTACATTGGTCCAACAGACCCCCATGTCGCAGAAAACCAAGATGTGGGAGAGGATCGTCGACAGAGTCAACGCACAATCACCATGTTTGCGCACAAAGGAAGACATCCAGAACAGGTGGTATGATATGCGCAGGAGGGTCAGGGACCTACTAAAGAAGGATTACATCGTGAGTCAGCGCACCGGCAGTGGCCCTCCTGCCAAACCACTATACCTCAGGCCCTGGGAGGAGAAGGTGCGGGCCATCCTACCACCAGTGAGCGTATATGGACTAAAAAACATCCCAGAGCCTGGTGAGTACACAACTAATATACCCAATATTGTGTGGCAATACACACACATCACTGTCAAGGGGATAGTCAAACCATGCACCCTTAGCAAATCCACAGCAACCAAAAGATAATCATACCAAGATGACTATATTAGTCAGAGAAACACAATACCTGCCATCTCATAGTGATATGTAACAGTGTCATGACAGGTACAAACCTAACAATAAATAGAGCAAGCCAGTGGCACAAATATAACAAACAAACAGTCACATATGTTGCCACCACCAGAACACCACCTCACAGGGAAGCTCAATGAAAGGAAGGAATTCTGGGTATGCTGGTAAAGTCAGTGTAGGCAATAGCATGATGGGAGTTGTAGTCACAGATATTGGCCAGCCTCACAATTGGCCCATCAACACCACTCTCAACCATGCACACATCACAGGGAGTTGAAAAGGACTGACAAGATGGCTGACACTGGGTACTGCTGTGGGGAGCACAAGGCCCTGCTGGGAACTGGGCACCAACAAACAACAGGAACACACTGTCAGCCATCTTGCCATTGCTGTCACACTCACACACAGTGAAGTCCACTCAAAAGGAAGGAAGTATGGGCATGCTGGGAAGGGGGGTGTAGGCAATAGCATGATGGGAGTTGTAGTCACAGACATTGGTCACCCTCACAATTGGCCCATCAACACCACTATGAACCATGCTCACATCACAGGGAGTGGAAAACAACTGACAAGATGGCTGAAACTGGGTACTGCTGTAGGGAGCACAAGGCCCTGCTGGGAACTGTGCACCAACAAACAACAGGACCACACTGTCAGCCATCTTGCCATTGCTGTCACACTCACACACAGTCAAGTCCACTCAAAAGGAAGGAAGTATGGGCATGCTGAGAAGGGGGTCGTAGGCAATAGCATGATGGGAGTGGTAGTCACAACTCAACATCCCCCACCCACATGGCCCAGCAAGCTAGCACTGAAGCATGCACACCTCACAGGGAGCGAAAAGCCACTTCAAAGATGTCTGACACTGGCCTCAGCTGTGGGGAGCCCAAGGCCATGCTGGGAACTGTGCACCAACAAACAACAGGACCACACTGTCAGCCATCTTGCCATTGCTGTCACACTCACACACAGTGAAGTCCACTCAAAAGGAAGGAAGTATGGGCATGCTGGGAAGGGGCGTGTAGGCAATAGCATGATGGGAGTTGTAGTCACAGATATTGGTCACCCTCACAATTGGCCCATCAACACCACTCTGAACCATGCTCACATCACAGGGAGTGGAAAACAACTGACAAGATGGCGGACACTGGGTACTGCTGTGGGGAGCACAAGGCCCTGCAGGGAACTGTGCACCAACCAACAGCAGGACACCACTGACTGACATCCTGAAAGCCAAATTGCACTCCCTGCAATGGAAGCAGGGAGTTCCATGGTGGGATATCTGGCTGGGTGGGAAGGAGGACTGACAGCTCTGACCATAGTTACAAGCAGCTTTTCCCACACACCCCTTAACACAAACTCCACACAACTCACCTGGGAGAATGCATTGCCTCACACTTTAATTTAATATCCCACAAAGAACCACCACACTGGGTTATGCTGTGTGAAGCACAGGGACACTTTTGGGACTTGCAGCCAAACAAACGCCAGGACAACACTGTCAGCCATCCTGGCAGCACAGGCACACTACCCACAGGGAAGCAGAGTCAAAAGGAAGGAAGTATGGGCATGCTGGGAAGGGGGTTGTAGGCAATAGCATGATGGGAG
Organism: Calotriton arnoldi; assembly: GCA_963921515.1. Taxonomy (NCBI): domain Eukaryota; kingdom Metazoa; phylum Chordata; class Amphibia; order Caudata; family Salamandridae; genus Calotriton; species Calotriton arnoldi. The sequence continues at coordinate 750,140 of CAWUFW010007066.1, forward strand.
TGGTAGTCACAGCTCAACATCCCCCACCCACATGGCCCAGCAAGCTAGCACTGAAGCATGCACACCTCACAGGGAGTGAAAAGCCACTTCAAAGATGTCTGACACTGGCCTCAGCTGTGGGGAGCCCAAGGCTATGCTGGGAACTGTGCACCAACAAACAATAGGACCACACTGTCAGCCATCTTGCCATTGCTGTCACACTCACACACAGTGAAGTCCACTCAAAAGGAAGGAAGTATGGGCATGCTGGGAAGGGGGGTGTAGGCAATAGCATGATGGGAGTTGTAGTCACAGACATTGGTCACCCTCACAATTGGCCCATCAACACCACTATGAACCATGCTCACATCACAGGGAGTGGAAAACAACTGACAAGATGGCTGAAACTGGGTACTGCTGTAGGGAGCACAAGGCCCTGCTGGGAACTGTGCACCAACAAACAACAGGACCACACTGTCAGCCATCTTGCCATTGCTGTCACACTCACACACAGTCAAGTCCACTCAAAAGGAAGGAAGTATGGGCATGCTGAGAAGGGGGTCGTAGGCAATAGCATGGTGGGAGTGGTAGTCACAACTCAACAACCCCCACCCACATGGCCCAGCAAGCTAGCACTGAAGCATGCACACCGCACAGGGAGTGAAAAGCCACTTCAAAGATGTCTGACACTGGCCTCAGCTGTGGGGAGCCCAAGGCCATGCTGGGAACTGTGCACCAACAAACAACAGGACAACACTGTCAGCCATCTTGCCATTGCTGTCACACTCACACACAGTGAAGTCCACTCAAAAGGAAGGAAGTATGGGCATGCTGGGAAGGGGGTGTAGGCAAAAGCATGATGGGAGTTGTAGTCACAGACATTGGTCACCCTCACAATTGGCCCATCAACACCACTCTGAACCATGCTCACATCACAGGGAGTGGAAAACAACTGACAAGATGGCTGACAATGGTGCTCTGTTGTGGGGAGTACCAGGCCCTGCTGGGACCTGGGCACCAACCAACAGCAGGACACCACTGACTGACATCCTGAGAGTCAACCTGAGCACACTGGAAGGGTGGCATGCTTCATGGTGGGATAACTGGGCTGGGTGGAGAAGGAGGGCCGGATGTCCACCAAATACAACCAATGCTGGCCATGCACACACCTCAACATTCACATTTAAATGCCTCAGGTTTGCAGGACAATGTGCTACACCAATATCAACCTCTTACTGTGACAACTTAGGTCAATGCAATGTACAGGGCCGCATCCAGAGGTACAGTCACAACTGTCAGGTGTGTGAACCATTGATGCCTGTAGAAACATAACATACATTGTGTGTCTCTTCCAAAAACAGGTGATTATGGGGACACAGCAGCAGACGATGAGGAGTCCCAGTCCCAGGCACCGGGGGACACTGAGCGCACTGGTGTGGAACAGCCTCTGCCCTTCTCGGATGGCGAAGACCCACCTGGCCCCTCCGGCGTGAGTCATCATGAAGCACCAGCAGGACCAACATCTGCACCCCCTGCACCCTCTCCTCCAACAACTGCCAACACACAGACCACCCCCGCCGACACGGACAGACCAAGGACCACCAATGACAACAGCACAGGGACCCTGGCCCAACGTCGAGCTACGGACAACGACCCCAGGTACAACCCCCAAGGGGGCCTAGGGACACCTGTGCGTGCCACCGCAGGTCCCGCACGTGTCGCCAGGGGTGGTGGGAGGGGTGGTAGACATAGGTCGCTGTTTGCAGAGGGGTCTGGACTGCATGATGACCCACAACTGGTACGCATTTCTGATGCGTACCAGAATAGCACCGGAGAGGTCACCCAGGTAGTGGGGATCCTCAAGGACATTCAACAGCAGCAGGCTGCCCATCATGCCCGCTTGGACTCACACATGTCCCGTGCAGAGACACACATGGCCCGTGTGGAGACACACATGTCTGGCATGGAGTCCAAGTGGGACACATTGCAAGAACTGACAGCGGTGCATAGGGACATAGTGACATGCCTCCGCCAGATTAGCACCAACATGGCCACACCTCCCTGTGTGCCCACAACATCTGGTGCTGCAACACCTGCAACTGCCACAGGGAGGGAGGAGGACTCTGGCGGAGAGTCCCCTGCACCGCAGCAGCCTGCACGTGAGGTCCCCCCAAAGAAGAGGGGTCGTCCGAGGAAGGAAAACTGAGAGGTCGATGGCCATGTACATCCCCCAGGAAGCCAACACCTGTTCTGGAAATTCTCCTTTGTGTGCAAACTGTTCACCCTGTCGAATGCAACACAACTCACCCACATGACATGGGGAGTTCAAGTTGGACCAATGTATCAGATCACTGTTGACTTTACTCTGGACATTTCTGCTACCAAGACTTCCAACTCACCTGGGAACTTTGGATCACAATCCCAATGTACAGCACCCACCATCCTGTGCACTAACCTCACACATGTATGTAATAAACTCACCAATACACCATACTTGCCTCTGTTGTGATTCCAACGTTGTTATTGTCATGGAGATGATGATCTGCCAAATGACACCGTGCATGCTAACTGCCACAGCAAGTCCAACACCGTCATGTGAGTCATGGCGACGTGACACATATGAGGGAGACACACCACTAGGGCTACACAACACATAGACACCAGGGCCATCGGACTCATCGCCTACACTGATGTTGCCAGGAAATATTGTGGAATGCACAGACACCACACCTATTCAGAGTCTGTGTTAACTAGCCCACAGGTGCAGTAAGCAAATGTCAGTCAGATGTGTGACCACAGACAACGCACATCCCAAAGTGAAGCACAGGTTTATTACACATTTGCAACATGTTGTTTCCACTACAGATGCAAGGTAATCCCACGTGGCAGTGGCCACACAGTCAACAAGTGTAGAAGAAAGAAAGTCCAGGGGTGTGGGGCACATCACCTATAGGGAAACGGCTGCTTCCACCCTGGAAGTGGAATCATGGTGTCGGGGGATCCGAGTTGACCAAACAACTCTGAAAGCACCCTGTGAAGGACAGACATGACACACAGTCAAAAGCACTGAAGAACAGGACAGAACTGCAATACTCATGCCCAATACATGTCACAAGATACCTACACAAAACCAAGTTAGCATGTCAACACTGTTGGGGAGTACAGACTACCTGTAAGGACACATCGCTGCACGCATCCAGTCAAGTAGCACATGGCCACACTCAAACAGCAACAGAGCACCACCAACACATATCATGCAAACTCAAATCATTGACTTGACATCTCTGGATACTCACATTCAGCTGAAGAAGTTGGTGATGAGCTGTGTGCGGACATCACCCTCATCATCATCACTGGCATCGTGGCCCAGGCCAGGATCCTCCACAGGTGGCGGATGTTGGTCATCGTCATCCAGGATGAGAGGCAACTCCTTCCGCACTGCCAGGTTGTGTAGCATGCAGCAGACGATGACAATCTTGCACACCTTTGCTGGGGCATATGGGAGGGCCCCTCCTGTCTTGTCCAGGCAGCGGAAGCGGCTCTTCAGGAGACCAAATGTCCGCTCGATCACTCACCTGGTCCGACCATGTGCCTCATTGTAGCGCATCTGGGCTGGTGTCACAGGGTTCCTGAGGGGTGTCAGCAACCACGGCATGTTGGGGTATCCCGAGTCACCTACAGACAGACAATTGCACATTAGCTGAGTTGGAAAAGAGTGCGGAATACAACATAGCAGAACACACACAATGGTACAAAGTCAGTACACACCGACAAGCCAGGCACGCTGGTTCCGCATCTGTGACATCATCCTCGGGATGCGACTACTCCTCATCACGAAGGCATCGTGTGCCGAACCAGGGAAACGTGCACACACATGTGAGATGCTCATATCTGCAAGACATATCACCAGAGCATTGATCGAGTGATAATGTTTACGGTTCCTGTATGCCTGCTCATGTGCCTGTGGTGGTACCAAGCCACATGTGTCCCATCAATGGAGCCAATGACATGTGGCATCCTCCCCAGGGCATAGAAGTCACTCTTGACGTCAGTGAGTTGTTGACGTTTAGGGAAATAGATGTACTGGTTCAGGCATCTCAACATTGCCTCCAAAATATTGCGTAGCACACGGCTGAACATAGTCTGTGACATCCCACCAGCAGACGCCACAGTGTGTTGAAAGGTACCGGTGGCAAAGAAGTGTAGGGCTGCCATCACCTTCACCTTGGGGGTCAGCGCTGTAGGGTACGGCCGGCCAGGTTGCAAATGTGGGGCCAAGCGCACTGCCAAATCCTCAATCAGCTGCCTGGTGAAGTGGTACCGTTGGATGCAGTCACGTTCCACCATCGTTGCAAGGTCAGGGAATGGTCTATGGACAGCTGGTGCCCTGCAGTGCATAGGTGAAGAAAGAAAGATTGTCAGTCACCCCACATATGTGGCATAGACCAGACTCAATATCACATGATACATCATTACGAGACACAAGTACATGATGTGTGTGCCGTTCCGTAAGGACATGTATGGCACCGAAATGGACAACATCTAACATCACAGTTCAACATGTGTCCTCAACAAGTCCCAGGTTGTGCTATGGGATATCATTAGGCTGTGTCACAGTACCCATGTACTGCTGTCACGTTCCAAACACACACCACAGTGACATGTGAGGACAGATGTGCCCCAGGCATCACAGCTCATTGACAGGTAGATTCCCAGGGACCCTGTATTGCAACATGGACACTGGCATGACATGGTGCATCATGAATACACCACAGCAAAACAACCATAACCCCCACAGGTAGTGGTCCCTGTTGCCTCTGCAGGACAGACATGGACGTCTGTGACACACACACGCACAACATCAAAGTCCATGCACAAACAACGTGGATGTGGAGACTGTCTCCCATTGTGCACATGGAATCAGAGACATTGTAAACACAACATGCAAACAGACTGTGGAGGGCCATCACTATTGTGGCAATGGGTCACCCTGTGACGTACATACCGTCCCACATGGGACTCAGTGGGTATGTGACATGACATACACATACACAGCCGTGAAATGTGACCATGCCACATGCCCTGAAATGAACAGTTGCACATCACAGTGGTCATGTGCACAACACACAAATGATCCTGTCCCCATGAACACGTGCACAGCCTGGGAGTGGCTGCCCCCAAGTGCCACCCCAAAAACCACATGTTGACCCCCATACACAGAAAAGGTAATGCAGCCTTACATGCCTTAGGATACAGTGTGGACAGGCTGTGGTGTTGTAGTTGTGCCCCTGAGTCCCTGGCAAGTATATGTTACTGGCATACGTTCACCAGTGACAAGCATGGTGACATATGCGAGTGACCTGTACAGGGAAGCGTCGTACAGCAATGGACCGATCGGTGTGCACGCACTGGCCATTGAATCTGTTGTGAGCGGGTACGCGTTGTACCCGGAATACGCGTTGTACAGCAATGGACCAATCGGTGTGCACGCACTGGCCATTGAATCTGTTGTGAGCGGGTGCGCCTTGTACAGCAATGGACCGATCGGTGTGCACGCACTGGCCATTGAATCTGTTGTGAGCGGGTACAGCGTTGTACCCGGAATACGCGTTGTACAGCAATGGACCGATCGGTGTGCACGCACTGGCCATTGAATCTGTTGTGGCGGTGCAGCGTTGTACCCGGAATACGCATTGTACAGCAATGGACCGATCGGTGTGCACGCACTGGCCATTGAATCTGTTGTGAGCGGGTGCGTGTTGTACAGCAATGGACCGATCGGTGTGCACGCACTGGCCATTGAATCTGTTGTGAGCGGGTACGCGTTGTACAGCAATGGACCGATCGGTGTGCACGCACTGGCCATTGAATCTGTTGTGAGCGGGTGCGCGTTCTACAGCAATGGACCGATCGGTGCGCACGCATTGGCCATTGCATACGATGTGACCGGGTAAGCGTTGTACAGCAATGGACCGATCGGTGCGCACGCATTGGCCATTGCATACGATGTGACCGGGTACGCGTTGTACAGCAATGGACCGATCGGTGCGCACGCATTGGCCATTACATTTGATGTGGACGGATGCTTGTTGTTTTTCGAAATACGCGTTGTACAGCAATGGACCAATCGGTGCGCACGCATTGGCTATGGCCTGGCATGGCAACGGACGCGTTTTCGAAGCTTTAACGAGTCTGATGCAGTGAATTCAGTTGGCCACCCACAACAATGTTGCAAATTCATGGGTGTCATGAAGTTGAACTTTTGAAGGATGCTGTGGGCGTGTGTAAGTGGTGCAATTCCATGGATTGGCCAGATTCAGAAGATGCAAACGACTTGGACCTATCACTTTGGACACATGGGACAGTATCTGCCTCAGCAGCACACATATAATGCTGGCTGTTCCCCTGAGAGCTCACTTGCCTGCACTACATGCTCCAGGACGACATCTGCCACCACCACTGCTGCTGTATATGCATCCTCTGGATCCTGCAATGGCACGTACTGTGGAGAGAGCCCCAGCCTTCAGCACTGAGGAGAACCAGGCCCTGCTGGACAGCCTCCTTCCACAGTACAGCAAGCTGTATGGGAAACCACGGGAGCAGGTGAGTGTGCTGTCCACTGACTTACAAATGTGCATGTTGTCTGACTAGCCAGACTTACAGTCTGCACGCCACTGGCTAGCAGGCTCACTGAGTAGTTGTCAGCCCCCATAGTGTGTAGTTACATGCACTGAACAGGTATAGTGCAGTAACAGTGCATTTAAACAAGGTTTGACTTCCCAGGCAATGATACCATGTAGTAACTGCTGGCAAACTGTTCATAGCCATCCTTGCACTGCCCGTGTACATCATGTGCCCCTGTGATTGAGACATGTATATCCAAATGTGTGATGCACGGATTTGTTGCATGTGTAGTAATGGCCTTTACACTTTGTCATCCTCACAGGTTGATGCCCACCAGAAGCAGGAAATATGGCTGGACATCGCCCGGGCAGTAAGGTCTGTCGGGGTCTACAAGCGCCGGATCCGCAACTGCCAGAAGAGGTGGCAGTACCTTCGGGCTGGACCCGGAGGATCGCAAAGGTCCAGCTGAAGCTGTCGCCTCCTCGCAGGAGGGGCGGACACCGGACCCTGACCCCCACATGCTCAGGATCCTGGCGGTGGTCTTCCCTGATCTGGATAGGCAGCTGAAGGGCAGACAGCAGCAAGGAGGGGTGAGTCCATGACTGCACTGTGAGCTTTGTCTGACATGCTATGTGCCCTCCTCTGGCCTGGTTAAACTTCAACAGTACATCAGTTATGTGGTCCAGGACCCATGTCCCTCAATTGTGCACTGCCCACTCCTCATCTGATACCCAGGTGTGGCCCTTACAGTCAGGAAATTGTGTCACTTGGGTACTGTGTCCTTGCATTTTGCTTCGCTCAAGGTGGGGGACAGCATTTGTTCCCGTAACTCTGTGGTGGGCTTCATGGGTGGGTCCATTGCTTACACAATGCCTGAGTTCTGACATGTAATCTGCGTGTTACTTTGATATGTGGTCCAATTGCTGATCTGATTCACCACATGTGCCTGGGGTATTTGGCACACACCCATGCTGCGGGTGGGAACAATGTTTGGGCCTCAGGAGTATGTATATCAAGTGTGTCACACATGCTTAGCCACCTGCCTACTGTCCAGGGCTCATCCCTCTTTCACGTGGAGCAGGACAGTCATGCCTACTCCAGGCCATACAATACACTCTGTACTCCCACTCCCGTGTATCAGCTGACACGTTGTGCTCAGTGAAATGTTCCCTCAGGTGTCTGCCTCTGTGTCATTGTGCTGTGGCTTCGTTGTCAGGACTACTGGGGTGTTTATCGGTTAGGGCTCAGCATGCCACCGGAGATGTGACCATAGGAGACGATACTTGTGTGACATATAGGTGTTTGATCACTTGACTGTGCAGACTGGGGTATGCGACTGTGAAGTTCAGGCAGCTGTTTCCCATTCACAGCAGATTGTGAGGTGCTCAGGTTCCGAGGGTTGTGTTTCATGTCTCCCATATGTCCAATTGGTATGACGTGGACAAATGAGAGTTCAGATGATGTGGTTTGTGGGGGATGGACATGTGCACTTGTCAGCTACAGGACTTGCATTCCCCATGACCTAGGATTGTGACACAGTGCAGACTGTTGTTGTCTGGCTGCCCTGCCCATGTGACTGGAGACAGTGATGTATGACTTTGCAGGCATGCCTGTGCCATGGCGTTACACTTCCTAAGAGTGATCCTGCAGGGGAGTGACATGTGCTACATGCACCCCATTGTGGCATTGACTATGAGGACATGGGTGCATTATGGTGTCTGGTGCTGGTATGCATCACATGCATTTCAAAATAGACTCTGGCCATCCCTTTATCCGGTCACCTGTACTGACTCAGTGGCAAGAGTTGTGATGTGTGCATGTTCACATACTTCACCGTGTTCTCTGCACTGTCCAACTACTGTGTAGGTGGTGCATGTGTCCACACTGGGGTATTGCCATCCGACAGACACCAGACCGATGGGTGCAAGGCCAGGAGGGATGTGAGTGCCATGGTTGACCATCAGACTGACAATTGGCTTCTCCTACTCTGTTTGGGCACTTTAGGCAATGTTCAACTAAGGATGCCAGGGCTTGCTCTGTAATGTGCTGTACTTACTGTGGTTTTGTGCGGTCAGTGCAGGTGACTGATGTCTGTCTGTTTCCCTAATTGTTTGCAGATACATCCTCGGCCACAGGAGGGGACAGCTCCACGGACCAGGAGGAGCCGCAGAGCCAGACTGGGTCAGCAGCCGATGAGTGGTCGGAGGGACCCAGTGGCACGGAGGGCGAGGGGAGCCACACCGAGGAGTCCTCAGCACCATCCACCTCAGCTGAGGACCACAGCAGCTCGGAGGATGACTCCCTTGTGGAGGCGGGTGTCAGCAGCCACCACACCCCAGTTACTATTGCTGTCCCCGCCACCACCACCACCACCGCCCTCCCATCGGCTCCCATTCCAGAGGTCCGTGGAGGCTCCCGTGTTCGGGAGCATGTCTCCTTCGTGCCAGGCACCGCAGCCCCTGCCCCTGCCCCTGTGTCCCCTGCTGCCCTGAGTGAGGAGACTGTGTACCTACTTCGCCAGCTCAATGTAGGGCAGACAGCAATGCTGAGTGTCCTCCATGCCCACACCACTCTGTTGACTCAGCTGGTGTCATTTATGGAGGGCATCTCATCGGGCATGTCTGCCCTACAGAGGAGCAATAGGTCCATGGACTCCTCCCTGACGGCAGCAGTGTCCCTCCTCCAACAGTCCCTCACCCCTCCTACCTCTGCCCCATCCACACTTCCTGGCACCCTACCTGTCCCAAGCACATGCACACCTGCACATTCACCCAAACACACAGACACGAGCAGCACAGACACACCCACTACAAAACCAAGACGTGCACGCAGGCATCCTCAGGGGACTTATACCACACCCACAGGGGATGGGGTACATACACACACACAGGCATCCACAGTCACTCCGCAGTCCTCCAATACCTCTCCCTCCAAGGCCCCTTCCCTTGCCTCACCTGCAACCCCACCTACACAGCAGCTCTTCCTCTGTGACCTCGGCCTCTTCCCCTCCAATCCAGCTGATCCAGCATACAGGGGAAGAGGAAGTCCACCCACACAGAGGGAGTGCCCCTCACCCCCGGACACCCTCCCCCAGGCGCAGCCAGACTGAGGCCCCCATCCGCAAGTCGCCCCGGACCCGGAAGAGCAAGACCCCGCCGCCACCCTGCAGCTCAACGACCAAGTCTCCTTCCTCCATCCCTCAGGCCCCCACTCCACAGGTTCCCCCACCATACCCTGCCCCAGGTTCCCCCACCCACAGATACACCATCCCCAAAAAGATCCAGCCTTCTCCCTCTACCACTTGCTCTTCCAGCACCACACCCCGCTGCGCTTGTTTGTGCCACTGGTGTGGTGAGCGTGTCCTCCCCTCTGTCCTGCCCACCTTACCTGAACCCCATTCTACTCCCCTGGAGATAGGCACTGCAGTGGAGTCCACTACCACCCTGTCTGACTTAGGCACTGCAGTGGGGAACCTGTCCACTCCATCTGCACGGCCCACTGCAGTCGTGCCGGCACCCACACCATCTGACTCATGCCCCCAGTTGTGCCGGCACACACCATGTCAGACACCTCCACTGCAGTTGTCAGTGACTCTCCAGCACCCACCACCCCTTCCCTGCCTCCTTCTGGTGAGCCCTGATCCTGTCCCTGCGGTGCCTGGCCTGCCCCCGTATGCCCCTCCGAGGGGAATGTCCCTGGTGTGTAGCTGTGCAGGCATGCAAAGGGTGACATCTGGCACTGTCACCCTGTTTGGACTCTTGTTATGGACTGGCCATTGGCCTTTGTTATATTTCTGGACTTTCACTTCTTCACACACAAATGCTGAATAAAGCTACTTTCTGTTCTCTAGTGGTTTTGTTTCTGATGTACATGATGTTGATGATGCTAACCGTGCCCTTGCTGCACTGATGGTGATTTTTGATATCAGGGAAATGAAGTGTTACTGTGCAGGACCCCATGTGGTCCAGGGGGAATGTGTCCTATCCTGGTGTGTATCCATGTCATCCTTTGCAGCAATATGAGGGTGTCATGTTTTCAATATTTGGCAATGGGATTTCCTACTTTTATTTGCAATATCACATCTGTGGCTTACACCCCTGCACATCTGTTGTGCTTGCCATTGTTCAATTTGTCTATTTCCCTGACCGTGTGACCATCTCCACTGGACATGCAAGTTTGGGCATCAATGGGGAAGGACTCATCTGTGTGATCAGTGCAACTTGTTATACATGTGTGTTGGATCTGTGCAGATGGTGTCGGTGACACTCCCATGACCAGGCTGATGTGACGAGAGCCTTCATTTTGTGCTAATTGTTGACTGAGTGACCAAGTGTACTGCTGATATGATAGAGCCCTGCAGAGACAACGTATGGCACAGCTTTCCTTACACAGGAGTGGAGTGCCCTCATGGCAGTGTGTAATTCTGTGACATTGCCTGAGCCCAAGGTGTGTGTTGTGTGAGCATGTCTGTGTGTGTTCACTTCCGTTTTGCAACACAGGCTGGGATCCCTAGTGATGTTCTTGTTTGTGATGCTTGCTGAGTTGACCTATGTTCCACCCACATCTTTGCACTGGGTTCTCTGGGATGTGGGTGCATGGCACATTACTGGTCATCAGGGTGTCATCCATAGGTGTGTTTGCTGTCAGGGCTGAGTTTGTGGGCAAACGCAGATGAGACACAGTCAGGATTCCCCTTGGCACTTGTTGGTTACACAAGTCATGTAATTTTCAGTTTGTGTTAGCTTTCAGTGATTGTGACACGTTGTGTGTGTGACTGCTGCCACTCCTCTGGGTCAGAGCTGCAATGTTGGAAGTTGTATATGTGTGTTCTTTGTGGGTGACCTTGACTTCTTCATTGGTGTGTGACTGTGTCCGGGATCACATTGATTGTGGTGGATTTGACGTCATGCCCATGTACAGCGTACTGTGCAGTGTGTCAGACATTCACGAGTCTTGTTGACTGGCCATGTGTGATGGGTTTCTGCACCTTAGTTCCCACCACCACCGCTGGGATTGTCATGGGTGCATGTGCAATGTCACCAGTCCATGTGAGCTTCACTGCTGCACATTGGTGGAGATCAAGGTGTGTGGTGTTGAGTGTGTGCAAATGAGAGTTGTTGCACGGCTAGACCCCTACCTCCATATTGGCCTTGGCTGACAGGCCGTGCTGATTGATTTGTGCTTGTGTAGGTGTGATGGTAGTTTGTTGCTCAGGACACATGACTGTGGTTCACAGTGTGAACGACATCTAGCTTTGTCATCACAGTGGGATATTCATGCAGGCCACGGTCACCACGATGTGGGGTCCCTGGGGGTAGTGCTGTGGTGGGTCTGTCTCTTGCTGTGTTATTTGCTGTTCCTACAAGCTTGTGTGACATGTGTAATTTGGGCTCCCTCTCATCTAACAATGCCTGTTTGCCCACATAGGGAATCCGATCCATGAGTTACTTTTGTGTGGCACTGTATACACATCTGTGTAATTGTGATTCAGGCCTCCTCATGTGTTGTGTGGTTGCCTGGGGACACTGACACACCCCCCATCACCTGTTGTGTTTGATCTGCAGTGTAAGGCTGCCTGTTTGTGTTTGTGCATCTGCACCACTGCATTGGCATATCTTTAGTGTGCCATTGGCTGTATGTTGTTTGTTGGCTTTCCCCTGCTGTCCCTGGGACTCCTAGGTCATCAGTCAGCACAATGATCATGGTTTGTATGTCCCATTGCTGCCATGCATGGTATTTGTTCACCTGACATCTACAGTCTCCAAAGGTTATCTACATTTGTGTGTCCATTGGTGCAGATATGTGGGGCTGCATTATGATGGTCACTTCTGTCATTGTGTTATTGAGGAATGTTGACAATGTCAGCCCCCATGGGTGTTGTTTGTCTGCACATGGCCAAAGGTATATCTTATTTGCATTGCACTGTTTGCCTCACCCAATGTATGTTGCTATGGGACACAAGCACTACTATGCCACAGATGTGTTTGTTGTTCTGTGACCAGGAATCATCCATGCTGTTTGGCATTTGCAGCTTTTACCATTACTCCACTTACCTTTTGGGCACTGTGGTGATGGGTGTTTAGACCCCATTGCCACAATGTTCAAAATGTGCTTCAGCTATGGACCCCACACTTCCCTTTTGGTCACTGTGGTGATGGGTGTTTAGACCCCTTGCCACAATGTTCAGAATGTGCTTCAGCTATGGACCCCACACTTCCCTTTTGGTCACTGTGGTGATGGGTGTTTAGACCCCATTGCCACAATGTTCAGAATGTGCTTCAGCTATGGACCCCACACTTCCCTTTTGGTCACTGTGGTGATGGGTGTTTAGACCCCATTGCCACACTGTTCAATTGGGCTTCAGCTATGGACCCCAGACTTACCTTTTGGTCACTGTGATGATGGGGTGTTATACCCTATTGCCACAGTGGTCATGGTCTGCTTGCATTGTGGAGGCCACACACATTTATGTGTGACACTGTGATAGGGGGTCACATTGTATGCTCAATTACATGTTCAGTGTTGTGGGCATTTGACACAGACTACACACGCTTGTCATGGTGTTGGTGGGATGTTTTTTCAGACATTCCTTATGTTGGAGTATGCTGGTTGTGTCATGCATTTCCCGTCCTATGTTTAGGGGTGTGTGGGTGGTAGGCATCCAGGCCCCCCTGAGTAGGGGTGGTGGTGGTGGTAGGCATCCAGGCCCCCCTGAGTAGGGGTGGTGGTAGTGGTAGGCATCCATCCCCCTATTAGTGGGGATGGTAGTAGTGACAGGCATCCAGGCCCCCCTGAGTAGGGGTGGTGGTGGTGGTAGGCATCCAGGCCACCCTGAGTAGGGGTGGTGGTAGTGGTAGGCATCCATCCCCCTATTAGTGGGGATGGTAGTAGTGACAGGCATCCAGGCCCCCCTGAGTAGGGGTGGTGGTGGTGGTAGGCATCCAGGCCACCCTGAGTAGGGGTGGTGGTAGTGGTAGGCATCCATCCCCCTATGGGTGTGTATGGCATTGGTGGTAGCCATCCCGCCCCTATGGTTCTGCTGTTGCTGGTGTACGTCATTTCTGCATCCCTATGTGTCTGTGACATATGTTGGGTACGTGTGGTTTGTTTGTGTAGTGGGTGTTTGACTTACCGTCTTCGCCGTACGCGTCCGTACCGGTCCCGGTAATAGATGTAGAGTATCGGTAGGACCTGCACGATGAGATTCATGGTTAGTTCGTCTCGTTCGGGTTTCTCGTGGCTTCGACTCGTACTCATCGCTGGCTTGTTCGTCTCGTAGCCATGGATCGTCTTGTGGTGCGAATCGGAGCTTATGTACAGCTCTCCCGGATGCTCTGATGTGCCGGACGTAGCGACGGGTTGGGCGCGTACGGAATGCGCATCGTACTAGTCCGGCCGGAAGGTGCTGTGTATTTGGTTCCATGCGACTCGATTGGACGTTTACGGATCCGGCTTGGGCGGGGAACAGGAGCTGAAATGGGTGAGTACGGCTCGCTCGGAATCTGGGCTGTTATGCGCATCGTACTTGTTCGTTCGGACTTCTGTCCGAATCGGTCGGGAAATACGCGTTCGGCTTGGTTTTTTTCCGGACGAATACTGTTAGGTGCGCTTCCGGCCGAGATCGGAATCGACCCCAGAATATAATTAGCAATTAATCAATTAATAAAAATTAATTACCAATTAATAAAAATTAATTACCAATTAATAAAAATTAATTACCAATTAATAATTAATTAACAATACATTAATTTACAATACCAATAAATAAAAATAAATAATTACTTAATTACAATTAAAATACTTCCCACCCTATTCCCCTATTAACCCACAACCCGCTACAGTACTAAAACGCATAATTTACTTAAAAAAATATTACTAACTTATAAAAATGTTATACATATATTTAAAAACAAGTACAATACTTCACAAAAATATACAACACATACATATAAAATACATAATAAAATACATAACACTAATATAAATATCGATATTAGTAACATCGATTTTTTGCTATCGATATTACTAACTTCGATATTAACAAAAACGATATTACTTACCTTCAGGTCGATATTCTGGTCGTCGATATTCTTGATTTCGATATTCTGTCCCTATGATATTTGGAACTCGATATTACTGTAGGTCGATATTCGAAACTCGATATTTAGACTGTGCACCTTTAGGGAAACCTTGGCAAGAGGTAGATTTTGAGCTGCACTCATCCCTTTGACTTACTTCTGCCAGTAGTTCACAGGGTAAGCATTCTACCATAGAACATATTTAGGGCATATTATGCTTTTTGTATTTTTCCCCATTATAAAAATCATTTTTTCGAACCCATGAAATGTATGTGTGTTTTTTCACACCAAAATTGGTATTTTTATGTTGGGCTCGTTTGGTACAAAGTGCAGTTATATAAATTGGGTGGGGAAAATCATTGGATTATCAATGTCAATGGCCAAAAAGTTATGACAGATGTTCACTAATTCCAATCAGGCACTCTCTACCTCTCGATTGAGACCACCCGTGTTCCCATTCTTACCCCTAAATGTAGTATTGCAGAAAATCATGCATTATTTAAGTGGTATTAAGTTATATCTCTGGGTGTAAAAGTCCACAGTCCCCGGATCCTCATTCCGTATTTCAGAATTTTCAATTTGTGACTTCATATTTCGTTTTTCTTGCACCTATGTTGAACTTAGGAGTGAAAAAGAATATTGTGAATCACGGCATATATGAGTTAAAAAGCAAATATTTTTATGAGAAAGGTTAACCTTTCCCAAGTAAGTCATGAGAAACCAAGGGTTGCAAAATACAGTAAAACCTGATCCATTGAATGACTCTCAATAAAGAATGAGACTACATAAAAATTTCCGTTAGCTTTGTGACTTTAGGAATACCAGATATTAGCCAAATATTTCTAAATCCAATGCACTTTGATCCATGTTTGCTTTAAAATATGCTTTAAGATGTGTTAAAAGGTAGTGTGGCTGCGTTCAAACTAATTAGCTTGGTTCTCATTTGTCTGTGCACCCAGTCAGGGGCAATATGTCCTCTTTTTGTTTTATTTCTTATTATTTCCATTACGTGACATTATAGATCTTGCACCCTGAACATTTTCAATGTATTGTTTCTCATAACAGTTCCGTCATTTTTAGCTCATCTCAGCATCACTGCATGAGAGCGCCAACTGTGGGGGGTGTGGCCTGCACGGGCAGCATGGCGGACGCGTTTTAGGAGCGCACCGTCATTTCTCCCCATAATTCGCCACTTTTATCCGGAATCACTGCCATCCTTTTCCGTGGGGCTGTGTCCCATGATCCAGTGACACTCTCGGGGGCCAGCAGAGGCAGAAGCAGGATACCGACGCAAGGCTGCGGCTGAATCTAGCTGAGCGGTGACGAGAGGCCAGCAGGCCACACCCGCGGGTGGCCGGGCGCTGAGCATACGACTAAGATCGGGTTACCTGATTTGCATCACCCCCCTTTTTTACACATTGTGCTCCCGCAGGAAGGTGGCTTGGGGCGGAGGACAGAGAGCCGGCCCCTGAGGAGACGTGCAGCCGGTGGAGCTCCAGTGGGTGGTGTGCACGCCGGATCCGACCGGGTCGGGCCCGACCCGGTACGGAGCGTATGGTGAGGAGGAGCCAACGGATTGCCCAGGGGCTGTGCCGGTGGAGTAAGGTCCCTGTGGGCATATAGGCGATCGCTAAACGGTGCCTGTGAGCTGTCTGGAGGGTATTGTGGCGGAACAAGGCTCTCGTGGGTCTCGGCCGTGCGGCGTGATCGGAAGTCGCACGCGGCGGAGGCCTGAACTGGAAGGAGGTCTGGAATTGTCTGCGACTAGGCCCCGGCTGCTGAAACAGTCCGCCTTTATGTGTAGTGCCCCCTGTGATGAGTGGTGCAGAACGGAAGACGGGAGAACCGGCTCCCGAGATGCGGTGAGTGGCGAGGTGTGCGGCCTGCAAGGCCCTGGTGGAAGGTGCACTCACCAGCTGTGGCCAGGTCGGGACCGGCGGTGCACCAGGAAAACACGGGAGGATTGGTGAGGTAGAGCCAGCGGGCTAATTGGAGGAAGTGCCTGTGTGCGTGATTTTTGGGAGCCCCAGCAATAGATGTGTGAGGAGGTCGGCTGACTCACCTGAGGTCCTTATGGTGGAGTGAGGACTTGGAGCCTGGGAGGCACAGTGAGGCTGCAGGCTAAACGTGGTGGAGACAAGCTTTGAAGGGGAGCCAGGGTCTGGAATACATGAGGTGGCGCAGTGGGCCGGTAATCCTTCTGCAGTGGTTGTAGGTGAGTGGAGTCGAAGTACACAGGCCTACAATAGCACTGATATGTGGTGACACCCTCTGGATCGGGGATGCGACGTGACGCCCTGGTACCCCAGTGCATGGGATATGGAGAGGAGACCTTGGGCTATGCCTGTGGAAGTGAGCGACGGGGGAGCAGCATGGAACCTGTAACTGCGGCCTACAGGGGAGAGTGTTAGTGGAGAGCTGAACGCCGCATTAGGGGGCCCCCCTTCCATCAGGATTTGGACAGTGCTCGCTAGGTGGGCAGTGACGGACACGGCCGACGGTGAGTGGCGGCCCAGGGGCAGAGACAGTGGGGTCGAGCTATGGTAGTGGGCCTCTACAATACTGGGTCGGAGCAAATAGTTTCGTTGGTGCCTGGTGGGACGGCGAACCGTGGACCGGAGACACGACGACGGCGGAGATAACACTGGGCGGTGCATTTTCGCAGTACACATTTGGACTGCCCCATGTACTTGAAGAGGGGTGACACCCTGATACTTTAGCCAGTTGGAGTCTCTGGTGGTGTAACAGGTGAGACTAGTCGTGGCTGGAAGAATGGGCTGCACCAGGGGTACTGTGTCAAGGACCTCCTCGCATGCTGCGGGCGCCGGTAACGCTGATCCGCCACTGCAAGTGATGGGGCAGACGACTCATGATGACTGTCTGGATGCTATCCTACAAGCCATCGAGCGTTCTCGTGCATCTATGGAAGTCAAGTTGGACAAGGTGGCGCTGGATCTTACCCTACTCCATGCTGATCACCGAAACTTAAAGGATCGGGTCACTGCTGTAGAGCAGGAGGTAGCTGAATTGAAGCCGGCTACGGAATTTCAAGAAAATGCACATGAAACTCGCATACGGTATCTGGAGGAGCGCATGGAGGATGCGGAAGGCCCCTCCCGGAGGAACAATGACTGGTTGATTGGACTTCCGGAAGGTGCGGAAGGACAGGACGCGGTTACCTTCCTGGAACACTGGCTGAAATCCATCTTACCCAACACTGAATTTTCCCAATTCTTCACTATTGAACGGGCCCATCGGGTTCCGGGTAGGAAGCCGTCCCCGGGGGCCAGAGCACGCCCGCTTATCTTCAAACTACTACACTTCAGGGACCGTGATGTCAGCCTCTGAGAGACAAGGATGCTGGACGACATTCAATATGAAAACGCCAAGGTGTTGTTCTTTCCGGACTATTCAATGAAGGTTCAACAGCAGCAGGGGTCCTTCTTACCAGTCAAGCGTCAGCTCCGGCAGCTCAATCTCTCCTACTCGCTATTGTTCCCGGCTCGACTGCGTGTAGTTTTGGATGGGAAGTCCAGATTCTTCGACACGCCACAGGATGCCTGGGACTGGCTGGAGATGTCAGGTCAGTACTCTGGCCCAAGACCCACGGGCACTGGTGCGACATGGCCTGGGGAAGCAGATGGCAGGGGACCCCGACGGCAGTGGACAGGGAGGAGATTCGTGGGGTCACCGGCGGCTCCTGGCCCAGAACAGATTCGCAGAGAGCGGCAGGAGGTGGTTTGTATTGCGGAACAGATGGCGGACACAGCAGGGCCGGAGGACAAAGCAGACACTTCCGTTCACTCTTCGGGGGATGGGGGCTCCTCGATAGCAGATTCCTCTGACAAGGTTTCTATGAGAATGCCAGAAGTTACACCTCAGACGGCGGATGGTATTGTATGAAAGTGGCCGTATTGGACATTTATTTATGGGTACTGTTACTTGAACTGCTGTGGGTATTCGAAACAATAATATTGTTTGTATGGGGCTGGGTGGGCAGGTTGGAGTTGCCTCTGCGCCTTGGGGGGGCTGTTTTTCACCTATAAGATGTGATGATATGTTACTAGATGTCTTCGAGGGGATGCACGTTGATACACCCTGCATGGTTACAAAATCCCCTGTTTTCCCCATCTCTTCAGGGCCAGTAGGACACACGGCTGTGCTGCTGTACTTTGTATTTGGACGACACCCCAATGTTGTGGGGGTTGCCCTTATAAGGTTTCTTCTCTCCTTGTTTGGTTTTTCCCCTTCCCCTTTTGCTACAGAGGTCCATGGTGTGGGTAATGGAGTTGTTATGGTGCATACCCGACTGCTATTTAATGGAATCCGGGTGGAGGGGGGTACTGTCCCTTGCTGTTTACTTTCTTTAACTTTGACATGGGTCACATGATACTTACTTGAAATGTCCGGGGTCTTCGCACGCCTTCCCGTAGATATGCAGTGTACTCCTATCTTAAACTGCATAATGTACATGTGGCACTCTTGCAGGAGACTCACCTAAATGCAGTAGAAGTTGCCAGGTTACAGCGCAGGTGGAGGGGTAAAATATACGCCACAGACTACTCCCTGTATGCTAGGGGGGCTCTTATCTGGGTACGCCCTGGGACACCCTTTGCCATGGATGAGGTTCATATTGATAGAGAAGGCAGGTATGTGCTTGTAAAAGGTAGACTGGATGGACGTCATATATTGTTGGGAAATGTGTATGTGCCGAATATGGATCAGGGCCCATTCTATCATCAGTTATCCCTTGCTCTGGGGAAATGGTGTGAGATCCTGTGGTTACTGGGTGGGGACTTTAACAGTGTTTTGGACGTAGGGACTGATAGGTCCTTTCCTCCGCTTAGAGGCACAGCTTCCACGACTAATTCTGCGGTGCTGACTGGTTGGGCACAGGGTTGGGGTCTGGTGGACATTTGGAGACATCATCACCCGGGAGAGAGGGTATACTCTTTCTTTTCGGTACCTCATAATCTGCACGTCTGCCTGGATCGGTTCCTTGGGTCCCCCTCCCTCCTTCCATATATTCTGGGGTCGGAATACTGGGGGCGCACGCATTTGGATCATAATCCTCATTCTGTTGTGCTGGCCTTGGGGGGCGGGATTCCTACATGGAGGCTGCAACCGGCGTTGTTGGAGGACTTGGTCTTTCGTGAGATGATCGGTGACGCTATTGGGGAGTACTTTGAGATTAATGCGGATACTGCCTCCTCTTCGTTGGTGGAATGGGCAGCCATGAAGGTCACCTTGAGAGGGAAAAGGCTGGGGCTGGGTTGCGGGCTGCGAAAGCAAGTGGCATCGGAATTACTAGAATCTGAGAGACGTTTGCTACCGTTGGAGTCTAGGGTGGTGGTCGATGCTGAGGAATTGGCTTCCTTAGAGGAGGCACGCAAGAAACATGCGGAACTACTTGATCGGCAGTGCGGCCTCAACTTTGCGGCTCACTCCGCGTCAGTACATGCCAAGGCGGACCACTCGGGCCTCTTCTTGCCTGGTTAATCAAGCAGGAGCAGTCGGTTGGGCCGATTATGGCTCTCCGATCTTCGGATGGGAGACTTAAGCACACACAGTTGGAAATACATGGGGAACTGACTGCCCACTTTACACGACTTTATAAATCTAGGCGATGGGCCCCGGAGGAGCCTATACAGGAGTTCCTAGATGGACTCCCTTTCCCGGTCTTGTCGCTGGAGCATCGGACAGAGTTAGATGCCCCACTCACGTTGGACGAGGTTAGGGGTACGATGAGGGCTTTACCATCTGGGAATGTTCCTGGTCCTGACGGTTTCCCCCATGAATTTTACCAGGCGTATGCGGACCCTCTGGGCCCACAACTACTCAAGGTATACTTGGAGGCACTCGAGGTCCTTGCTCTCCCAGCCTCAATGACGAAGGCTACACTGATTACGCTTCCCAAAATGGGTCAAGACCCCACATCAATGGGAGCTTACCGCCCCTTGGCGCTTCTGAACGGGGACTATAAGATCTTAGCGGGCATCCTGGCAGCTCAACTGGCACTGCTGATCACACAACTGGTTCATCAAGACCAAAATGGGTTTGTTCCGGCCCGTAACACGTCGCTCAATATACGACGTTGTTCCGGGTGATGCGTTGCTCTGCGGAAGACTGGCCGATGGCTGGTTGTGCTGTGCTGGACCTGGAATGGGCTTTTGACATGGTTGAGTGGTCCTTTATGTTCGCGGTGCTCAATCGCTTTGGCTTTGGGCCGTACATCTTAAGCCTTATTCAATTACTATATGGGGCTCCTAAGGTCGGGGTGAGGCTGGGGACTCTCTTTTCTGACCCTATATTGATAGAACGGGGAACGCGCCAGGGATGCCCTCTTTCCCCCTTGATCTTTGCTCTAGTGATTGAGCCATTAGCGATGGCGCTGCAAAACTCGGCATCGGCTTGGGGGATACGGCTTGGGGACGGCATACATGCGATTTCGCTTTATGCGGATGACATTCTGCTGTACTTTAAGGATATCCGAGCGATCCCAGAGTCATCCCGGATACGTTGCGGTCCTTTGCGTCTCTGTCGGGGTTAGGTGTGAACTGGGATAAGTCTTGTTTATACCCCTTTCATCCTGATATCGAAGATCCAAGTTGGGAGGTGGATGGGACAGTAGTGCACTGGCAACCGGTGGCGTTCAGATATTTAGGCATCCGCATCTATCATAATTATCGGGATCTTCTGGATGGTAATGTTACTAGGGCGGTTACAGCGCTCAAGTCTCAGATTGAGTTTTGGAAGACGCTTAATTTTTCAGTAATAGGTAGGGTGGAGTTAATAAAAATGGTCATGTTGCCGCGTCTCCTTTATTACTTCTCTAATCTACTGCTTTACCTACCTGTGTCCTTTTTCCGCTACGTGGAGAGGATTGTGAGGGACTTCATTTGGAAAAATTTGCGGTGCAGAGTGGCGCTAGCGAAGTTGTATCTGCCACGGTCGAAGGGCGGGCTGGCACTACCCAACCTAGAACATTACTTCTTGGCGTCTCAAATTTTGTGGGTGGCAAAATGGCTGGAGGCTTGCATTTAACCGACTCGGCGGAGCGTGACCCCCCGTACTCCCAGGAAAGGATCATTGCCATATTCCACCCTTGTAACAAATCACACAAACCTCTTACTTTACTAGTTCAGAATGCGCGGAAATGTTTTCGCGGGGCGTTGCATCTTACTAAGCACATCACACCGTACGCACCCGTGGTGCCCCTGTTGGGTATGCCAACAGTGCGGGGACGAGTTCAGGGTTCAGATCTTACTGATTGGATGGAGGCTGGTATTACTACCCTAGGGGATTTGTATGTAGAAGGCACTTTACGGGCGTTCCCCACTATTGCGGATGAAGACAGGGTTTCCTTGGGCCAATTTCTAAATCATACCTCCTGGATAGCTGCAATGAGACGATGGTGGAGGGACATTACACAGGAGCTTCCAACACACCTCCTCCTACAATATGTGCATGTTATGGGCACGGGACGTCATCTGGTGAAGTGGTTTGCAGAATCGATCAGGGGACATACTCTGGTGGACTTAACACCCTTGCGAGTTAAGTGGGAGACAGATCGGGGACTGCCCTACTCGGAGAAGGAGTGGCCGATGGTATTGGAGAGTCCCAAACAGGCCCCAGGAACGCTCATTTCAGATTGATCCAATTCTACATTGTTCACAGGGCCTATGTCTCCCCTGACAAAATCAATAGATATTTCCATAGGCAAGATGCGTGCTGCCCGCGCTGCAGACGGGTAGATGCTGACCTATTACACATGCTCTGGTTCTGCCCCGGTCTGCGTACATACTGGGAGGGGGTACTTGAGGCACTGACCACTAGCACGGACAGGGAGGTGCCGCGAACTTGGGAATTTTGCATCACCGGGGTGTTTTCAAGAAGCAAAAAGCACAAAGCATCCACTAGGTTTCTGGATCTGGGCTTCATTGTGGCCAAACGCCTAATTACGCGCAGGTGTAAGGCGGAGGAGCCCCCGCCACTGAAGGCTTGGTTTCTTTCCATGCTGAATTGGGTGAAGGCAGAGGCGGTCTCCTTGGTACGTGAGGATACGTTGGGGCTGCGAAAATTTCCCATCTCCGCTGCATGGAACGCAATGCTATGTACACTGCAGGGGCTGTCGGCTCCGGATGACCCCATGGCTGTTCCTACTCCAGACTGATAGTGTGTAATCCATTTGCAAGACCTATGATCTGAGCTGTGATTCGCAGACAGCGTCCTTTACACCCCACTCTGTACTGTTATTATTCTTTTTATATTCAGGGTGTGCACCCCTATGATAGCTGACTGGGTTCTGTCTCATAGCGTTTGGGATTTGTGACTCTTTGTTTACCTTTATGTGGCTTCTGTATCCCTTCCTATTGTTTCCCCCTTTTTGATAGTGTTCTTATGCTGGATATTATTTATAAGATTGTTTGACTACATAAATAGATCGATGTGATATGGCGGAGTGAAGCCATAAGAGCTGTACATATGTACTCGTAATGTGATTACAGTGGAATTATATTGTACCACGCCGAGATTAAACAGTGTTGTTGATGGAGGGAGGAGGCTCTGTGTTTGCTGGGGTATGCCACTGTTGTTACCTACTGCACCTTATGATAATGTTATGACCTTGCCGTTGAGCTGCAGATTTGTAAGTTGGTCCTGCCTAATTCTCTACTGGTGCTGAATGATAAGTTCTATGATGACATATTACCCTTCTTCTTTTTTTTCTTACCTTATGTACAAAAAACTTTAATAAACAGATCAAACAAAAATGAGAGCGCCACCTGTGCTGCAGACCAGCAGATCCAAAAGGGTGATAAAGAGAATAAAACATTTTGCACCGTCACTCAAGCAAAATGTTTTGCCCCATTTTTCAACTGAATGCATTCAGTGAAGCTTATTAGGTGTGGCCTTTTTTTATTCATTTACCACTTTGCATTTTGCTACTTCCTTCCGTTTTCCATTGATTTATTTTAATAGCAGCAGTGAATCACATTTTTTTCACTTTAACTTTCAGTTTTAATTTTGATTTTCATTTTGGTCAAAGCCACATATATACCTAAGTTGTATCTTTTCTTTCCAGGTGTGTGTGTCTTCCTCTGTTTCTCCTTCATTCTTCCTCTTGAAAGACATACATTATTTATGACACTTTATCCTTTTGCACTTAGGACCTGATTTAGTTTGGCAGATAAGTACCCCGTCACAAACAGCCACCTTAATACAAGTGCATATGAGTATAATGTACTTGAAATAAGAAGGACGGGACATAGCCCTGTTTTCCTGCTGGGTCTCCCACCCCCTCCCCTACCTCTTCCCTCCTTCATTCCTCAGAGTGTGCCCGTGACCAAAGCACTCCTCTCCCCTTGTTGGGGAGGGATCCTGCATCTTATGCCCTGGAGTCTCAGCGACCCCGCTGAGAGAGTCCACCGTGAAAATGGGAATCACACATAACTGAGGACTGAGAATGATCCCTGTCCTACCCAACCGGACATCAGACACAGTTACTTTCCCCGTCTCCACGCTTTGTCCCCTACCCCCTCCACCTCCGTTTCCCTCCTTCATTCTTTGGCTACCTCCCATTTCCCTTCCTCTCTCCCCTGAATTCCTCTCCACCTGCTTGCTTTGTCTATCCTTATGCCTATGCTCCGCTAAATTCTCCCTCCCCTCACCCTTTTACATTACCCCCTTACCCCTCTACATGCCATTAACCTAAAAATGTAACCTGTAACTGTTGTACCTTATGTAACAATGTATAATTTGTAAGCTATGTAACTCTCCTCATGTAAAGCGCTCTGATGTTCCGGGTCTAGCCAGCGCTATATAAAACTCAAGTAAATAAATAAATAAATAAATAGCCACATTTGCGGCGAAGTACAGGTCCGCTCAAACTCTCAATCAGACCGATTCCGATTCGGGCCGGAAATCTCTCCGACCGAGCCGGACCCGGAGAGATTCCCGACCGAATCGGACCCTAGCAGCCCGACCGAACGAGTACGATGCGCACGTATGCCATCGGACTCGATTCGGTCGGACTCCCATTGAAGTCAATGGGAGCCAGTCGTCACGACGCGCACACGGGCTCCCATTGACTCAATGGGCACGACGCGAACAAGGCGCCCCCTACAGCGTGTTCGCGTCGATGCGGGTCGCGCCGTACATGCACGTGTAGGGGGACCCATGGCTCCCCTGTGTGCGACTCGCGTGCCTACGCTTCCAGGGGGGTCCGACACGGACCCCCAAAGTGCGGCTCCGACAGCTCCTTGGAGCCGGACTGCGCGAGTCGGTCGGAGCGGTCGAGGTGCGCATCGTACTTACCCGGCCGGGGAACGTCTCCATTGCGCGGTGCGAGTCGTCCCCGTGCGAGTCAGTCAGAGCGGTCGGGTCCTGCGAACGAGTCGGTCGGAGATTTCGCGAGCGCACGCATCATACTCGCTCGCCCGGACGCACGTACGATTCGGTCGGGAAATAGGACTCCGAATCGGATCCGGTAAAGCCGAATCCGATTCGGAGCCCTACCGGCCGAGATCGGAATCGGCCCCTTAGTCTTAAGAGTGTTGTGCAACCTACAGTGTTAATAAGATGGTATCTTTTAAAAATATATTGAAAACTCTTTCCATTAGTGTTGTGACTGCATTACTATTTTAATTGTTTATTCTAAATTGTCAATAAATTATAAGTGTTCATAGAAAAAATGAAAGTCCTATGTAAGCAGGATAAAGCATTCGTAAAATGAGCAACTAATTTTACCAAAAAAGTTGCTTACAAATATTATTCCAACTTTGACCTGCGTATTAATCTATATAAATAAAACTATTTGTTCAGTAATGGCCCTTTACAGCTAAAAGGTGACTGACATCCACATTATACTTTTGGCTACTCTTGGAGTATTCCCACCTTTTCCCATGCTCTTCCCATGAGTTAAATTTTTGTTTGCCGGTTTATGGCTTTCTGCCTTTCTTCCGTCACTTCTCCTGGGAATGTGCATGGTTCAACATACTCCTTTACATGAAGTGGAGGCTGGCCATATTCCCTTTGTGACCCATCTGAAGCCTCATTTTGTTTTTTCCCCAAAAGGTGCACTTGTTAGGATGGAAAAGTCCTCTGCATGGTAGTGGATGTGCACCCCTACTCTGAGCGCCCCAACTGTACTGATGCTTGGATCTCTAATGCTCATGTTTGTTGTCATAGGCAAACACAGATAATGCTTGTGCGCCATGACATAGGGCTGTCTCATGGATTGCAGTCTTGTTAGACAGGGAGGGGTGCCCAAAGCGCTAAATCCATAGTGGTGAAAGGAGTTAAGCAGCATGAGTGCAGTGGTGGCAGCATACCATGTAGTGATCAGCAAGAGTAAACAGGTCCATTTTAACCTGTGTCACTGGAGTGAGGCTTACATCCTAACTCATTTAAAGTTCTACTGCTGTGCGCTTAACTCACCGCTTGCCCTACATCGGTTTGGTGTGGAGTGCTGTACAGGAGATGAGTGGTGTACCTGCGCTGGGTGTATGTGTGCCTTTGAAGGATACAGTACTGAGATGATGCAGTACTGTGCAGTGTGCGCATGTTAACTACATGTGCTAGGTATATGAGTGCCTGTGAGTGGTACAATAAGTGAAGGATGTAGTGCTGTGCAGTGTGTGCATGTTAAATGCATGTGCAGGGTGTATGTGTGCCTATGAGTGGTGCAGTACATGAAGGGTACAGTGCTGTGCACTTCGTGTATGTTGAATCTGTGTGTGGGGTGTGTGTGCCTATAAAGGTTACAATACATGGAGGATTCTGGGTTCCATTTTGGGGAAAGCAGGGCTGCATGGTGAAACATGAGCTTAGGAGGTAGAGTCATCCTGCCAGACAGATTTGTGTATTGTGGCATTCCTGTAAGCCAGGGGGGACATACTGGAGAAGGGAGACCCAGGCTCCTCCAGTACACTTCAAAGGGTGCTCTTTGATTCAGAGAGGTCACAAGTAAGGGGCTTGGGGACATCTTAGGAAGGAGATTTCGCTGATAAGAGAATCATAAAGAGTAGGGCTGAGGCTCTGGACTAACCTTTTGATACATATATCACTGTGCCTGACATTGAGGTTTGAACTCTGGTCACTCACATGGCCTGTGTTGTGGGGCTATCAGCTTTGGTGTCACTCCTGCTGTGACAGACTGCTTTCAAGAGGAGAAAGGGCAGAGGAATGTGAACTTCAAAAGGAAGTAGACCCCCAACATAAACTTCAAATACACAGACTCTAAATCACATTTGGTGGCTGGAAATAGACTATCAGAAGGAGAACTTGAGACCCCAAAAATTGTCAACTGTCAAGCAGCCAGGAGGAGAAAGCAAGGAGGAGAAGCTCTTCATAATTCTGCCTGTGCCTGGGACTTGGAGACAAGGCCTGCTAGACTCCCAGCTGGGGACATCACTCAGGGAATCCAGGACCACCTACCCTGGAGGCGAACGGGTCATCCCTCATGTGCTGTGAGGAGTCGGCAATCCAGTACGTCTATTGGGGCTGCTGTGAGTGAACGGTGATCATCGTTGTGCCGATCAGGTCAGAGCACGTGTGCAGTTAGGGATTAGTGGCCCTCCAGGAGGGGTTGCCGTGGAGATTGCCATGCTGAGAGGGCCGTAGCCCTTGTGCGGTGGTGAGCCGGTGACTCCATATGCCAGGAGGGGCTTCCATGAAGGAATCTACTGTGCTGATCAGGTCGGAGCCCATGTGCAATAAAGATACAGTGACATTGTATGCCAGAGGGGGTCACCAGGACCAGCTTGAAGAGTGACCTGGTCAGGATCGGCACCAGAGGAGTGAAGCTGCCATGGGACCCCTACACACCCATGCCAGGACAAAGAATCAGCATCAGGACCTTCACGCTACTTTTCCCCACTGTGGGATAGAGGAAAGACGTACCCTACCAGGAGGAGCTGCGAAGAACCTCCAGTCACTGCAGTGCCACGAAAGAGTGTGAGGAGCTCCAGGACAAGTGAGTGCAGCCCACCTGGGCTGTGAGCAGTGAACTCACAAGAATCAGCCGCTACCGCTCCAGTGCCCGGGAAGGGGACCTGCTCAGGAACTCCAGTCACTCTGATCCTCCAAGTGTGGGAAAGACTTATTTTGGGCTAGACAACCCCGGAGGAACTTGCTTTTGATTTTAATACAGAGTCAGAGTGGACGCTTGAGACACAGACTACTAGTGTGGCTTACCCAGGATGTTGCCTATAGTGAAGGGGAAATAACCACTATCGTTAGAACAAAGAGGGAGGCGGACACAGGGAATCGATTATGAAACACCGGAGCCACGTACTCCGGGGGACAGTGTAGTTGTTTGTGAATGTCATATTTCACTTTGTGTTGTTAGTGGTAAAAATAAAATACTTCTGTTATCATAAAAGTTAATATTTAGGTGGACAATAATTTATTACTACTACTGTGCGTTTTTTTAGTTGAGAGCCTGTTTTGACCCACGTGTATCCACCTTCCCCCAAGGGATCCTTGGACTGCTTGGACCACGCTACTCCTGAGAGTCAAGTGCTGAAGGGGCAATTGACCCAGTTGTCTCGATCAATAGTAGGTCATCAGGATTAAAAGGCCTCAACACCCACGGTTGGGCCCATTATCTCCTGCTTACTCCGTAGGCCTCTGAATGGGGTTCTGACAGCATCATTACCCTTGTTTCCTATTTTGTTATTTTAATTTTTGGGTATGTCTCTCTGTGATTCTGGTTTCATTTGGTTGTGTTTTTTCACCGGCCGTCCCAGTTCTCCCCACTACATTTTTTGTTTTCCTACCTGTACCTGCCACTGTTTAGATTTCCACATTCTGGTGTAGCCAGAGAACTGACTGGTAGAGGAAACACCAGGAGAATGCTTGGGTACATATTCCACATACCCTCTTTCTTTCGATATTACTTCAACTGCTGTTAATAAAACAATGTCGATTGTGAGAGGTTTTTACAAAAGCATATGGCCACAACCTTTCAAGGGATATTTTGCCCCTTGTACATATGCAGCCATATTATTCTCCCAATGATGTCAAATGAACAATTCAGCTAGCCCTCCAAGCTTCCTAGAGTAAAGAGTTTGCACCTTTTTCTCTAGTATGTATTGGCTCCCAAACACAGCGTTAGACATGGGATAGAAGATTGCAGCCCCCCCTTGCCTTCATCTATATAACCCATGAGAGCAGCATTCACATAAATGTGTAACAGTTTCATTCTTTACGTTTCTAGATATAGGTTATTGGTAGAAATATAGCTCTATACTCAACCTATCACAGGAGTGGGGTATCACTCATTGGGTGGGATAATCCACAGAGTCAGTGGTAAGGGGTTATACACAGTCACTCTAACTGCCTTGTGAGGCAGCTCTGCTTTCATTTTGGATCATTCTCCTGACTTCAAAACATTTGGAGGGAAGTGATGGAAAAAGGTGTGGGTAGTATCACGAAAAGGATTTATTTTGATCTGTTTAGGAAATATAAGATCCCCATAACCGCACTTTAATATCGACTGTTACATACACGACACAAGTTAGGGTTATCTCTGACGTTTGCTGACGTTTGCTCAATTTTTAATGATGATCTGTATTTTTAGAAAAGAAAACTATGTCACCAGTGGCTCAAACCTTTTATATTACAGATGTACATGTTAGATTATTTGTTTAAGGCCACTGATAAGCACATAGGTCTATTCAAATATTTTGGTATGCAAAGAAATGCATTTCTTGTTCCGCTGTTTTTTAAGTTTGTTACATAAACTAATTGCAATGCTTGGAATTTCTATAACAGATCTACAGATTATGGATTGTGTAAACGCCTTGGGGTATTTTGTTCAAAAATGTACTATAATAATTTTATAATGATTTTAAACTTTATGGTAGTTGCATATTATTTGAAAGTGTGTTTATATGAATATTGTTTGTATGGACCTTGGGTTGTCTAAATAAACTATCATGGCTTACAAGAGAAGTGAAATACAGGGGATTCACGCTGCTGGCAGGCTTAGTATTAGACGTGTTTGCCTCCTTTCCGTATTGTATTTATGTATTGGCATTTATAATGGGATAATAGAAAATTTGCATAATTCCCATTAGCATAATTACGTGAAACTTTTTGAAAAATGCTGGGAATTTATGTGTAATTGCTCAAAATGCAAAACCAGTGTTTGGTCTTATATTTTAGCGCAAAATGTGTCCTCGTCCATTCTGGATGTGAGGACGCATTTCGTGCTAAAAAATAGCGCCACAAGCAGTCACATCCGTTTTGCTCATTCACGTTGTTCCTGTATTTATTCGTGCTTTTTGCTGCAAACTACTGATAATTACGCAACATGGTGTAATAGCATGAATTTGAGAATTTTGCGTAACAAGTGTAATGCAAAATTAGCGAAATTACGCGGGATTACACCAGCATAACGGATATTTCACCTAGACCTTTATATAGAGTAAACGGAGCACTGTGCATCACTTGGGGATTTACACATTTAAGTTTCAGAAACGAAAAACCCAAAGACAGAGATAAGAGCCTCACACAATTTATTGAGAAAATGCCTTCTTTTACCACAACCATAGGAGAAGCCTTTTAAAGTAAATTCCTATGGTATTAAATCATGCACAACAGCATGCACCCCCCTTAAAGAGGAGACGTTATTTTTCTGAAAAGCAATACTCCTAATAGCATAAATCGAGTAAAGATTGACAAATAATTATACATGTCAAAGACAGCTATTATCTGCAGTTTTCTCTCCCAGTTTCAAATGCTTGCCAAGGAAGATGATTCTCTTCTCATCGAATAAGAACATTAAAGTTGCGTGGCATGTGGGAACAAAACTGCTTCTATATAAGCGCATTACTCTATTTGGAGAATCGAGGGCGGTTTATTTTCAGAAGCATGCTATGTAAGAAGTTTTTAGTTTCCTTCAATGTTAAAGTGTTGTTTAACCTTTTCTTTAGGACTTTCGAAAACACATTGTTGGAGTTTAACCATTAACATGATCACAAAAAGTCATATTTCATATTTAAACCATGCTTTGTATGCCAGGGCCTTTGAGATCAATGAAGTGGTCGCTATAAACATATTTAATTTGCTATGTAAATTATTTTAATGTAAACATATTTATGAACAGACATGTGGAGCAGTGCAGGTGGTTTAAAAATATTTTGATTTATAGGGTACCAGTTCATTTATTCTCAAGCAATAGTGGCATTTTGTTTGTTACTAGTGCTGCACACTTCATCAGGATTGCTCCGGAAACTAATGAACTACATAGCCCGATGTGTTCAAACTGCTATGTGCAAAAGCCCAGATCTCTTGTTGTTTAAACATATTTTGTAGAATAAAGTGCCTCATTATGATGGCGGTGGGATCTCCACCGTCACCCAGTCGGTGGTGGTCCCACCGCCATCGGTGACTGTTTTACCGCCCGCCTCATTATGATGGCGGACGGATGGGTGGCGGTTGGAGAGACCGACCGACACAGATCCAACGGAGGGACTCGTATCCCTACAACAGTGGCGGTGTCCCTACCCGGTTTACCCGCCATGAAAAGGCTGGCGCAAAGGGACATTGGGGGCCTGTAGCGGGACCCCCTTCCCTCCTGGCCCCATAGTGCAGGGATATGCTAGAAGTGTATGTCTTGTACTGCGGCGTGTGCATTCCACAATACAAAATATACAATTTGCGACCGCCTTGAAGGCAGTCGCATTGTAATATCATTGTCGGGACAGCCCACAGCATGTCAGGCGCTCCTGTCTCCGATAGACAGAGAGAGACGCGCTTCGCCCTCGTGGTGGTCTGCTCGCGGCGCTGCTGTTCTGTTTGTAAAACGCTGCTAGTTTTAAAACGCTGTTATTTTTTTTTTTTTAAACTGTTGGAATCCTTTTAACCTTTTAAACCTGTCACACTGTACTTTGCACTTGTATTTTGCACTGTCATTGACTCGCGCTCTGCGCTCCCTCACTTCCGCTGGAGCACTTCCGCTTCATCTCACGGTCTAGTGCTCGGGGACGGTCAGCTGCTGCACAGCAGGGCGGACTGGTGGGCGGGAGGAGTTAAACGCTTATTAGCAAAGCTGGAGCAAGCGCGCAGCACGCGCGCGCAGCACGCGCGCCGCTGGCGCGCCTAAGGCAAGCCCGTCTGCGCCCGTCCGCGCCCGTCTGCGCCCGACCGGGACCAGGGGCCAGTACCCCTGGCCCCCGCCACCTGTACTCCGCGGAGGAACTCCTGACCTTAGATCAAGGTACAACACTACTTGATAATAACATAGCTGACGCGCTCAGGTCAGAAGGGCTATTAAGGTCACAAACGGTAACAGGTAGCCTAGGTCCCACAACCCATCCTCCTAGGTCACCCTGGCCCACTGGCAAACGGGGACTAAGGGTGGCTACCCTTAACACCCGCTCCTTGCAGAAACACAATCTTGAGGTCTTCTCGCTCCTCCAAGATGACCCTTTGGACATCCTAGGAGTCACAGAAACCTGGCTCGAGGAGTCCTCAGCTCCGGACTTGGTAGCCGCCATGCCCCCGAACTATGCCGCCCTTTGCTACAATAGACCGGGCAGCACTAGAACGGGTGGAGTCGCGATTCTGTATAATCAACAGCTAAAGACAGAGACGCTTTATGCAGAAAGCATCGAGGGGGCAGATGTGTTGGGGGCTAAGATCTGCTCCCAGACCACCTGTCTAGTCGTTCTGATAGTGTACCATCCCCCGCGAATGCCACCGAAGTTTGTTGAGCTCTTTACGGAATTAGTCAACGATATCCGCTCACGGTATCAATGTTTCCTGGTGATGGGGGACTTCAACTTCCACTGGGATCAGATTCCCAAAGACAGCCAGGCCAAACAGTTGGATGAGGCGCTGATCTCTCTGGAACTCAGACAATTAGTGAATGTTCCTACTCATGAGAAGGGCCACATACTTGATTTGGTCTGGACATCCCACCCTTTTACCAGCCCAATAGATATCAGTCCCTGCGCCTGGTCTGATCATCATTTAATCAGAGGCTTGTTTCTTCCCTCAAAACAAGCAGCCCGTCCCCCCTTGGAGTGGAAAGTGTTGCGGAGTTGGAATAAAATTAGAGCTGACGACCTGGTTAACACCATACATAAATCAGCCACTCCAAGTCCAATACAGGGAAACCTTGATGTAGAAAGCGCTACCCTGTCTATAAGGCTGAAGAACGCCATTGACATGGTAGCTCCAATGCGTAGGGAGAGAGTAAGGGACAAAGGCAAAGGGGCCCCCTGGTTCAACGAAGCCTTAAGAAACATGAAACAAACCCTACGCCAGTGCGAGAGAGCCTGGCGTAAAGCTTATGACCCAGGTGCCCGGCTAGAATATCAATCTATGTTTGCAGTCTATAAAAAAGCAATTTTAACAAGGAAAGCAGAATTCTATGAAACTAGGATATTGACTGCTGACAATACACAAAAATAAACCTTTTGGATTCTAAAAGAGCTGAGACAAGCTCAGGAACAGAAGCCTTCCTTCTGTCTGGAAGATTGCAACAAGTTCCAGTCCTTCTTCTTAAAGAAAGTGAAGGACCTACTGACGGAGATTTATCTTACTCCTATCGTCCACTGTCCCTTAGCGTCAGAACCCCTGCCCCCCACATATGATAAACCACTCACCGTCTTCCCCATGCTCACCCACGACTCCCTGTCTCCCTTAATGGGGCGGGTTAAGTCAGGGTCACCTGCGGACCCCTGTCCACCGAGGATCTTTAAGTTGGCACTACCAGGGATTGAAAGCGAGGTTCTCTTGCTACTAAATCAATCTCTAGAATCAGGTCACGTCCCCACCGATTTTAAGGAAGCTTTACTCACCATCCCTTAAGGCACCCCTTCTGGGTGCTGGTTTGAATGGAAACTTCTAGTGAAAGGTAGCCATTAACCTGGGTTTATGAACAGATGTAGCAAATCTCGTAGTGTGTTTGACTGGTCACTTCTAAGCCACTATATACTGGCATTTTCTTTTTACTCTCCTATGGCCCAATTCACAAAGGTAAACTTAGACTTGAAGTCGAAGTTTAGATCTGAAGTCTAAGGGCCTCATTCACAAAGGTAAACTTGAGTTTACCTTTGTGAATTGGGCCCTTAGACTTCAGGTCAAAACGTAGACTTCAGGTCTAAGTTTAACTTTGTGAATTGGGTCCCTAGTGTCTACTATAGCCTTTAGTTCAAAGTCTGTAGACTCATCTTTGATAACTGGTGGAGGGATAGCAGGTTTAGATATGCAGGCTTGATTCTGGAAGTATGAAATACCAAATGCACCCTTCACTCCTTGGGAAGTGCTAAGGCCACTTTTCCCTGACAAACCAAATATACTACTGAGAAAAGACCCACAAACCTTGGTGTAAGTCTAGAATGAAAACCAGGCAAAGACAAGAAAAGGGTGGACAACCAAACTAAATCACCTTTTTCCTAGACAGTGATCATTAGAGAAACATTTGCATTCAGCCATAGCGTGCTGTAAATGGAGTAATCTGTTAGTTTGTACTGTAGAAATTGTAAATAGTAAGGTTTTGACTGCTGAAACAGAGATGGGATCTGCAATGTCATGGAACAATTGGTGGTGAAATCCAAAACAGTCAGAAGAAGAAGGAGGACTATCCTAAGGAGGAGTATGAGAAATTGTTATAAGCCATGTCTGCTAATGGTAGCCAAGTAACCCATTGTTCCCGTTGGTTCCTGGTATAACAACAGAGATACTGCTCAAAGGTTTGATTAATTATTTCAGTCTGAGTGTTAGTCTGGGGAGAATGACTAATGGATTTGAAGTTGTCTGTGCCTAATCTATAACTCAATATGTTCCAACATTTTGAGATGACTTGGACCAATGATCAGTCACTGTTTATGATCGCTCCACAGATACAAAGCACCCTTCAGATTATGTTGCCAATGAGAAAAAGCCTCTTTAATGGACAGCAGCTTTTTATCATAGAAGGTGTAATTTTACTCAGTTGGTGACAAGGAACATAAAAAGAAAGCTACTAGATGCACATCTTCTTGCATCGGAAATCTTTGTGAGAGGAGGGGCCCAAGAGCAAAAGAAGATGAACCTTTTTCCTAAAGGAAGGGTAGACTTTGATCAGAATATTATAAAATGAGTGCTGTTGTGAATGCTGTCTTTATATGTTCAAAAGCTCTTTGCTGGGCTGGGCCACATTAACACATAAAAAAAGACATACCCTTCTTAGTTAGTTGAACTATGGGTGTCGCAACTGTTGAGAAAGACTCAATAAGGTGCCTAAGAAAATTTAGTAAGTCTAGCAATCTCTGTATGTCTTTCACATTACAATGAAAGTACCATTGCACCACTGCACAGACTTTCTGAGTATCCATACTAATTCCCTTTTTCAATGGTGTAAAACAATGGAAATTCAAAGATTAGACTTTGAAGATGCATTTGACTAATTTGGATTGGAGAGAATTCATTTTCTGATGACTTAAAAGATTACTTGAAACTTCTCAAACATGTTGGTCCTGATTCACAAAGGAAAACTTACATTTTTGTGTAAGTTTACGATTGTTTGCTATTCACAAATGGATTTACGAGTAGTATCTTTATGAGTGCAGAGTCCCTGCACATAAAAAGACCTAAGTTTTTTATGTGCAAAGGCTTCACACTCTTATAGATTCTACTCTCCAGTTCCTTTGTGAATAGCAAACAAACATAAAGTTGCACAAAAGTGTAAGTTTACCTTTATGAATCAGGCCCATTGTCTCTGTGTCCCCAAGTCTTTTGCGAACATTTAATTCTCATATTGATCGATGTTGACAAACGTATCTAGAATATCTTGAAAGGTATCATTGACAAAATGTGAGAAGCACATTCGTGCTTTGTTCTGGCTGAATGGAATGACTTAATATTCGAAATGTCTATATCTGGTGTTGAAAGTGTTTTTCCACTCATTACCCACTTTGATCCAGGCTTAATGATATTGTCATCGTAAGCCCAGTTTGGTGAATATTTTTGCGATGCAAATTTAATCAAGTAACAGATATTACACTAAATAGGCTTCTATTCTTTACTGTAATGTTGTTCAGTTCAAGGTAATCCACAGATGGTATCAGCTCACCATTAGCTTTAGGGTGCTCCTGCTGATGAGGAGGAGTGTCTTATGGAACCCTTGGCTAAATTTTCCTCAGTATATTTCTTTCTTTATTCTTTCAATATATGTCTTTAAATGTTCATTCTCTTTTACCGTTAATTGATATATTTGACTCTGAAGTTTCTTTGTGCTCGGGTTTGTAGAGCAATCATACTAACTGTCGAGAGGTAAGGATTCTCTCGCTTTTCCACTAAACACATCCTGAAAGTCACATTATGTTTAATTCAATGCAAAACTTCCCATCAATGGATGAATCTGGGAGAAATAGTCTAAGAAATCGTGTTATTGGTTGAACGGGTGGAAACTCCCCTCAGGCAATAACCACAATCTTTGGTTCACTGACAGAATATCGACACCTAAAGTATCCCCACACCACAATATTGAGTTATAAATATCGATGTCAAAAATATCAACATCCTATTTTTATAACAGTAAGTACAAAAATATCGGAAACAAATGATGTCATTAACATAGTTGTACAAAATATAGTTTTTTATATATATATATATATATTTATATATATATAAAATAATAACACACATATATAATAATAAATATATATATATATACATATATATATAAGAGACTCAGCTGACTTTTTAAAACGTATATATGATGTAAAATGGGATCAGAGCATGGTATTGATAACTCTTGACATTTCCACACTCTATACCAGCATAAGACATGTGGATGGATTAAGGGCAACAGAACATTTTTTAAGAATTGAACCAATGAGATTTTTTAGGCACAATGAGATGCTACTTGAAATGATGAAGTGGTGCCTTACCAAGAACATTTTTATGTTTGGGAGTGAAATGTTCCAGCAATAGCAGGGGACGGCCATGGGCACCTGCTTCGCCCCCAGTTATGCTAATTTACATCTTGGCTGGTGGGAGGAGCAGGTGCTCGGAGGGCCCATGCTGGAGCAGTGGACAGAAAGTATTCTAATTTGGCTAAGGTTCATTGATGATGTTTTCGTGCTGTGTATAGATTTATTCATCAGTGACCTCAATAAGAATGATCTGAATTTACATTTTGTGGGACACTATAGCAAAACCTCTATAGATTTCCTAGATGTGAGAGTACTTGTAAGGGGAGACAAATTGGAAACCACAATTAATAGAAAGCCCACAGCGGGAAACACTATACTGCATGCAGGAAGTTCCCACCCAAAATCACTCATTAGAAGTATTCCTTTTGGTGAGTTCTATAGGGCAAGAAGAACATGCAGTACTTTAGAGGATTACGAGATTGTGGAGAAGGAAATGATAGATTGATTTGTCCAAAGAGGCTATCCCCTTACAATTTTACAGAAAGCCTCAGACAAAGCCAAAAAATTGAGTAGGGAAAGAGTGTTATTTGAACCGTCCAAAACAACAATGAAGAAAAAGTGTAGAGAAGGAACTGATACACATAGGTTCATAACAACATACAACACCAAACATAAAGAAGTAAGACTCATTTTAAAGAAGCACTTGCACCTTATCAAGGGAGACCCCACAATAGGCCCTTATGTAAAGAGATTTCCAGAAATAACGTATAGGAAATCCAAATCCTTGAAATATCATATGGTTAAAAGTGAATATCATGAGAGTACTGGAAATCTGACCTGGTTGCAACAGAGAGAGGGCTTTAGAAAATGTTTAAAATGTAAAGCCTGTCAGCATGGGGAGAACCTCTCTACTTTTA
Source organism: Calotriton arnoldi (assembly GCA_963921515.1). Lineage (NCBI taxonomy): Eukaryota > Metazoa > Chordata > Amphibia > Caudata > Salamandridae > Calotriton > Calotriton arnoldi. Next base: position 787,610 of record CAWUFW010007066.1, read on the forward strand.
AAACAGTTGTTAACAAAATTGTGAAAATAGGAGGCTATCTAACTTGCAAATCAAGCTTTGTGTTATACATTTTAAAATGCCCCTGTGAGAAAACGTACGTAGGGAGCACCACGTTACCTGCTCATAAAAGAATCCTGCAGCATAGAAGAGCGATAATTAACAACGATCCCAGCTACCCTGTAGCCAGACACTTTGAGAAAGATCATCAGAGTGACCCGCCCCTAATGCAATACAGCTGCATAGCAGAGATACCCAGAAAAAGGAGGGGTGGTAATAGGGGAAAAAGAATTGAGAAAGCTGGAAACTTATTATATCCTTGAGTTGGACAGCAAAGAACCCAATGGATTAAATATGGACGAGGATTTGTTCACATGCCTGTATTAATGACTGCTGGAAAGTTTGCATATTCAAGAGAGCTAAAATCTGTTTTTTTTAAATTGTTTATAATGTTGGAGGAGGACAATAGGCACTAGCACTTTATTACCTATAGCACTTTATGGTTATGAATTTGATTGAGCACTAGCATTTAGCACTTTAATAAATTAAGAAAAATGAAAAAATATGAAATAAATGTATAGAAGAATAAGAAACTGAAGTTAGCACAGGCACTTTTTGTAAGAAAGGCGGACAATGTGATAAGTAAAAATAGGCAGCTAAGGGATAACAAGCACTAATGCACTTTAATAAAAAGGAACTTTCCCTTTTATTTTAATATATTTCTCATGTTAAGATTTATTAATTGATATCATACGTACTGTAATGAGAATGTAAATGCACTAGCATTGGATGTAATGGAATATCATGTGCAATATAAGCTGGTCCAAAATGGCACCCGTTTTAACCAAATGTTCTGCCTTGAATTACAATGGTGATTGTCCTCTGTCTATGTCTCATAGAACTTGTGTGTATTTAACGCGTTTCGAACATCCTTGTTCTTATTCATAGGCACATCACAAGCGGAGCCGCCACAGCATTGCAGAGCAGGTATTCAAGTTCACCAACATCCCACCCCCATGGGCGTGTACCAAAGTGCCTTCTGGAAGTTGAAGTTCTGCAATGAAAATATAAACCCAAGTGGGTGTTGCTGGCATCCAAGAATTTTAAAACAATCCCCAGCAGTGAGTAAATTCTTAACTGCAAGTCCCGAAAACACTGCCCGTGTAATCCAACAAACAGGGGACCTCACCGCTCTATCGGCAACCTCATTACAAAGTCGCCATAGATCCGCATTTCCCTCGCGGCAGTGCGGTCTCGCGGCTGAGCCCGGCCGCTATGTGTGAAAAGAAAGGGTTGCCCTGCATGAGACCGTACACACGGTAAGTAGACCACTTTATTGAGGACTTGGCAGGTTACACAGGCTCACAGCGCGAATCCTCTCTGGGAAGCCTGACGCATTTCGAACATCCTTGTTCTTATTCATAGGCACATCACAAGCTGAGCCGCCACAGCATTGCAGAGCAGTTATTCAAGTTCACCAACATCCCGCCCCCATGGGCGTGTACCAAAGTGCCTTCTGAAAGTTGAAGTTCTGCAATGAAAATATAAACCCAAGTGGGTGTTGCTGGCATCCAAGAATTTAAAAACAATCCACAGCAGTGAGTAAATTTTTAACTGCAAGTCCCGAAAACACTGCCCATGTAATCCAACAAACAGGGGACCTCACCGCTCTGTCGGCAACCTCATTACAAAGTCGCCATAGAGCCGCATTTCCCTCGCGGCAGTGCGGTCTCGCGGCTGAGCCCGGCCGCTATATGTGAAAAGAAAGGGTTGCCCTGCATGAGACCGCACACACGGTAAGTAGACCACTTTATTGAGGACTTGGCAGGTTACACAGGCTCACAGTGCGAATCCTCTCTGGGAAGCCTGACGCGTTTAGAACATCCTTGTTCTTATTCATAGGCACATCACAAGCGGAGGTGTTGGGGGCGGGATGTTGGTGAACTTGAATAACTGCTCTGCAATGCTGTGGCGGCTCCTCTTGTGATGTGCCTCTGAATAAGAACAAGGATGTTTGAAACGCGTCAGGCTTCCCAGAGAGGATTCGCGCTGTGAGCCTGTGTAACCTGCAAAGTCCTCAATAAAGTGGTCTACTTACCGTGTGTGCGGTCTCATGCAGGGCAACCCTTTCTTTTCACATATAGCGGCCGGGCTCAGCCGCGAGACCGCACTGCCGCGAGGGAAATGCGGATCTATGGCGACTTTGTAATGAGGTTGCCGACAGAGCGGTGAGGTCCCCTGTTTGTTGGATTACATGGGCAGTGTTTTTGGGACTTGCAGTTAAGAATTTACTCACTGCTGGGGATTGTTTTAAAATTCTTGGATGCCAGCAACACCCACTTGGGTTTATATTTTCATTGCAGAACTTCAACTTCCAGAAGGCACTTTGGTACACGCCCATGGGGGCGGGATGTTGGTGAACTTGAATAACTGCTCTGCAATGCTGTGGCGGCTCCGCTTGTGATGTGCCTATGAATAAGAACAAGGATGTTCGAAACGCGTCAGGCTTCCCAGAGAGGATTCGCGCTGTGAGCCTGTGTAACCTGCCAAGTCCTCAATAAAGTGGTCTACGTACCGTGTGTGCGGTCTCATGCAGGGCAACCCTTTCTTTTCATATATATATATATATACATATATTTATTTAAAACAATTATTAAACTAATAATTTTAATGTATTTTATCATTTTAAAATTATATAAAAATATAACAAATAAGTAAATTTATATATATATATATATATATATATATATCCTCAATCCGTTTCGCTGCTTGAAAGTAATGCACTCTCAAGATACAACGAAGATAGTAGTTCAGGAAGTTTATTGTGCTTCCACGCTACGCGTTTCGGCAGTTACGCCTTGCTCACACGATGGAAGTGAAATTACAGTCACCATTATCTACAAAATGACCACCACGTAATATGTTGCAATAGACAAAGGACTCGCAAAACAGAGAACACTCTGGGTCAGAGTATTCAGCGGCCACGTTGGAACTGGTTGTAATCCACTAATAGTATGCGTGTTACAAATATTACACCTGTGTCTAGTTCACTATCATCCGTGTAAAAATGGAACTGTGACATTACGTTTCATAAATTATGCAAAATAACTGTGGGTTACACACAAATGAGAAATATTTTGTCCCAAATTGTACATACGGATGAATACTTATACCCCAATGTTAGGCGACCTACAATGCGCGTCCATTACAATGAATGATTATTTATTGCTCCAATGTGATGCATTGTCTTTACTCAGCCCCTACGACTACAAAGTATGGGTTGCCATGTTTGTTTATGGAAAATGGTGGTCACGTGATATGTGCAAAAATCCGTGTATCAATAAAGTGAATTGAAAATGTGTCCAACCACCCTTTAACCTTGCAATATATATTATGGCTGTACTGCAAAGAGACAATGTGAAAACACATCTACATATACAAAAATTTGCATTTGTTTGTACGTACAAACGACAATGTGTTGTGTCATAGTGTCTGTTATCACGGGAGGAGGAGAACCAAGAGAAACGGTACATGTGGTACGGTAAATTTCCTGTGATAGCACCACGTTTAATACAGTATATATACCTGTAAACCAATGCGCAATTAAATCTCCCCTCAGCCTATAAACAATGCTGGGCCAGAGCCCTGTGTCAAATTCTTGCCCAATGATGGCTGGGTGACATGCACCCCGAGGGAAGGTTCCAAAAATCCAGGGCCAGTGCCCAACTTCATGTTCCCCTCACATGATACCATGGACCAGTAGTTCATCAATACCAGGCGTGTGCCCATACATTTCAAATTTCTGAGGGCTAGTACAGCAGAGTATGATAAAACAAGGAAAAGAAAAGATCCAACCACAGATGACCGGTCTTGAATGACGTGATACAGTGTCGCCATGTGCCTCTGGAAAAAAGTTTAGGGAACCCGTGAGTGTGGAACTACCGAAGTAGTGTGGGTCCCTTCCTTTCCTCCTGTAGTGAAAAGGGAGAGAGAGAAAAAAAAAGAAGAAGAAATTAATAAAAATAAATAAGAATTAATAAAAGCTACGTTGCAGATCTTGCCTACGCAATACATTTTACATTTACATGCTCCCTTAAGAAGCTCAGGAGGAAAACATGAGAGCTAAGAGAAGAACTTATGTTTCATACAGCTGTGTACTCAGTGTTTCGTCAAGATTCAACCACCCTGGGGATTTGGTCTGGAGATCAATAATATACTTGGATTCCCGTTGTCTGAGTTTTAATGCTCTATTACCTCCCCTCGGGGATCTCGGGATGTGTTCCATTGCACAATAATTGAGAAAGGCATTATTGGAAAAGTGATGTTCTTGGAAATGGTGAGCTATAGGATACTGTTGATCCTGGTTGGTGATTGCCCGCATATGTTCTAGCACACGTTTTTTCGCTGGCTGGACAGTGCTGCCTATGTATTTCAATTTACACGGACACTCCAGACAGTAAATCACAAATGGGGTCCCACATGTGAGGAACTGGGTAATGGTTTTCATTTTACCTCCCCCACCTGTGAATTCTTTCTTCATGAAGCTGTTCTTGCAGGCCTTGCAGTGCCCGCAAGGAAAGAAACCTTTGAGTCCCTGATTTTTCATGGTGTTGTAGATTGTTATGTCATTGTGTACCATTCTATCTCTGAAACAATATCCCTTTCTGTATGTGATGCAGGGTTTTTCACTCATGATAGGACCTATGTTGGGGTCACTTTTAAGGATGTCCCAGTGTTTGGTCAGAATGTTCCTAATGTCTCTGGCACTCCTATTGTATGTCAGTATGATTCTGGTATTATTCTCTTGTTCTATTGTTTCAGGTTCACTGTCTGTTCTCATCTGTAGAGTATCTGTTCTCTTTATTTGTTCTACTTTTCTTAGGGCTTTGTTGAGAACCCAAGCTGGATATCCTCTAGCTTTGAACCTTTCTGTCATGATGGAAGATTCTTCCTTGAAGCCTGTTTCTGTGCTGCAATTACGTTTTGCCCTCAGCAGTTCCCCGAACGGTATACTCCATTCCAAGGGGTCCGGGTGACTGCTGAGGGCATGTAGTAAGGTGTTCCCTGCTGTATCTTTGCGAAAAAAGTTTAGTTTGAACAGTATTGCCAACTACCTCGACTCTGGTGTCCAAGAATTCTACTGATGTTCTACTCATGGTACTGGTGAGCGTGATATTATAGTTATTGTTGTTGAGTTTTTTGATGAATTCAGTGGCTTCCAATTAGTTGCCTCTCCACACCATGAAAATATCATCGATGTAGCGGAGCCAGAGTTCCACCTGTCTGCCTCTGGAAAGATGGATTTGTCCTCTAGGGTCTCCTCCTCCCATTTGCCTAAGAACAGGTTCGCAAAACTTGAGGCAAAACACGTCCCCGTCGCGGTACCGGTCACCTGTTTATATAGTGTACTGTCAAACATAAAGATGTTGTTAGTAAGGCAAAATTCCATCATTTCAAGAACCCTGGTGGTATGGGATTTAAATCTGATATGTCTGGTCTGTAAAAAATGCTTACACGCCTCTACACCATGCTCATGTTTGATTATGGTGTAGAGTGAACTAACGTCCAGTGTGACAAGTAGGAAACCTTCTTCCCAGTGTATGCCCTCTACTTTGCCCAGGAAATCCTTTGTGTCCTTGACATGGGACGGGAGTTTGCTGACATATTCTCTTAGAAAAAATCTACGTACTTGGAGATATTTTCGGTGACACTCCCCCTGGAGGACACTATGGGTCTCCCCGGGGGATTTATCAGGTCCTTGTGCACCTTTGGTAGGAGGTACAGTACAGGTAGAATGGGATAATCCCGTTTAAGATAACAGTATTCTTCCCATTCTAGTATTCCTAAGTCTTTCCAGTTTTTTAGTTTATCCCAGATACATTCGACACTGTTGGAATATGTCTCCCTATTGACCTCTATGTAGAACTTATGATCTTTCAGTTGTCGTAGAGCTTCTGCAATGTATTTCTCTCTATCCAGGATCACAACATTCCCACCCTTGTCCGCAGGGCAGATGACAATATTGCAATCCTCCGATAGGGAAAGCAAGGCCTCTTTTTGGGATAGAGTGAGGTTGTGTGTTTGCTGAGTTTTGAACCATTTTCTATGTCTAAATTTTACCAAGTGTGTATTGACTACATCATGGAACGTACAACCTCACTCTATCCCAAAAAGAGGCCTTGCTTTCCCTATCGGAGGATTGCAATATTGTCATCCGCCCTGCGGACAAGGGTGGGAATGTTGTGATCCTGGATAGAGAGAAATACATTGCAGAAGCTCTACGACAACTGAAAGACCATAAGTTCTACATAGAGGTCAATAGGGAGACATATTCCAACAGCATCGAATGTATCTGGGATAAACTAAAAAACTGGAAAGACTTAGGAATACTAGAATGGGAAGAATACTGTTATCTTAAACGGGATTATCCCATTTTACCTGTACTGTACCTCCTACCAAAGGTGCACAAGGACCTGATAAATCCCCCGGGGAGACCCATAGTGTCCTCCAGGGGGAGTGTCACCAAAAATATCTCCAAGTACGTAGATTTTTTTCTAAGAGAATATGTCAGCAAACTCCCGTCCCATGTCAAGGACACAAAGGATTTCCTGGGCAAAGCAGAGGGCATTCACTGGGAAGAAGGTTTCCTACTTGTCACACTGGACGTTAGTTCACTCTACACCATAATTAAACATGAGCATGGTGTAGAGACGTGTAAGCGTTTTTTACAGACCAGACATATCAGATTTAAATCCCATACCACCATGGTTCTTGAAATGATGGAATTTTGCCTTACTAACAACATCTTTATGTTTGACGGTACACTATATAAACAGGTGACCGGTACCGCGATGGGGACGTGTTTTGCCCCAAGTTTTGCAAACCTGTTCTTAGGCAAATGGGAGGAGGAGACCCTAGGGGACAAATCCATCTTTCCAGAGGTAGAGCAGGTGGAACTCTGGCTCCGCTACATCGATGATATTTTCATGGTGTGGAGAGGCAACGAATTGGAAGCCACTGAATTCATCAAAAAACTCAACAACAATAACTATAATATCACGCTCACCAGTACCATGAGTAGAACATCGGTAGAATTCTTGGACACCAGAGTCGAGGTAGTTGGCAATACTGTTCAAACTAAACTTTTTCGCAAAGATACAGCAGGTAACACCTTACTACATGACCTCAGCAGTCACCCGGACCCCTTGAAATGGAGTATACCATTCGGGGAACTGCTGAGGGCAAAACGTAATTGCAGCACAGAAACAGGCTTCAAGGAAGAATCTTCCATCATGACAGAAAGGTTCAAAGCTAGAGGATATCCAGCTTGGGTTCTCAACAAAGCCCTAAGAAAAGTAGAACAAATAAAGACAACAGATACTCTACAGACGAGAACAGACAGTGAACCTGAAACAATAGAACAAGAGAATAATACCAGAATCATACTGACATTCAATAGGAGTGCCAGAGACATTAGGAACATTCTGACCAAACACTGGGACATCCTTAAAAGTGACCCCAACATAGGTCCTATCATGAGTGAAAAACCCTGCATCACATACAGAAAGGGATATAGTTTCAGAGATAGAATGGTACACAGTGACATAACAATCTACAATACCATGAAAAATCAGGGACTCAAAGGTTTCTTTCCTTGCGGAAGTGGTGCAGGGAGGGGGCGGGCCCTGATATAACAAGTGTTCAAACACGCCCCCTGGCGCGTTGTAAATTGGGGGATTAAGTCCCCTTCAATCCTGAGGGTCTCTGGGGGCCAACTAGCCCACCAGGTACCTCCAGTAAGCGCCACAGAGCTGCGTTGCAGAGAGGTGGTCTGAGGCCACGCCCCTTTTTACACAACTCTGCAAACACGGCTTCTGGTGCACTGCTGGTGGGGCGATGAGGTCCTCTTGTGTCCTGAGGACCTCAGGAGACAAGTGGACTTCATCCTCCGAGCAGCAGTGTGCCAGAAGCCGCGTTTGCAGAGTGGTGTAAAAAGGGGCGTGGCCTCGGACCACCTCTCTGCAACGCAGCTCTATGGCGCTTACTGGAGGTACCTGGTGGGCTAGTTGGCCCCCAGGGACCCTCAGGATGCAAGGGACTTAATCCCCCAAGTTACAATGCACCAGGGGGCGTGTTTGCACAGTGGTGCAGGGAGGGGCGGGGCCTGATATAACAAGTGTGCAAACGCGCCCCCTGGCGCGTTGCAAATTGGGGGATTAAGTCCCCTTCAATCTTGAGGGTCCCTGGGGGCCAACTAGCCCGCCAAGTACCTCCAGTAAGCGCCACAGAGCTGTGTTGCAGAGAGGTGGTCCGAGGCCACGCCCCGTTTTACACCACTCTGCAAACGTGGCTTCTGGTGCACTGCTGGTGGGGCAATGAGGTCCTCTTGTGTCCTGAGGACCTCAGGACACAAGTGAACTTCATCCTCCGAGCAGCAGTGCGCCAGAAGCCGCATTTGCAGCGTGGTGTATAAAGGGGCGTGGCCTCAGACCACCTCTCTGCAATCCAGCTGTGTGGCGCTTACTGAAGCTACCTGGTGGGCTAGTTGGCCCCCAGGGACCCTCAGTATTCAAGGGGAATAAATTCCCCAACTAACAACGCACCAGGGGGCGTGTTTGCAGAGTGGTGGAGAAAGGGGGCGTGGCCTTTCTCTACCTCTCAGCAATCCCACTGAGTGGGGCTTACTGGAGGTAAGAGGTAGGCTAGTTGGCCCCTAAAGGACCCTCAGCAGCGAAGGGGACTTGTATCCCCATCCAAGAGCGCGCCAGGGAGCGCGCTTGGAGAGTGGTGGGCAAAGGGGGCATGGCCTGCTACAAGTACTTACCAATGCTGCTGTGTGGGACTTAATGAAGGTAATAGGAGGGGTAGTTGGCCCCCAAGGATGTCCTTGGGGGCCAACTACCCCTCTTGTTACCTCCAGTAAGTCCCACACAGTGGGATTACTAAGACATCTTCGGAGGCCATGCCCCCCTTTCTCCACCACTCTGAAAACGCGCCTCGTGGCAGACTACGGGATGGGGGATGAAGTCCAATTTACGCCTGAGGGAGTTTGGGGGCCAAGAAGCCCTCCTGGTACCTCCTGTAAGTCCTACGCAGCGGAATTCCTGAGTGCTGGTCGGAGGCCCAGCACCCTTTCTCCACCACTCTGCAAACGTGACTACTACTTAAAGAAGCATCTTTCTGCACCTCTGACTTAGAGGTAGTTTTAATCCCCCTGCCCTATTATGTACTAGGGCCTTACAGTGCAGGTCATGCCAATCACAGGGATACCCCAACGCATAGTGTTCCCTAGTGTATGTAGGTGTTTTTACTGTATTCTAAGTGTCTTTTAGCATAGCACTCGCTCTAGACCTGGTTAGTCAGAGTCAGTTACCACCAGTACCCGTCAGCAAAAAGTTGGGGGCACAGTATGTCTTTGCAACAAGGCCTCTTTCTGCTCCTCTGTTGGTTCTTTCTGCACATCTCTTGCTTCTTCCTCTGTAGGCATAGTTAGAAATTAGCATTAAAAAAACCTTTGAAATTCACTGAAAAAACCATAGGTTTCAGGCACGTTATAGTTAGAAATTAGCATTTAAAAAACCTTAGAAATTCACTGAAAAAACCACAGTTATAGTTAGTTGGACATTTCACTCGTACAAAACCAGTGAAATTCGGCCGTTATAGTTAGTTCAGCTAACTATAACTTGCACCCGCGCAATGCACTGCTGATGACGTCACATATTACATCATTCATGACATGGTCAGTGACATCACTGATGACATCTCAAATGACATCACTGATGACATCACTGATGACATCATCCACGTGATAATCTGATGCACCTCCTCACACCCTAATATAACCTTTGATACACCCACTCTAAAATACAGACTACCATTTTCGAAACCATAGACACACCAACACCAGTTACTACATACTCACTCACTGATTCCTAGGTCTACACACACATCCACTCATTCACCCACACAGTCACTCATGCATGCAGTCACTCATCAATACAGCACTATCATATGCACTCATACACCTATACAGACACTCACACACCGCCACTCACCCATAGAGTTACTCACACACCTAGTCAGTCATGTAAAGAATCAATCACACTCCCATTTATTCACCTATACAGTTCTACACACACTACCTCACCTATTCATACAGATACTAACACATACTTACTCTCTTATACAATCACTGACACAAGCACACACTCATTCATACAGCCACTCTCACAATCACTCACTCTCACATATAGTCATTTATATACTCCAACACTCACATATACTGCCTTTCACATATGTAGGTACTCACACATATACCACTGAGACATCCATTTACTCACCAACACAGCCATACGCACACTCACTAACCCATACAGCCCTTCACAGACACACTCTTGAACCCATATACCCAGTGAATCACCCACTCACACGTCTATGCACAAAGTCACACACCCCCACCCACCCACACAGACACTCAGGCACCCATACAAATACTCAGGCAACCAATCAATAACCCATATAGACACTCATGTAGCTACTCACCAACCCATGCAGCAGCTTACACAACAACAGACAGACTGATACAGACATTCACACAGTTTAGTCACTAACCCATGCATTCAGTAAGAGACATTTAATCACTCACTTATACAGTCAGTCACACACCTACTAAATCCTCCATCCAGACACTTATACACCCACTCATTCTTCAATACACCTTGGCATATATATAAAGCATAATTAAACTTTATAGAAACACACAGTCACTGGATGATGTCATCAGTGATGTCATTTGAGCTGTCATCAGTGATGTCATCAGTGATGTCACTGACCATGTCATGAATGATGTAATATGTGACGTCATCAGCAGTGCTTTGCGGGGGCGCAAGTTATAGTTAGCTGAACTAACTGTAACGGCCGAATTTCACTGGTTTTGTACGAGTGAAATGTCCAACTAACTATAACGTCCCTGAAACCTGTGGTTTTTTCAGTGAATATATATATATATACATATACCAATAACATAAAATCTATTTAAAAAAACATTCTAATTAAATTAAAACACTAAACTACTTAAAAATTTCTAAACTTAGTAAAAATAATTTTCCAATTAACAAATATTAATAATTAAAGAAATTATAATTTCAAATATACAAAATATAATATTATAAATGATAACAATACAAAATTAATTATAACATTTAACACACATACTATTCCCACTTCAATTTAAACAAAACTATGCAAACTATTAAAGTAAATTTATTAACAATTTACCACTCCCATGTAGCAGAAAACATAAATATTAAGGGCCCGATTACGATGGCAGTGGGCCCGCCGCCGACAGCCTGTCGGTGGCAGTCCCACCGCCATTGCAAACAAGTTTTCTGCCCGCCACATTTGGATGGCGGGCGGGTGTGTGGTGGTCGGAAAGATGGGAATAACTACAAAAAATGTAACATAAATTAAAAACATAAGCAACACTTATACAAAGAAAATTCCATCACATGCATTTAAAATATATACTAAAATAAATAACACTAATTTAAAAATTCATATTTTAAACAACTATATTTTTGCAAACGACATTAATATCTTCTATATTTTTTAAATCGATATTTCTTACCTTAAAGTCGATATTCTTGACCACGATATTCTTGCTCTTGATATTTCTGTATAAAAATAGAAAAATGGTTCTGTTGTTTTTTTTTTCAATTGCTTAGGCTAAGTAGCGACAGCTTACTTCCAACACATATTAATGATTTGAAAAAGAATAATAAATATGTAGCACACACCAAAATTAGAATTCAATTTTGTATTCAGAAAAAAATCAGACAAACATGGCTGTCGCAATTTACAATTTCAATTGCAATGTGAAATACGTGACTGTGGTGAAAAAGTGACATGTGGTGATTGGTGATAAAGACAGTACACTATATACAGAAATGATTGAACGTGCAGTAGAGGGGGGGAGAAAAATCTTTTCATATGTCCTTATTATTTTTGCACATATGTTGCAGGACCCAATGAAAAATAGAACTGTGATCCTGGGCGTTGTGTGGACATATATACTACGCCGACGTTTCGACCCTAAAAGTTGCGCAAAGGTGGGATGCGTCAAGGTGGGTCTTCTTCAGGGCAGGAGGGGGGATGGGCAGCCTGTGAGTTAATTAAAAAGCATAGTTAGGTGTGTGCGTGTAACCTAACAGAAATGAAAATTCACTGTTAGGCTTTAAAGGATAAGGCTTACCAAAAGGCAGATTATCAATTGCCTCCAACTCAAAATATGGGTTTGCGAAAAATCCACATGTACCTCCACCAGCCGGTTGGAGCCTACAAGAAAGTGATATTACACTGTATGAGTTTTGAACAACAATAATAATAATCCAATCACCACATGTCACTTTTTCACCACAGTCACGTATTTCACATTGCAATTGAAATTGTAAATTGCGACAGCCATGTTTGTCTGATTTTTTTCTGAATACAAAATTGAATTCTAATTTTGGTGTGTGCTACATATTTATTATTCTTTTCCAAATCATTAATATGTGTTGGAAGTAAGCTGTCGCTACTTATCCTAAGCAATTGAAAAAAACCCCGACAGAACCATTTTTCTATTTTTATACGTATACCCAGGTTCTGAGGGACACTGGGTTGCCCCATTACGTTTGCTACTTGATATTTCTGTGTCACGATATTTACAACTCGATATTAGTGTCAGTCGACATTTTCAACTCAATATTTTGTCTGAATACCCAATCTTTGTCAGGGCGAACCACATACATCACTAAATTAACCTGTTCTTAAACCTCTAGTAACTTTGGCACAAAGTGTTTGCGGCAATAAGTAAATCATTTATCTAGCACACAAACAGTAATCAAGTGAAAACACAACCTAAGAAAAATCCCAACCTAATTTAGAAAAATAGACTAAGGACCCGATTACGATGTAGATTGGAAACATTCCGACTGACACCGTCTCAGAATCGGGAACTGACCGACTCACGGTTGGCAGTTCCACACGACAGATTACGATGCTTCGGAACACCGTTCGGATGGACTCCCTTTGACTCCAATGGGAGCCAGTGTTCCAACCGACAACACAGGCTTTAATGGCGAAAATGGGGGTCTGTGGAAAATCATGCACCCTGTCGCAGGCACCCCATCATGCCTGCCACACTGTGCATGGTTTTACAGGGGGATCCCTTGGGTACCCCCACGGACCCCAAGCGGAGATCTCAGGATGAAGGGGGGCCTGCTATGGGCCCCCAAAGTCAGTTTTGGACAGCCGTTTCATGTCACACAGGCCGACTCGGAAAGGCTGTCGGAAACCGACATCGTAATACGGAGGTCGGAAACAACCTCCATAGAGCAGTACGGATCGCTTCCGAGTGGTCCGTGGACTCCACGAGTCCGTCGGAACCGATTCAGAAAGACTGACCGGGTAAGTTTCATACCACCGACATCGTATTTCGGCGGGTGGAAACTTAACAGACCGAGTCGGTCCAAAGGTCTCTGACCGCTTGTCGGAGGCTTTCTCCGTCAGGCGGATGCTTTCTGCCCGACATCGTATCCTGCCCCTAAATTGTAATAAATAAAATGAGACCAGAACAACAAAAATCCAATCACCAGAAATATACAATTTCAAAATTTTAGATAGATATAGCGCCTAAAAGCACAAAGTGCCACTCGCGGTCATCTGGTCATGCTAGACCGCGGGTAAGTTACAAGTTCGGGCTGACCATGATGTAGCACGAGCTGGAAACAGGGACTAGGCTAGCTTTGCTAAAAAAGTTACCTTCTCGAAGTTTGGCTCGAAGAGTTCCGTTCAGGATGGAAGAGGCTGTGAGGAGCTGGGAGAGTGTCGATGATGGTTCTTGCTGTAGCACGAAGTGAAGACCTGGTCTTGGGGACATTCAATGGTTGTTTCTGTAGCACGTTGTGCAGACCTGGTCTTGGGGACATTCGATGAAGTAGGGCAGACATCTGGTCAGGCGTCTTTGCTGGAGCTTTGTGTTGGCGGTCGCCGCAGGCTGTTGTTGCAGTAGCAAAAAGAGCAGATCTTGAGTTGCCAGTTGGCACAGGCAGTCGCTATAGCACGAAGAATCAGGTTCGATTGAGCTTTGCATTGACAGTCATTGTGGATAGCAGAGTTGTGGTGTGAAGTGGCCCGAAGAGCCCAAAACTTCAGGATTCCTCCTTTCTTCACAGGAGGAGCTCAACTAATGCAAGCCAATTGTCTAGGACCTAGGGAGGCACCTACTGGGGATCAGGAATTCCGTCCAGCAGAGGACAGCAGTGCTCTTTCAGGTCCAGTTGCAGGTACAGGCAGGTCCAGTGCAGGAAGTCAGTTGAGCAGTTGCAGGGAGGGCCCTGGAGCTTGTTATGTCCCTGTAGCTCAGACAGGCGGTCAGCCAACTGACCCTTGGAGTTACTCAGGTTAGCCTGAGATTAAAGGACCAGGTCCAGTTGACCTTCTCAGAGAGCAGGACAGTCCACATGCAGCAGGGCAGCCCGCTTGGTGTCAAGGCAGTCCTCAAGCAGCATGGCAGTCCTCTGTAGCAGCACGGCAGTCCTCTGGGGCAAGCCTCACGAGCAGCCATCTGCTGGGGAGCAAGGCAATCCTTCTTCTGTAATGTCCACAGGTCCAGGTGTGTAATGATGAGTGGCTCAGGAGGTCCAAAATACCTGGTGCCAGCCTTTTTGGGGGGGATTCCCTATACTACTCCCACATTTGGAAAGTTCTTCCCTTTCCCTGTCAAGGCTCCAAGAAGTCTGGGGTGGCAAAAGACAAGTGTCAGGTTCATTTGTGTGTGCTGGAGCCAAGCCCATTGAAGAGTAAGTGGGGCAAGGCATAGCAATGCCCCCAGCAAGCCTTGGAGAATGGCCCATCCTGCCCACCCCTAAACCTTTTGTGCAGTGCTTAATTTGAGCCGGTGGTTTCCGGTGCTCGGCACCGGCACTTAATTGTCGACACCAGCACTTATAACAGTCTACCACATGGTGGCGCTGGTTACCTAATTCAGAGATGAGCATAACATAAATAGTTTATTAATTCAATACACATTAAAAATAACTAATACCTGCCACCCAAGACATTGTCATAGCTTTGAGTGCCTGGAATAGTCAGAACTGTCACACTTGTAGGAGTATGATGGTTATCAGTTGTTTTGATACTGTGATTGGCAGTGCTAGCAGGTGCAAGCTGCAGTGGACTCCTAACGAGGGCCTCAGCAACATTTTTTTTATTTTTTTTATAAACTAAGCACTGCCTTTGTGTCACTGTCGGAGAGAAATACACAAACCCTTACATCAGGGAATGAAAATGCCAATGTTCTAAAAGTAGAAAAGGCATGATGAGAATGCACTCCTTCCCTTAGTGCGAAACCATACTTGCAAACTTCTATGTAAAGTGCGTGCGAACAGTAATTGTGGGTCGCCCCAAACCACAAATAATACTGTTGTATTAAAAAAACCGAGCTCTATTCTTGCGCTCTTTTACTGTCGCACTGCAAAAAGCGGGAACAACTCCCTCCATGGTATTATTTTCATCCAGGTATTCCACAGTACTCTTTGTAATCAAAGCATGTTTTTAAAAACTTCCTTATTGCTGTCTTTTGCTTGATATTCTTCACCACAACGGAGACAGTGGGATTCAATCTGTAATCTTTATTAGACGTTTCTAATACATGCTTTGATTACAAAGAGTACTGTGGAATACCTGGATGAAAATAATACCATGGAGGGAGTTGTTCCCGCTTTTTGCAGTGCAACAGTAAAAGAGCGCAAGAATAGAGCTCGGTTTTTTGAATACAACAATGTTCTAAAAGTGGCATTTTCAGAATTGTGACGTAAAATATAACTTTACGGTTAAAGATGATTTTAAATTACAATTCATTTGAATTGAAACACCATATTTCTATCAGTTCCCAATAAAAAAGTTATCACTTATTATTACATGCAATAAGGTAACCTAGTGTTAGACAATGGGATAGATAGGACTTGCAATAGGGAAAAAAACTTTAGGTGGTTTTCACTACCAGGACATGTAAAACTTAAACCCATATGTCCTACTTTTTAAATACCAGGCACCTTGCCCTACGAACCTTTAAGGCAAACCTTAGGAGTGACTGATATATATTAAAAAGGAAGGTTTAGACCTAGCAAAAGGTTTATTTTGCCATACTGAATTGCCAGCTTACAATTACACAGGCTGCAATGGTAGACCTGGGACATGTTTTAAAGGGCTACGTAAGTGGTGGCAGAATAAGTGCTGCAGGCCCACTAGGAGCATTTATTTTACAGGCACTGGGTACATGTAGTACCATATACTAGGGATTTACAAGTAAATTAAATGTGCCAATCAGGTGCAGACCAATCTTACCATGTTTTAGGGGTGAGCACATGCACTTTAGCATTGGTTAACAGTGGTAAAGTGCACAGAGTCTCAATGCCAACAAAAACGGGTTCAGCAACAAAAGGCAAAAAGCTGGGTGTGACCCTAAAAAAAGGTCAGGTCCAACATAGTTTTCAGAAAATAATGTTCCTGGCAGTATGAAGAAGTAATCTGTACACTCAAAGACTTCCTGTCCACCATAGAATTATGTTGGTGCAGCCATTAATTTCCTAGAATGATTTAGAAGGTCAGTATCAATTAAGTCAAAATTACTAGTTTCACATAGCCCAAGTCTGTAGCCATTATCATTTCTTTGGTCTTTTTACATACTTCCCCAGAAGTTAGTGGCATAGAGTCAAAGCCCTTCCTAAACTCAGGCTTGCTTTTCCTCCAGTCATATAGTTTTCCCCTTTATATACACCCCCTAATATGAAATGCCGATTCGATCCCACTGGGCAAAGCCCTTGAGGGCAGATAGCTGCTGAAGCCAGATTCCCTGCCAAAGGGGGGTCAACCCAGTCAGACGGCGATCCCAATGGATAAGGCGCAAAAACGCTCTCCAGCAGAAAATGTAAACCTGTGTTCATGACGGCAACACCGAGGGTAGCCGCTCTCCGTAGAGGAGCCCGAGAAGGCCCTCAACACCCAAAGAGTGCAATTTAAGATGGTACACTGGGTCATCCCAAACCCAAGTGAAACAATAGTTGATTGATACCAGATGCGCCGCCAGGTAATATATGTATATGTTGGACAGCCCAAGTCTACCATCAAAGGGCGATTTACGTGCTCCCACAAAATTCCTTAATTTAGATGACAAGGAGTGGAACCATCTACATGGGATGGGGAAGGGAAAATTCCCTGGGACATAGAGGTAACGGGGAGGCCTATCCTTTTGAAGAGTGCAATGCGCCCCATGGGATTGAGGGACAAGCCAAACTAATGGTGTAAGTAACAATCAAGAGCCTGGGTCAGGTCCTGAAAATTAAGAGCCCACGCCATGTCAGGAAGATGAAAAACATGAATCCCCAGATATTTAAATGAGTTCCCCTGAATGGACATCAGGGTACCAATAGCACCACCCCCGTGTCCCCCCCAACCTCCACCAAACAAGATTTGTTAGTATTCATTTGGAGGCCTGATGCTTCAACATTCAGACAAAGGATCTTGAGACATCTAGGTCAAGCAACATAGGGATCGCTAAGAAACAAAAGAATGTTGTCAGCATATAATGCCATGCAGTCCTTAAGTCTGCCCCTCCATTGCCATCCCTGCACCCGAGTAAGACGACCCAACGGCTCTATTGCAAGAGCAAACAGGAGGGGGAAAAGCTGTCAGCTCTGGCGCGCCAGATGGGAAAGGGTGCAGATAATACACTATTTACTCGCACCTGAGCAGCCAGAGTATTGTACAGGAGATGGACCATTCAGTGAAATGCGGCCCAAAGACCCACCCGCAGAAGAACTGCATTGAGAAAGTCCCAGGTGACCATGTCAAAGGTCTTAGCGAAATCCACCAGATAGAGGGCCAGGGGGCCATCCAGGTCCTGCATTTGAGCCAATGTCGTCTGGACTTTATGAATACAATGGCGAGTACTCATGTCCGGCATAAACCCACACTGATCTGTATGAATAAGGTATGTAAGAGCATGGGTCAGGCAGATTGCCAGAGCCTTGGCATAAATTGTTATGTCAGCATTAAGAAGTGAGAAGGGGCGGTAAGAGGATTAATGATCTTGAGGGAGGCCCTCCTTGGGGAGGACCACAATGGTGGCACAGTCCATCTCCAGTGAAAAGGATCATTGTTGTATTGTGGAAGTGTAGAAAGTTATTAAGTAAGGAGTTAGGATATCTCTGAACTGCTTATGGTACTCAATGGGGTAACCCTTGGGGCCCGCGGTCTTCCCAGATTGAAGTGCAGTAATAGCAGTCTATCTCTTCTGCATTTAAGAGGAGATCCAATTCCAGGGCTAAGGAGTCAGGAATGGATGGCAGCAGAATGTCACATAAAATGGGGTTCTCTATCTCCGACAAAGACGACGGACAGTGAGTGTAAAGCGTTCGATAAAAAGTGGTGAACGCCTGAGCGATCGTGGAGGGTTCCTCTTGAAGGCGGCCAGAGGAATCCCAAATGGCAGGGACTATTCTATCCAAAGTGCCACGGGTCACCAGCCAGTAAAGCAGTTTGCCAGATTTATCACCCGATTTATACACTCTCTGAGTTGAGGCCCTCCAGCATTGTTTCACTTCCTCAAGGGAAAGCTGCCGCAACTCAGTTCATGTGACAGCCAGGAGATGGTGAGTCTCCTATAAATCACAGTGGCGCAGACTGGTTTCCAGTTAAAGTATTTTGCATTTGAGGTCAGCCACCTGTGCCAGCACCGGTCTCCAGCTCCTCCTCCATGAATTCAACACATTCAGGGGCCTTCAAGTACCAGGCACTAAACCTCCAAGCTGGATGGTGGCTGTGTGCTAGGGTGCCCCATTCCATCAGTCGGGGAGCGTGATCTGAGATGCCGCGTGATAGGATGTGATAGGATTGGAGAGAAAGGAGGTCCGCAGCTGGCTGTCATAAATGCTCTGACCCTGCCGCAGTCAGCGGAAAGGGCGGAGCTCCCCCCACATGAATTACTCTATCCGGACGGGAAGGACGCTTCACGTTCAAGCTCTGACGCGCATTTCCTTCCTGTCCGGGTTTCCAGACAGCACTTCCGGGTCACGATTCCTTGCATCCTTCTCCCCAGCGCCCGGCTACTTGCTTCGGGCACTCATTACCGCCTGGACTCTTCGTCGCTGCATTCCTCGGTGGGGCCTCTCCTGTATAAGCCAAAAGAACAACCAAAGAATCATTTCTATGACGGTAACGCGCTTGTGCTTGTATGAATGAAAGACGTCTGCGAATGTTATAAAGCATACTTATCTTAAGGGATCCTTGTGGCATTCATGAGCATCTGCATTCTCTTTGGTGGCATATTTCTTGTTTGTATGAAATCCTTGCATTCTGCCCTACGAACTCCTGAAGTTAAGGAGACATATGATTTCAATCATTACTGGCGGTATATTAAGAAATGGGAATCTGCATTAGAAACTTCTGAAGTAAAGGAGTTACCTTGCATTCAATCCTTCTTGGATGCATGAATCCAGAGCAGTCAGTATTACGAACTCCTGAGTTTTAAGGAGACCAAGGAAACTTGGTTTAGCCTACATTGTTTTGCATATTTTGTTATTTTATCTCTGGCTGAACTGAGAGTCAGCCTTGGTTATTTTTTGGGCTAAGTGCTATTTTTACTAGGGTACCTACACTGGTAAGCGCTACTACACTTAAAACCATTACATAATAGAATAGTGTGTCCCACAGGGATTCTTTCTCTCTGTTCTTTATTTTGTCTAGGCAGAATTGTTTGTTGGTTCCTGAATACACTTTTATTGGACACTAGTGGAAGAGGGGAACAAATCAGGTAGACAACCTTGATGTATTATAGTGGTTATTTATTAATATGCTTTCCATTATTCATTAGAGTAGTTTATTGACGATACTTTGTTTACAGGATCACAGAAGTCTCCAGTGACGTATCCTTGATGCCAGGCCATGTCGAGGGACCTTCTTCAGCTTTCTCCTCCCCTTGTTTCCCCTCTTTCCCCTGCACACTATTTCTGCTTTGACTCCGTTGGGATGTGGGAAGTGGGAAGTTGGGACCTATTCTTCAGTCTCCTGTCTCAGGTGAGCCTTGATACGGGCAACCACAAGAGATCAATCCACTATTCCATATTGTGAGCCTGCAGATTAATAAAAAGATTAATAAGGCTGCTCCGTAGGATGCCAGGACCGCCAAGCAGCACATAGGCCCATGGAGTCCGCCTAGGAGGATAAACATGCTGAGCGAGGATACGAAGCAGTAGAGGCATAAAGAACGGGTTTGTTGACCGCGTTAAAGTCCACGCCCAACACAGTGACACCTAAGGGAAGAGTCAGAATAAAGGACTGCAGCATATGAAGGGTAGGCTGCAATAACGGCAGCAGGACATAGCAAGAAATGAATTTATAGAGTTTAGCAGCCAAGTGACCCTTGACCCCCTCGTATTGCCCTTGGGGATCCATGTGAACCTTGGTGACCAACAGCGAGAGGGATTTGTGTAGCAGGACAGCTACGCCACAGGAGCCTCTCACAAAACCAGAATGAAAGACCCTGTCATACCCGAACCGGCCAAGGAAAGTGCATTGAGTGCCCAGTAGATGGGTTTCTTGTAAGAAGGTGACTGCTGGCCTATACCTCTTGACATAGAGCAGCACTGCGGACTGTTTAATCCAGTCGAGTAGGCCATTGGTATTCCAAGAGAGTACTGTCAAATTAGGGGCTGACATGGCAGGGGGAAAAAAAGGTGTGTGTAGGATCTGCCAAGAACCAGAGACATCTGTAAAAAAAGGAGTAGGCACAATCACAAATATATAGTAAGGAGCCTAGAAGCACCTGCTGTGTAAAATCTGGAAAACGAAAAACAGGGTTACAACAACAACCCAAGCCGGAGGGGACAACATAAATCCCCCCTCCCAACTCCCCCACCCCACACTTCTTCCCAGGAAGTATCTGTTGTCCACAAACAAAACAGATCAGCAATGGAGGGAACAGGGGGAAACATTTGTGATACAAAGGCACCCAATAAACAGGAGATTGTTCCTGACTGCACACTGAGGTAAAAGAGATGAGCAATTAAACATTGGGACAAAATCTACTTGAATAGTAATGGAGTCGAATACATGGCAAGCGGGGACGCTGCTAATGAGTGGCTGTCAGGTGTATGGCCACCTCAGCAAGTGGCAGGAGTTGAGGTCGAGCCACCCAGGGCCCCGCGGTGCCCACAGATGACCACACCATGATCAATTCATAGGTCAAAAAGAGTTCCGTGCCCCAGGTCAGGAAGGTGAAGAAGGAAATGACCCAGAGTTCGGTACATCATTGAAGGGTTGGAAGATCAGGGGGGTGGCTGTCAATGCGTCATCTAGTGTTCCGTCCCCATCCCATGCCGGGCCCGGCGAGGTGGCCACCTCATGACGCTCAACCCTGTACCTCCTAGAGTGGGAGCGGCCTCCCCTGTTCTGCCATAGAGGGGGCACACGGAAACAGCTGTCTAAATCCTCAGAAGGGCGTGCTCCTGGCGAAGGTTGTTGCAGCAGTCGTTGCTCCATAGCCCACGCCCAGGCTTGTTCAGGAGTATCAAAGAAGAGGGTCGTAGATTGAACAATGACCTTCAGGCATGCCGGGAACAAGAGCATATAACGGATGTTGAGGGCCCGGAGCTTCTGCTTCACCTCCTCAAAGAAGCAGTGATGCTGCTGCACCAACTTGGTATAATTAGGAAAAATAAGGACCCTGGAATTGAAGTGTCAAAGTTCCGGGCAGGCACAGGCTTCATGCAAGATGACATCTCGGGCCCTGTAGTTGAGCAGGCTTAGTATCACAGGTCGAGATGTGGCCCCAGCCTGAGTCCTCGGGTGAGAGATCGATGTGCCCTCTCAATGACAAACATATTGGACAGTTTGCCAGTCGGGATCCAAGTACTGAACAACTCCTCCAAATTCTTGGCAAGGCCCAGGGACTCCAGGGACTCAGGCAAGCCTACGAGGCAGAGATTGTTGCATCTTGAGAGGTTTTCAGCATCCTCCACCCACTCAGAAAGGTCTGCAACAAGGTCAAGAGCTTAGATGCTTGATGTTTGAGTGCAGTTACTTCGTCCTCGTTCGTGGAGATCTGTGTCTCCACCTCAGTCACTCTGTGTGCAACATTTCAGAGGTCCTGGCGAAGTAGGGAGAGGTCCACACAGAAACCATCAACCTTGGCCTCTACAGCCTCTCTGTAGTCCTGAATGGCCTTGAAGATCATTTCCAGATCTGCAGTGGGGTGAGAGGATATAGAGGCAGGGGGAGAGGTCCGTGTGGCCCCCGATATCAGATAGGGCGACCGTGTATTGGGCCATGCGTGTCTGGTTCGATGCAGGTGGGGGAAGCCTACTGCAGCCCATCACCAGTCTCTGCAACCCAGTGGCGGTCAATGGAAGATCCTGAGAGGGCAGAAAAGCCGGCCCACAATAGACTCAAGCAGCCTCCAAGCACAAGCCCCCCGGGCAGCAGTCATAGACCACAGCCTCCAATGGTCAGCACCCACCTGGACACCAGTCCCCGGAGGCCGCCAGGGCGGGCAACAGCAGTGTAGGCCAGGACAGAGAAGGAGGCTGGGAGGAGGCAGGATGAGGCCAGGTGGTCCGATGCGCCCAGCGGAGCCAGCGCTGCAATACATCAAAGCGAAATCAGGTAAGTAACATAGTGAAAAGCAAGGCTGTCCAACAGCAGGCAGGCCCCAGGAGTGACTAAGGCACAGAAAGTGGACAAGCTACTGCTGGGAAGGTGGGTCCTGCTCCAACCAGAGAGGACCCTAGCTGATAGATGCCCGGGCCCCCCCACCACAGATAGTGGAAAGGGGCAAGCGTGGCCTCTTACCCCAGGTAGGGTCCACAAGGAACAGCAACAGGGGGTCCACTCTGCAGATGCACAGGAGCAGAGAGTGAATCCACAGAACAGTCCATGGGCATCCTGTCCATACCCCCCCACTCTGCAGCAGACAGAGCAAGTCTCGCAGGGTCCCCAACCAGGGGCTGGCACCACCCACTGCCAAGACAAACAGGCCAGCACTGTCCGTCGTGATCCACTAGAATGTAAGGGGACCGCGGTGCAGCCACCACACAGAGGAGCAGGGCAGGGGTGGCAGATAGCAGTCCAGTCCCTGGCACCCAGGCCCCCAGGTCAGCTCAACTCAGCCACTGATCCAGGATCAGGCAGTGATCACGGCTTCAGGTAGGAGGGCGCCCTGGAAGATCTTGGGCTGAGGTGCTGCTGTGTCAGTGCAACCTCCTCCTCTGTCACACTCTCACCCCCAGGGGCCTCCGGCAGGCACACATCTGGCAATCCCTTCACCAAAGGGGAAACCCCCCTCACCGCAGCAGAACGTGGGCAGGCATGTCGATCAGTCCCAAGTCCAGGCCTGTGTAGGAGCCAAAGGCCTGAGTGTGAGGGATAGGGTGACAGGTCCCTGAACGCATGGTCACCTCTCCTGCAGCAGAGTGAGGCCCTGTTGGGGCAGGGCTGCCATCCAAATTCAGTGACCCTAGAGCGGCTCCAAAATGACAGAGAGAGGGGCAGGGAAAGCGGTCTTCCGTCAGGAGCCTCCGGGTGTGGCAGGAAGGTGCTGTCAGGACGGATGGAGACGGATAAGTATTGGGAGACAGGAGCTTTAGAAAAGCTTGACTGCCATCTTGGCCAACCCCCTGTTGACCATTCATTTTTAAATAATTAGTGTACTATATATTTGGCATCATGAATAATTAAATTTGAAGTAGGAGTAATGTGTAAAATATGGAAAACATTTTTAAAAACCAAAACACCAATAGCAAAAATTTTTGAAAATGTAAAACCATTTCAAATAATTTTATTGTAAAAGATAAAAAAAAACACACCAGGTCTATTGATTAAAATATTTATTGAAATAGAAAAAAATCTGATAGAATTGTCATTAATAGTAAAAAACATAACTTATTTTATAAAAATATAACATTAATTTTCAGTAGACCATAGCATAATTTTTCATAACTTTGTAAACATTTTCCCATTATTTCCAATTGAATTTAATGGGGAAAATTGTCCTTTTTTAGTTTTTACTTTCTGGCTTGACGTACACAGTTTTGTGTCTGTTTCTACAGTCGATGGAGCATCGTGGTCAAGATCGGATGCCAGAAAGAGCTACGGTCAGGTAAGAAAAATGTAATTTACATTTTTAAACATATAAGTGGCTAAGTTTATTGTAAGAAGAGATGGGGAGAGGTAGAAAGATGGTGTATAGTAAATAAATATATTTTGTTGCTGTTTTGACAACTTTTACATCCCCATGCAGGTTGTGTTTGTATGTGCACATTGGGACGGTTGTTTTTTTCCAACTTAGGTTTTAAAAAGTTGGTAAAAAATCTTCAATACGACTTTTTAAACCAAATTAAAAAAATAAAACATTTTAAATTCTTTTGCGTTGAGGATTTTTATTATATTGTGACTTTATAAGACGAAGACCATGGCGTTGATGGAAAAACCTGGAATTCATGCATGGATTGCTGTAGGTTTTTGGGGGGGAATTGTTTTGGGAATTGGATGCTTTTTTACAGTTTTTTAACACCAGGATTTTTTCGGGAATTTCATTTTTGGAATATGTTTTGCATTTCTGTGGATTACCAAAAAATAGATTTTAAGGATTGGATTATTGGATTGCTCAGAACTCTTGGTGATAGGATTTATGAAATATCACCAAGAGTCGAAGAAAAAAGACAGCTAGAGGTAGGAATGTAAGTCCGTTTTTATATAGCGCAGCTACTCACCCTTACGGGTCTCAAGGCGCTGGGGGCCGGAGTGGAAATTAAGTGAGTTATTGCCCAGAGTCACATGGTGCTGAGCTGAGCTGCCTCCGGAGCCGGGGATCGAACCGTGAACCCTGTGCGCCGAAGTCAGCTGCCCTGGCCGCTGCACCACACCTCTCCACCCGCTGCACCACACCTCTTTAATTTTGTAGTCAATAATTTTAAAAAAATGCCAATTTAATGTGATGTAGTTATTAAAACAGCTGACTAATATTAGAGGGTATTAGTTAATGTTAGTAGAGTAAGATGTATGCAATATTGTCTAGGTAGTCTGATGGTCCCATCTATGGAAATTGATGGATTTTTGCCAACAGACTCTCAGACATTTCCTTACTTTTTTTTTTAGAAATACGAAGATTCAAACTACCTGACAATGAGAGCACCATTCTCATTTCCTGGAAACTATGTTCTTTCATCAAAATTTCCAGGAAATTATAAATATGAGATATTTCAGTAGATTTGTTGAACGAATTATGCCATCCCTCTATTCCATTGTTTGTTTTTGCACCTCCCTCTAAGTAGGTCGAGTAACAGTTCCACCAGTCAATGGGATATCCTGCCTTCTGCCTATGACCCAACCTGCTTATATGGACAATCCAGGCGTCCTCTAAATAATGTGAATTGGAGGCAATATTTCCTCATTTTGTGCCTCAATACGATGGCGGTGGGACAAGCATTCAACCGCCATCGTAGCGGGATGGAGACCGGGCGACAAATAGTCAGCGGCTCCACCCACCATATTATCTGTCCAATGTTTAGACGGTCGGAAAGATGCCTTTTACTATTGCGGCTTGTGCTGCGGCCTGGAAAAGGGCCGCAGCACAAGCCACAGAAGTAAAAGGCATGTTTTTAGACATCCATGCACCATGTGCCTGGCACCATGTGGTGCCTGGCACACGGTCCATGGATGTTTGGGGGGCACCACATGTTACCCCCTGGCCACGTAGCTGAGGCACACGGGGGACGGGGGCACTTCTAGGGGCCCCCTAAGTCCTTTTCAACAGCCTTTCCATGGTGTTGGGACTGCCATGAAAAGGCTGTGGGAAATGGACATCGTAAACCCTGTGGTGGGGCCTGTGCGAGCACTGCCTTGAGCCTGTTGGAGGCGGCTGTTTTTCCCTTCACCCGCTGCGCTCCGACCACTGGTATTTTAATCTGGTGGTCGGACCATTTCTCTGGTTTTCGGGGGGACCACCACCGACGGCCTGTTGGTGGCGGTCCGCACGACATCCTAATGAGGCCATTTGTGTAAAGTATTCCGATTTTAAAATTGATGCTTAGAAGTCATCCACACACTCAGGAGGAACAAAACACAAACGTGTTAGTTTTTTTAAACTCATATTGTAGTTTACTGTTTAACATGTAATCCTCAGCTAAGGATGTGCGTTTAATTTTTTGCCAATACGCCTGTGAACAGTGAAAAAAACATATTTGAATTTGTGTGTCAGAGTAAATTTTAGTGCAAACACAAGGAGATGATGGACGGAGCGCTGAAACTTTTCAGACACTCACCCCCAGTCACAGATCTGGGTTGAATCCATCATCGTTCTTTAGCTCACTTCACCACCCCAGTTCAGACACAGCTATATGCAAATCAGTCTTGACCCTGTTCCTTATGGGAACAGTCCAGTCCGAACTGCCATGCCATGTCTTTCCTGGACCGGAAACAAGCATCCTGGGACCGGTTTCGGGCTAACAGCCCTCATCAGCCAGGATAGCTTGAATACAGTGACAAAGGGAGCAAGGGACCCACATCTAGGCATACCCTGCCAACTTAGGGCGAACAAAGCAAACACAAGGAGATGATGGACGGAGCGCTGAAATTTTTCAGACACTCACCCCCAGTCACAGATCGGGGTTGAATCCATCATCGTTCTTTAGCTCACTTCACCACCCCAGTTCAGACACAGCTATATGCAAATCAGTCTTGACCCTGTTCCTCATGGGAACAGTCCAGCCCGAACTGCCATGCCATGTCTTCCCTGGACCGGAAACAAGCATCCTGGGACCGGTTTCGGGCTAACAGCCCTCATCAGCCAGGCTAGCTTGAATCCAGTGGCAAAGTGAGCAAGGGACCCACGTCTGGGCATACCCTGCCAACTTAGGGTGAACAAGGCAAACACAAGGAGATGATGGACGGAGCCATGAAACTTTTCAGACACTCACCCCCAGTCACAGATCTGGGTTGAATCCATCATCGTTCTTTAGATCACTTCGCCACCCCAGTTCAGACACAGCTATATGCAAATCAGTCTTGACCCTGTTCCTCATGGGAACAGTCCAGCCCGAACTGCCATGCCATGTCTTCCCTGGACCGGAAACAAGCATCCTGGGACCGGTTTCGGGATAACAGCCCTCATCAGCCAGGCTAGCTTGAATCCAGTGGCAAAGTGAGCAAGGGACCCACATCTGGGCATACCCTGCCAACTTAGGGCGAACAAAGCAAACACAAGAAGATGATGGACGGAGCGCTGAAACTTTTCAGACACTCACCCCCAGTCACAGATCTGGGTTGAATCTATCATCGTTCTTTAGCTCACTTCGCCACCCCAGTTCAGACACAGCTATATGCAAATCAGTCTTGACCCTGTTCCTCATGGGAACAGTCCAGCCCGAACTGCCATGCCATGTCTTCCCTGGACCGGAAGTTGGCAGGGTATGCCCACAGGTGGGTCCCTTGCTCACTTTGCCACTGGATTCAAGGTAGCCTGGCTGATGAGGGCTGTTAGCCCGAAACCGGTCCCAGGATGCTTGATTCCGGTCCAGGGAAGACATGGCTTGGCAGTTCGGTCTGGACTGTTCCCATGAGGCACAGGGTCAAGACTTATTTGCATATAGCTGTGTCTGAACTGGGGTGGCAAAGTGAGCTAAAGAATGATGATGGATTCAATCCAGATCTGTGACTGGGGGTGAATGTCTGAAAAGTTTCAGCACTCCGTCCATCATCTCCTTGTGTTTGCAGAGTAAATTTTAGTAACAGTATTTATCATCTGTAATTCAAAATCAATTATGATTTTCCTAGGATTTTTATTT
This sequence comes from Calotriton arnoldi, assembly GCA_963921515.1. Lineage (NCBI taxonomy): Eukaryota > Metazoa > Chordata > Amphibia > Caudata > Salamandridae > Calotriton > Calotriton arnoldi. Next base: position 815,485 of record CAWUFW010007066.1, read on the forward strand.
ACTGTTTTTGATTTTATTACTCATAAAAATTTAGTGTAAATTGAGGATTGCTTGTCTGGGAGTAAGCTGTACACTATTGGGACGGTAGTATGGTTAATGTTGACATGAATACTGTAAACTTGGGCGATTCGATTTAGGAGTTGACTTAAAAGTTTCACCTATCATCCAAATTTCAGTATTCTCTTGGGTTATCAAGTTATGCATTGTACTAGTAAATGTTTGACGTGGTTCTCACTGTCATACAGTAGGAAACTTTTGTTAGTAAAAATGACTAAGTTCAGTGGGGATGTTAATATCAGAGTAGTATTGTGGTGTTATTCTTTGGGGATTGCTTGCCTGTTTCTGTTTTTGAACCATTCTCCTTAGATTGGGTATTGTGGGAATACTACTAGCAATGCACATAGGGATGTTTTATGCCACCTCCCTCAAAACTGAGCCACAGGGTTCATTGGAGCTGAATGCTAGTATTTTTATTTGTTGGGATGAATTCCCTAACTTCAATCTCCATTGCAGAGGCAGAGTGGTTATGCTCCGTGGTCCTTTCCACAGTGTCACCCAGAGTAACCGCTCTGCCTTTGCAATGGGATCAAAATACTTAACACACTCCTGACTCCTGGGTTCAGTTAATCTCTCCTTACAATAAATGTAACCACCATACTTCAACAGTCTGTTCCCACGTCATGATTTGATTTAGTTAGCTTGTTTGGGGTTCTCCATGTTTCATTGATCTGTTGATAAAAAGAGAAAAAAAGATCATGATTGCAATATACTAAATGTGTGTTTTATTTCCGTTTACGAAATTCTGTTTGCTATGGGAAACAATTGTAATGTTAATTCATTTACTCTGTTTGGGCAGAAAATATTTGTTAAACCTGTTGAAACAGAGAGAAAGTTTAGTTTTTGTTAGTGTTGTATTATATGGAAAGAACGTTGTTAGGTTTAGCACTTTATATTTTAGGGAAAAAGATTTTACCTGATCAGTTTCTTGGGTGTTCCTATGTGGTCTGAAAATATCAGTGATGGTCAAGGTATGCTTGGCAAAGGCATGTGTTGTTCCATCATGCATCCCTGCCAGAGTGGCCAAAGTAACTTTCAATACAAAAAGTACTCTATTTTCAGCACGCACTTGTATAAAAAAATCACCTGACCTAAGTCTGCCATTTAAGACCGGACATTCTTGTTTCTTTCTAGCTAAACGCATTTCCTCACAAAATGTCCTGCTTTTTCACAGTAAATTTACCAACCATTCTATTCCTCTATATTTTTCTTCGCAAGACAGAAGCTTTCCCACATTTACACTGGTTCCTCAGAAGTTGTGTCTTTAGTAGATTGCACAGGAGCACTCAGGATCTACCGGCGTGGTTTTATTTGTTTCTCTGCGTGTCTCTATTTTTACTGATGATCTTCATGCAATACAAAATCAATCAATTAATTAGTTGTGTGGGCAGTTAGCCACCAAAGAAAGGGTATTGTTAAGCTCCTGCCTCAGTTTCCAATAGAATGCAGTGACCGAGGCCTTATCAGCCCATGCTGCTTCTGATTTTATTAATTTGCTGAAATGATTGATGCAATTCGCGACCAGTATTTTTTTCAACCAGTGTGCTATTTTGCTAACTGACCTATCTACTAATAGGTCAGTTTGTAAAATACTGTTTCGTAGTCTGTTACAATTCGACCTACGGCTTCAATATTAATCAGGTAGGTCGCAAATTGTGACCCACTATGCCGCGTAACCATCACAGGGGTGGTGGTCTGAAGATGTCAGCAGACCACCATGTTGGTGATTGCTTTTAAATAAAGATTTGTTTTTAAATGCTATCAGCTGCATTTGAAAAATAAATATGAAAAGTTTAAGTAACATTTTTTAAGAGTAAGTAGTGGTCCATGAGACCTCAGCCAACTCAAAAATGTTTTAATGAATATTCACATAGAGGAAGAGGTCCCTTGAGGTCCCCTTCCTGTTTCTGAACAGGTTACCACTACTTTGTGTAGTTGGTAAAATATTAATGTTTGCGGAACCAGATTTCAGTCACACAACATTAACACAACCCATTCTGAATCAGTGTTTGGAATGAATGCCCTCAACGTGCCCCATCCAAATACTGATTCGATATTTGATCGCAAACCAAAATTGCGATTCAGTAACATGTTCTGGTATTGCAATTTGTATTTCATAAATTCCAAAAGGCTTTTTTGCTGTTGCAAATTGCCCAATTCTGTGATCAGACCTTTTACAAAGGCAAAAAGGGTTCATCCGGCAGGTCCTTATTAATGAAGGGAAGGGTGAATGGGACCCCGAAACAGGAGAGACAGCCAGTACATTATGGTCATGTCAGGTGCATTTTAGGCCTGAGCAAAATTTTAATAACGCTGGCATACTTCAAAGAATTTTGGGAATTTCACGTTATACTTGTTACTCGCAATTCACAAAATTATGCCACTTTGCTTAATTATGTGCCATTTGCAGTAAAAATGTACAGGGCAATGAGCCATTTGCAGTACACATTTATCGTGAATGCTCTAACAACAGAACTCGTGTGGCTGTTGTTTGTAGTACATGTGTACTATTTTATAGCTTGAAGCGCATCCTCACTTCAAAAATTGATTCGAGGGTGCATATTATGCTAAAATATAGCTCAAATGACAGATTTGCATGTAATTACAAAGAATTTTGTGTAAATTACACAACAGCAAGTTACACCGATTTCGAACACCCCTAGTGCATTTCTCACAGCCTTACAGCACTCATCACAGAGTTTTCACATATTGGCCTTTTCAATAAGGTTATGCGTACACTCCATATAGACAGAACACAAAGAAGCTTTGTACTTTTAACAGACATCAGTAAATGCATTAAATTCTGGCAATACAATAGGTCAGGCTTTCCTGCTTCAGAATGGTGGGTCACTGAGAACCTAAGCCATAAGAAGCCAGTAAAACTATTAGTGGTGGAACTGTTTCTTGCTCCTCTTCACCCTGTCACTGCTTTTCCATTTGTGAGTACTCATTTGGGTACATGGGTCCTAGGTGCTTCATCAATCTGATTGTACCAAATGACTACATCCCGGGATGACCATGTGGCAGAACCTAGTCACACAAATTATTAGTTACCTTTCGTGCATTTACTTTCTTCTCTACTCTGGGATGCGAGAAAAGTTTCCAAGCTAGGGATTCTGGTCTGGAATGATCTTGTCTGGCACGCTATGAAGTTGTTGCCACTTCCAAAACATCATTTTCTTCCTGTATGTGAACAGAAGACTGCTCATGACTTGTTCCAGCAGCTTGCTGGCCCTGTACAAGTTGTTGTGCAGATTTTATTTGTCAAAACATTCTTTATTGGTTTTTAGAACATATATCAGGTGATGGCAAGTTAAACATTCCAAATCCCTTCATCACTCCAAAGTGGCTATTGTAATGACCATTTTCTGTCATATGAGATAAGTTCTCTAGGAGACAGAACATAATTTACTCACAGTGCTGTCAAGCCCATCATTTCAGTGGACAAATATTCCCCCGTTAGCCTCCCCTCCCCAAACATAAAACTCCAGAAAAAGAAAGAAACAAGGTCGGTACATGGGGAGCCATCATCTGATATAGAAATAGTGTCAAGTGGTGAGAGGGGGCGGAGGAAGAGCAGTGTCTAGAGGAGGGGGCACTGTTCCCTAAATAATCGAGCTGTGGCTAACCTCATTAGAATTGGAATAGGTGAAATGCTCTTGTCTGGGTAGGACATGCATATAGAGGTAGTCCTCTGGAGAGACATGACGCCAAGGGGCCCCAAATATACTCACATTATTTGTAATTATCGAAAACGATATCAGTCATTCTTTCCATCATGATGGCCAGCCAGAGTCTAGTGTGACACTGAGATAGCGATGGCGCCCCCTTTTTCTTCCACACAGATGCCAGCGCCAATTTTGCTGCTCTCAAGCACAGCCACATTATTATTCTGTCACCCGAGGTTTGGCATTTGAGGGTGTCATCTCTCAGGTCTGGTAGTGAAAAGCTTAGAATGTTTGGGATTGGGTATCCTAGAATATCTTTGATTTGAGTCAATATTTCACTCCATAATGGATGAATAGCCGGGCAGTCCCACCATATGTGGCGAAAGTCACCCATCATTCCACACCCCCTCCAGCAGAGCCTGATGTATTTGGGAAGATTTTGTTTCAGCTTGGTAGGGTAGAGCTACCAGTCAAAAAGTACATTATAATGGGCTTCTCACATACCAATAGAATGGTTAAACTTGGGAATATCTCTCAAGAGTTTGCCCCATCATGCCTCAGGGATATCCTCCTCAAGAACCTGCTCCCAGAAGGCCATGTGGTGAGGTTGTGGAGTATGGATTGTGGTGAGTAATAAGGAATACAAAAATGCAATGCATCCTCTAGAATTCCCTGCTTGTCTGGCAAATTGTTCAATAGGAGTAACCTCTCTAGTGGCCGCTATCCTGATATCAGGGTGGAGTACCCAGTGCTTCAGTTGTGTGTAGCACCAGAGTTCTGAGTCAAGAAGGTGGAAATCCCTTTGTCAGTGTTCAAAAGATAGGATGTCCCAATTATGGAAAAGGTCTGCAATTGTAAGGCATCCCTCCTCCCTCCAAGCATCAAAAGATCCAGGTTATAGTGCTAGGGAAATGCTGGGTTATAATGAATCGGTGTGAAAGGTGAAGGAAAAGTGGTCCATTTCACAGTTCTTATCACCTCATCCCATAATTTAAGTGTAGTTTCCATGAGTGTACTCAATTGGGCACTGGGGGGACGGTCAGACTTTGGTTTCCACAACACATCCCAGATAGATCTCCCCACCACTACTCTGCCCATGTGTAACCAATGCTTATCTGATTTGCGGAGCATCCATTCATAGATCACTTATAGTTGGGCTGCTTTGTAGTATAATGGAAATCTGGGAGGGTTTATCTTTTGGTCATCTTAGGATCTTATAGGATAGGCGCGCTTTGCGGTTTTGCTATATAAAGCGAGTTATTAGTGAGCGTAAGGTCCGTATGAAATTACACGCGATGGGGAGTCCCTGAAAGAGGTAGAGCAATTTAGGGAGGACAGTCATTTTTATGGCATATATGCAGCCGAGCCATGAGATGTACATGGGAGCCTAGCACTTGAGGTCTGCCTTAAGCTGCTGTAGAAGCAGTGGATAGTTTGGTCAGTACAGGTCTAAGATTCTAGCAGTGATCTTAATACCTAAGTAGAGGATTTCCTTTTTAGCCCATTGGAAGGGGTCGGTGGCCACTAATGTTTCTATTGCAGGGATTGCGAGAGTCAGGTTGAGAAGGAAAGATTATTGTACATTTATACAGAATTGAGCTACCTCTTCAAAAATTCTCAGTTCTGCCTGCAGGGCGCCCAATGAGGATTGAGGAGACTTGAGTGTCAGTAGAACGTCATCTGCAAAGAGGGAGATTTTATGGTCGATGGCCCCAAAAGGGAGATTGTGGATGGAGGGTGCCAAGCATATTTTAGCTGCTAGGGGTTCAATGCTGAGGGCAAATAAAAGCAGAGAGAGAAGGCACCCCTGACGAGTCCCTCCTCTCCAGTTGGAACAAGTCAGGGCCCACCCCGTTAACCAATACCCTTGACTGCGGGAGACGTAATTGGCCTGAATCATGGCAATAAATTAGTTGCAAAAGCCAAAACGCTGTAGGGTATGAGACAAGAAGGACCAGTCCACTCAGTCAAATGCTTTCTCAGCATCGAGCACCAGCAACACTGCAGGTATCTTTTACTTAGTGGCTTTTTCGACCAAGTGGACCTCCCTTCATAAATGATCATGTGTCTGCCTGCCTTTGATAAAGCCTGACTGATCTGGGTGGATCGGGTCTGGCATCAAGTTTTCTAGTCTGGAGGCTAATAACTTTGTGTATAGCTTACCATCCAGATTGAGCAAAGCTATGGGACGATATGAGCCACATAAGCATGGACCCTTACCCAGTTTCGGGATGATTGAGACCAGTGCTTCGCTCATAGAGGGTGTGAGTGCACCAGGTTGGGCCACATAGTTGAAAAGGGCTGCTAGATGAGGTATTAGGTCAGAGCTAAATGTCTTGCAAAATTGGGCAGCAAACCCATTTGGCCCCGGCGATTTATGAGGCTTCAAGGCCACAATGGCCATTTGGACCTCAGTGTCGCTAATGGACTCTCCCAGAATCTTGTTTTGGGCTGCCGTCACCTGGGGGAGTTATACTCTCTCCAGATAGTCTAGCTGTGTCTGGTCATTTGTGGGTGCTGCGGCATATAACCGCTCATAAAATCTGTCAAAGGTTTGAGCTTTCTCTGCATCAGATACAGTGGTCCATCTGACTCTCTATTAATGTCCCCAATATATTCCTACTCCCGTTTGACCCTAAGCTGTCTTGCCAAGTGAGATTCTACTTTGTTGCCCTGTTCATATGTCGTGCGTTTAAGACGTAAACAAGTGTATTCAGCTCTGTTAGTGTATATTGCGGTGGGCTTCCCTCTCAGGACTGTGACCTTTCACTATAGGGCCAGGTTTGGGTGTTCTTTATGCACCTGTTCTGCTGTGCGAAGTTCTGCCTCAAGTGATAATCTGTCTTGTACCCTCTGTTTGTTAAGTGCCGAGATCAGAGCAATGCATTCCCTTGGATTACTGCTTTAAATATGTCCCAATTGTTGGCTGGAGTGATGTCCTTAGGGGTATTCAATTGAAAGTATTCTCCACTGGCTTTACAGAGGTCATCTCTGAGAAGGTGATCCCTGGTAAGGAAGCCAGGGAAGAACCATCGACAGAGTTTTGGTGGTAGAGGTTCCCAATCCACAGTTAACATTACAGGGGCATGGTCAGAGAGGGTAATAGGGTAAAAGGAGGCCGTCGGGAAGGCCTGGGTGAGAGATTGTCTAATAGGGCCTGATTAACACTTTGGCGGTCCTACAGCAGATGTTGCAATGCGCCAACCGCTATAGGGTGGCCAAAGCCGTTGTGTGACTGCCCGCCAGATTAGGAGTTAAATCCTGGTATGGCAGGTGGTCCTGAAGCCGTCTAACCACGGCAGCCTGCTAGGCTTATAGAAGAGCCTATCATGCAGACTGCCGCAATCAGAGTGCCGCCTGCACCTTCCTGCATGATGTGGCATATATGCCAACCGTGTAGGAAGGAGGGGTGCAAATCCAAGTGGGCACTACATGTGCCCCCCCTGCATGCATTCCCAGGCTCAAATCCGGCAGCCTTTGTTGCCATTCGCCATCCTTTTCATGGCGGGTTCACAGCCATGAAAAGGGCAGTAAAAAGGCAACTCGGAATATGTGGCACCACCAGCATATTCCTGCCATTGAAAGACCCTTATTCCCGGCGGTGCCAGCGGTCTCATGGTGGTCTGACTTCCACGAGACCGCCGATCCAGCAGGACCCGTGATCCTGGCAGTGCAGGCGGTCTCATTGTGGTCCGACTGCTGCAATCGTAATACTGCAAGGTCAGACCACCACCACGGGTTCATTGGTCCTATGGACCACCGAACTCCTAATAAGCCCCATAGTCTAGTCTTGAGGATGTACGATGTGAGTGTGAGAAAAAGGTGCAGTCATGGGATGTTGGATGGAGAGTTCTCCAGGCCTCAATTAGACCCAGATAATGAACTGCATGTTTAGGGCTTTGGGGAAACTTACTGTGATGGTCCTATGAGGACGAGTACTATCCATGCCTGAGTCCCATGTAAGGGTAAAGTTGCCCATCAGGAGTATTTCACCTTCTGCGAACCCTCCCAATAAAGATAGAAGTGTCTGTATGAATTGGACTTGATTGGAGTTAGGGGCATAAACAGAAGCAAAGGTACACATGCGCCCAGCGAGATGTCCCTTTCATTATAATAATCCTCCCCTCCCTTTTAGATTTGGAATCCTCTGGTATAAGTTTTAAGGAGGAATAGAAAAAGAAAGCCATCCCATTCACCATCAAACCTGTGTTGCATGAATTCATTAACAAATATCTGGTTTCTTTTGATGTTTATATAGTGAGTGATAAATTGAGGAAGTGAGAGGAATGTGTGAGTATGAGATGAAGGGTTTGTATGAGTATTGAATTCTTTTGATATAATTTTGAGGGGTATGTTCAGTAATGCATTTGTTGTTATACATAAAATAATCACACTGTGAATAACAAATGGATACAATATGAAGTAAGATGAAAAAAATATATGTTGAAAGTAATTTGAGTCGATATTGAGCCTTTAGCATGTTAATGAAAAATTGAAGATGCAATATGTAATAAGCAAGGTCAGACAAGGGTTTCCACTTTTGTTAATTAGCGTGGCAGGGAACCTGCTAGGGGGAAAAGATAATGTTAGTATTTAAATCCTTCCTGAGTGTCTCGGACGTCATTGGGAAAGCCATTGTTCTTTGTCTGTGTTCCCATGAGGGCTCATACTCAGGGTCTCCGTTCTGTCGCCATGCTGGTGGTAGTCTTAAATAGTTTTTTCCAGTAGGGCTGCTGCTTCAGAGAGTTCGGTAATATGGTGTGTCTTATTGTGAAAGTCAAAGACTAATCCAAATGGATAGGTCCATCTGTATTTGATGCCATCGTGCCACAGTTTGTCGGTAATTGGGCGCAGCTGCATTCTATGGACCAATGTTGCTGCAGCGATGTATTGGAAAAGGGAGCATGTGACACCTTGGAATGAGATGTCATGATTCTTTCATGCTGCTTGCAGGATAGTGTCCTTTGTCTTAAAGGAATATAGTTTCACCAGGACATCCCGGGGTAATCTGTCACCTCCAGAGTCCTGTGGGCCTACTTTATGGACTCTATCAATCTTGATCTTCACTCAATCCTCTCCCAGCAGTTCCTTTCGAGGTCTAATATGCGAGTGCCCAGTGCCACTGAGTCAACATCTTGTTGGAGGGAGACAAATCCATTATTAATGTCTGATTTTCCAGAGAGGAGGCCAGATCTGCCTTCAGCTCTTGAAGTTCCCGCTTGAATTCCTTGAGGGAGGATAGGAGGTCCTCTTTTGTGAAAGCCTGATATCAACAGTGTGAGCATCTCGCGCCTCTGCTGCTGTGAAGTAACTGGACACTCTGTTGGTGTAGGTTCTTTTTTGTGGCATAAAGACAGAACTCACAGCTAGAGGAGGCAGCTGGGAGACCCCGGCTAGTACCACCGAGTTGGTTAAATGCAGTGTAGTGTGTTATCCATTGGATTACCTTTTACCAGGTGTAATATTTTGGCCAGGCAATCATGGCCACAGGAGACTGTAAGGGTGGGGGTCGGTAATACGGTGGCGTATAATGATCAATCTTCACGTGCCACTAGAACAGTGAGGCAATAAGAGAGCCATCCAGTTCCCTGTGTCGTGGTAAACTGCAGCACTACCATGTAAACGCCCACCTGGAGCTGCACGGTCCCAGGATTCCAACACTATCGTGAAGGGAAGAGCTCTTGAAGGTGTTGGGCGGTGACATCAACCCTCAACTACATCTGTGTTTCAGCAGCAGAAGGATGGGCCAGTCCACCTCCCCCGCTAATCAATCTATAGATCCGGGTGGTCTTGAAAACGGTAGGTCTTTGTACCCAACCTTGTCAGTTGTTGCATGGTGGGCCTGGCATGTTAAACTCAGGCAAGCAAGTGGTGGTGGTTGGCCCGACCTGGGGAGGTCTATTTTTAGAGATTGGCACTAAGAGGAAAGGGCCATGGCCCACGCTTCCACCCTGTGAGTAGATTGTATGGAATAGTGACAAGCCAGCCCATTAAAAGAGTCATTATCACTCTGTGACGCGCATCATCGCCATCTTGTAGACAGGCAATGATTCTCTGCTTTATGTTTAATATGAAGTGATGAAGGTTTCCCCACCATGGAGTAGTGCCTCTAGGAGATTGGTAAGTAACTCCTGCCACCCCAATTTCGTCTGTTTGGGGGGGTCCAAGTTTATCGCCAGGTATGCCTGTAATGTGTTGGCGTTACGTGTAAGGGCTGTGTGCCTCTTGTTAGTGCGGTGCTGCATTTATTGGTAGAAAATTGTACCCCTTTCCCAGGGTTGTCTCACCTCATGCACTGTCTTCTCTCTCATGGCACCTACGGTGTAAAGAGGTCACCAGCATAGCTGTGGATTCATGTTCACCAAGGACGAGCAGCATCCAGCGCAGCCTTCGCCTCCTCACTGCTTGTCCATAGACACTTGCAAAATCTTCCACACTTTGCCTCCTTGGAAGCTACTGAGTGGTCCCCACTGCACCCCCTCACTCTCTTCATAGTTGACAGGTGTTATTGGTCATGGTTAGGTCTGCAAGAGCTCATGTGTCACGATAGTCTGTAGGATGGTAGAGGAGCTTGTGTGGATCATGTCCAATTGGCCATCTTGGTTGGCCACGCCCCGTGCAGATATTTTTCCTGGATGAGAAGCTTTCCTCGCCCAATCTACACTCCTGTGAGAAAGTGGATTAGTTGAGGTAGAAGGGGGTCCACTCAAAGTAAAAATAGCAATATTCTTCTTAGGACCAGTATTGGTTTCAGTAATTTAAATCTGAGCTCAAGTTATGGTAGCTAGGGCACAGAGCAGACAGGCTTAACTTAAGAAAATGTGTGAAGCATTTATTTTAGAAGTACCAAAATACTCAAAAAGTCTAAAACACAATAAAAATCCCACTCCAATTTATAGAAATAGAGAATATTGTAATGTATAAAATGACACAAAAATGAGAAAAATCCATTAAGGGGAACCAGAGATATGAATGTTTAAAACTTGAAATCAATTTTAGCTCTAAAAACACAAAGCACCAACTGAGGGCAGCTGGTGGCTCAAGAATGGGATGGGACCCGCTCGATGGAGTGCTGGTCAGATACGGGCTTGAGGATGATCTTGGTCAAAGAGTTGTGTGGCAGGGTGCCCCAGGAGGACGGCCGTGGACGCCCCGGGGGCACCAGAGAAGGACTGGCTCCACTGACGTCATGGGGGCGGAGCCTGCTAGCGGTCAAGAATCCGGAAGAAGAGAAAGAGGCCGTCGGAGACAGAAACAGCGAGTGGAAGAGCAGAGAGACCCAACAGGAAGAAGACGTGAGGACTATGGCCAGAAAGGAGGCGGAAGACTCGGGAAGCCCAGCGGACGACTGATCGAGCAGCCATCCCCGGGAAGAGGCGTCCCCAGAGGAAGGCTCCCTGGATGAGGCAGCCACGACCCTGTCAACGGGTCACGGCTTCAGGCAAGTGCTCAGGGGAACCGGGCGCAGGCTGGGAGGGTGGCTGTATACTCAAGTGCTCTTCTCGAGCTGTAAAACAGAGAGGAGAGAGCACAAGAGGCAGAACAATCAGGAAAGGGAGAAGACTTCCCCCCTTCCAGTAATAGCTGTGTTATTTAGTTTTGTTTTCCCTACGTTTGTTATCGGCCACAGGAGGAACCAGGTTGCTAGACTGACAGACCACAAAGCAGGGAAGAGGGGCATCACAACCTGGGGAGTACCTTAAGTGAAGGCTCCCCAGGACTAAAGAATTGACCTACCACAGGGGCGGGTGGAATCCCCAGGGGTGCACCGAAAGGGAAAAGACCAAGAGATGGGAGGGAGAGAGCAGACAAGCAGGAGATCCTAACAGGGAAAAGAGGACACACTGTCAGCCTCTCTTTCTTCTCTTCTTTACCGAGGGGACGGCCGGCGCCTAAGAAGACAGGAGGAGGAGAACAGGAAAAGAGAAGGGTGGATACCAAAGACCGGAGGCAGCACAGGAAGACGAGACGAGCGGGAACAGACAACCAGTGGCTCCGTGTCCAACCCGGTTGTACCTCAATAAAAGCCATACCAAAGCAGTACAGTTGTCCGTGGTTATTGGGCGGATGACAAGTGGTGTCAGAAGTGGGATCTCCCTGACCACCGCCCAACCCGGACCAGCATGCAGATAAGATGTCACAATCGATTAGCCTCAACGACATGTTGAAGCAGCTGGCAGAGGGCCAACGCCACCTCCAATTGGTAGTCGAGGGACAAACCATGGAGGCCCAGAAGGATAGGGAACACCTACAGGAGGCGCTGCAGGCGCAGGCAGGCCTCATAGCCCAAAACCAGGTGATACAGGACTCAGCCATCCAGCGACTGACAGACACCATCGCCAGCAGCAAGGTACACTAACGTACCAAGCTCGGTACTGCAGAAGTACCAGCCAGGAGAAGACCCTGACTTTTTCTTCACAAACTTTGAAAGGGTGGCTAGCACGGCCCAATGGCCCGTCGAAAGATGGGGGCAATATATCGCGCCCCTTTTGTCTGGCGAACTACAGACCGCCTATCAGGCGGCCAACCCGGCAGGCTCCACGCTCTATGGGGCAATCAAGAAAACAATACTTGAGCGCCTTGGATACGACCACGAGCACTACCCCGTCCGATTCAGAAAAGAGAAGTGGCTGCCCCAAGCCAATCCCCGGGCTTTCTTTTACAGGATACAGGGCTTGGGGAATCGCTGGCTCCAACCACACGCTTCTACCATGGAGGAGGTCATGGACAGGATCTTACTAGAACAGTTCATAGAGGGACTCCTGGCCGCTACACAAGCCTGGGTGAAGCAGCACCGGAACGTCACCGTCACCAGCGCCATCGACCTAGCTTGTGCGCACCAGAGGGTGCCAGAAGCACAGGCTTTCACACCACGCATACCAACCCCGATAGTCCACAGGTGGAGGCTTTCTGCGCCGGGTCCCTCAAACTCTCCTCACCGACTACTTATTGACCCCCGATTCTTGCCACGTCCTGCTGGTAAGGAGAGCAGTCAGGGCCCCCAGTGCTTTCATTGTGCAGACTGGGGCCACATTGCACGCAATTGCCCACAAAATGCCAATCCGGTCGAACCCATGGAAGTGGGGTATACAAGAGGCCGGGTTCTCTGGGCAGGAGAAGGGAAGGAGGCGTACCACCTTTTCCTCACCATGAACGGCGTCGAGACCAAGGTTCTCATCGACTCCGGTTGTCGCCATTCAGTCCTCACCCAGGAACGTATACTGGAGCACCAATGGCAGGAGGGGGAAAGGGTGACTATAACGTGTGTACATGGGGATCAAAAAACCTACCCCGTGGCCATAGTAGTCCTGGGGGACAAAGGCAATGAGAACCCGATCCGAGTCGGAGTGATTCCCCGTTTAGTAAAGAAATGATTATCGGTACTGATTTCATTGACTTTCCTGACCTCCTGGCCAGAGCCATCGAGGAGAGAGAGAAGCAGAAATGGCTGAGGGAAGCCCCTTTGTCCACTACAGAGATAGAAGGGGGTAGGTATAAACGTAAGACATCCCATAAGGAAAAAAGAGAGCAGAACAAACGGGTGGTACTGAATGGACTAGCTAATACTCCTTCTACCTCTGCAGGTACAGACGGAGAGCAAAGGCCAGCGCGTAGTTTCAGGGCAGCCCAGAAGGAGGACCCCACCTTGGGAAACGCCTGGGCCCAGACGGTACCAGAGGAGGACCAACAGGTAGGCCCTTGTTTTGTTGTTTCCATGGGTTTGCTGTACAGGAGGGTGGTAAAGCCCACCGAAACCTTAAGGTAGCTCCTTGTTCCCCTTTCCTATCGCGACCAGGTCCTCTGCCTAGCACACAACCAGGCGGGTGGGGGTCACTATGGGAGAGAGAAAACAGAAGAATACCTCTTGCGGCGGTTCTATTGGCCGGGTGTCTTCATGGACATCAGGAGATATTGTGCGGCCTGTCCCCGGTGTCAGCATTCCAACCCACCGCATGTTCCTAAAGCGCCCCTGTGTCCCCTTCCGATAATCGAGGTCCCTTTTTCCAGGGTGGGGATGGATCTCATAGGACCTCTGATTACCTCAGCAAGAGGCTACCGATACATCCTAGTGTTGGTCGACTATGCGACCAGATATCCCGAGGCTGTCCCTCTTTCTAGCATGACCACTAGCAGCGTGGCACAAGCCATGATAGGGTTCTTCAGTCGGGTAGGATTCCCACGGAGCTACTAACTGACCAGGGAACACCCTTCATGTCCAGGTTGATGGCCCAAATCTGTAAACTGTTAGGTGTGCGCCAAATACGTACCTCTGTATACAATCCCCAGATGGACAGGCTGGTAGAGAGGTACAATCACACCATTAAAAACATATTGAGGAAAACCGTCTCGGATACAGGGAGGGATTGGGACAGACAGCTGCCATTAACCCTCTTCACGATCCGAACGCATGCCCAGTCATCCACCCGTTATAGCCCCTTTGAGCCGGTGTTTGGGAGAAAGCCCCGGACCTTGGTAGATATGGCGGCAGAAAGATGGGAAGAGGAAGAGGATGAAGGAAAGACCCTCCTTGAGTACGCAGCCCACCTCAAGGACCACCTATCCTGTTCGGATAGGCGGGTATTACCGGTGGTTTATACCCCGTTTCTCAGAGGAGGCTGCTCCCCTCACAGATATGCTGAAAAAAACATTTCCGAACACCATCAAGGAGTGGACCCCTGTTCAATTGCAAAGTTTTCACCACCTTAAGGAACTTTTATGCCACAATCCAGTCCTAATCTGTCCAGATTTTGGTAAGAACTTCACCCTACAAACAGACGCGTCGGACAGGGGCCTGGGGGCTGTCCTATCCCAGGAACTTGACTCAGGGGAGCTACACCCCGTAGTCTACCTCAGTCGCAAACTACTGCCCCAGGAGGTCCGATACTCCACGATCGAGAAGGAGTGTTTGGCGATCAAGTGGGCTGTACAGGCTCTCCAGTACTATTTATTGGGTCGCCCTTTCCTTCTCCTGACGGATCATGCCCCTCTGGTTTGGCTGGCGCGCGACATAAGGACTCTAACGCCCGTGTTCTTTGCTGGTTTTTGGCATTGCAACCTTTCTCTTTTCAGGTGTCACACCGCCCTGGTTCCCAACAGGTGAACGTGGACTACCTCTCCCGGACAGCTGCTCTCCCATGGCCCGATCGGCCATGCATGGTGGGAAGGCTCTGTGGCAGGGTGCCCCAGGAGGACGGCCATGGACGCCCCGGGGGCACGAGAGAAGGACCGGCTCCACTGGCGTCATGGGGGCTGAGCCTGCTAGCGGTCAATAATCCAGAGGAAGAGGCCGCTGGAGACAGGAACAGCGAGTGGAAGAGCAGAGAGACCCAACGGGAAGAAGACGTGAGGACTACGGCGAGAAAGGAAGCGGAAGACGGCGAAGACGGGACGGAAGACGCAGGAAGCCCAGCGGACGACCGATCGAGCAGCCATTCCCGGGAAGAGGCGTCCCCAGAGGAAGGCTCCCTGGACGAGGCAGCCGCGACCCTGTCAGAGGGTCACGGCTTCAGGCAAGTGCTCAGGGGAACCAGGCGCAGGCTGGGAGGGTGGCTGTACACTCAAGCGCTCTTCACGCGGCTGTGAAACAGAGGCGAGAGAGCACAAGAGGCTGAGCAATCAGGAAAGGGAGAAGACTTCCCCCCTCCCAGTAATAGCTGTGTTATTTAGTTTTGTTTTCCCTACGTTTGTTATCGGCCACAGGAGGAACCGGGTTGCTAGACTGACAGACCACAAAACAGGGAAGAGGAGCATCACAACCTGGGGAGTACCTGAAGTGAAGGCTCCCCAGGACTAAAGAATTGACCTACCACAGGGGCGGGTGGAATCCCCAGGGGTGCACCGAAAGGGAAAAGACCAAGAGATGGGAGGGAGAGAGCAGACAAGGAGGAGATCCTAACAGGGAAAAGAGGACACACTGACAGCCTCTCTTTCTTCTCTTCTTTACCGAGGGGACGGCTGGCGCCTAAGAAGACAGGAGGAGGAGAACAGGAAAAGAGAAGGGTGGATACCAAAGACCGGAGGCAGCACAGGAAGATGAGACGAGCGGGAACAGACAACCAGTGGCTCCGTATCCAACATGGTTGTACCTCAATAAAAGCCATACCAAAGCAGTACAGTTGTCCGTGGTTATTGGGCGGGTGACAAGTTGCCTTCTGACTTAGAAGTTTTCTGAGAAGGTAGATCCTCAGCGGGACAAGGCAGGAGGGTGGATCTGAAGATGAGTCGTCAATGATGGGATGATGACTGAGAAGGTCTTGGTGAAGTCATCATGAAGGCGGGAAAAGCTCTGAGTGGGAAGACTCCGGAGTAGGTGCTCATGAAGCTGTGGACATCAATCGGAAGCTGCTTGGTGTCGGGTCTGGAACCAGTCTCTTTTTTGGGAGTCCAATTCCTTCAGTGGGGCAAGGCTGCAGGCTGTAGACAGAGAGGGTTTGATGTAGTCAGATGGCAGTTGGTATCGGGCTCACTCAATCAGATTTGTTGCTGTGGAGAAGAATGTAGCAGGAGCTGCGGTAAAGTCAGGACCACTGTTGATGCACCTTCGGCAGTCTTGGTCTTCTGTGGTCCTCCAGGCCAAAATACGTGAAAAAAGTTTTTAAGTCCTAGCGTTTACAGTTAGGCAGGAGGAGTTCACTTTGACACTTATGCAAGGGCCCAGAGGACCTTAGGGGCATCACTTATGGGTCAAGACTCACCCCAGTAGAAGCCACCAGAGGGTCCAGGGCAGGTCCAGTTGAAACTGGTATGCTGGGCTCTTCAGGAAAGTGTACTTCTTGCAGCTTTGGTGTCTCTGAAGCTTAGGAGGTCAGCAAACTAACCTTTATAGTCCACTTTTCAGTCCGGGATACAAGTGGGAGCAGGTCTATCCCTCAGGGCTCTCCTCACAGGTCACATCAGTGGGTGCAGTCTTTCTTCTGTCTTCCAAAGGTCCAGAGGTGTTCTAAAGAAGGTGTCTAAGGGGGGGTTCCACTTTTATTTCTGGCACTAGCCTGTTGGAGGGAGTGACTCCTGGCCCTTCCCAGACAAATGGAGAGAAAGTTCACAGGGGAACCCTACACACCTTTGCAGCAAGTCTTGTGTATCCTACTGGAAGCAACCTTCTCAATCTGAAACCAAGATAGCAGACCTTTTCCTCCCTTGTAGAGAGTTCTTGTGTTCATTCTAGAGGTGTGGCCAGGGAAATTAACAAACCCTCCCTATGGTCACTCAAAACCGGTTCTGGGGGCAGCTCCTCTCCAGCTGGATATCAGGACAATAGAGGGGGCAGGCCCAAGTGTGAGCCACTTGTGCCTTTACAGGGCAGGCACCTTTGAAGATATTAGGTTCCTGGGCACTGCCCAGACTGTCATCCTGTCTGAGGAGCAGGGCACTTCTTCACACACATGTCTTTTGTCTCAGCTCTGACAGCCACTTCACAATTAATCAAGTAACTGTTCAGCTCCTGGGTGACAGCTGGAAGCTCATGCAAACGGGCTTTTAGAGGCGTCAGGTGGGCTAAAGGGAACTTTAAAAAAATACCTTTTGAGAACTATTTGTCACAAATCTGATTTTACCAATGAATTGAATTCTTAACAAATATTTTAAAAAGTCCAAGAAGTAACTTTTTATCTGGTTCCTAGGTAGAGAAAACTTTTTTAACATTAATAAGGTAGGCCAATGATTTCCTATGGACAAGCTAATCCTGCTACAGTGAAAGTAGCTTTTTATCACAGTCCATGTAAGGACATATTTAACATTAATCCTTTACCATTCCTATCTTTAAATATCATGCAACCTGGGCATTTAATGCCTACATAAGAGTGACTTATTAACATTTAAAGGCGGGTTTAGGACTGTCAAAAGTTTTTTTTTTGAAAGGCTGAATTTGCAGTTTAAACCTGAACAACCAAGTTACAGGTGGCAGTTTTGTTTTCTCATTTGAAACTTTAGTGGTGGCACAATGAGTGCTGCAGTCCACCAGCGCCATTTAACTCACGAGCCCTGGGCACACTTTATACCACATACTAAAGACTTATGGGTATGTTAAGTATGCCATTTAGGTATATTACAAATTTGACATGTTTTTAGGAGTCAGAGCACTTACACTGGGCACTGGACAGAAGTGGCACATTGCTCAGAGTAAAAAAAACGACAACAAAATCAAGCAAAAAATTAGGGATACCACGCCAAAAGGGGCATTTTACTACAACTCCACACTGTACAACAAGAAGTTCAGCAGGGGGAAGCAAGGAAAATTCAGCTTCAGAACATCCTAAAAGCACATGCACCTTAATGGTTGGGGTGAACCAAAGTTCAATGCTGTAAAAATAAAAGGAAACAATGAAGAGGTGACTACATCTTCTTCAGCAATGCAATACACCATTGCTTCAAGAGAGACCGTGCTAAAATATATCCTTCAGGAAAATCAACAAATAATTGTTCCTTGCTTTGCATCTGTGGGCTTTCATTATTTGGTGGTCCACAAGGTAATCTCTTGTGGAAATCAAAGTGTAAAAGAATAGAAGAGTCAAGTACTTTTTCTCCAGAATATATGAGAAAAATATTTTTGCAGTTTTTTCCAATTGTTCAAGTTTCATTTTTGTTTTGTTTTTCCCAAGAAGTAAAAACATAAAAAACATAACTTTAAAAAAGGCACAAAATAGTTATTTTTAAAACCAATTTTAGTGGCTTAAAATAATAGAAAGCTCTATGTTGTATGTTTTGTAAGTCATTGAGAGTGAGTGAAACAGTGAGTAAAACAGTATGAAAAAGTGAGAATGTGAGTGACAATGATTGCATAGCAGGGCTTAGCAGCAGGCCCTGGCCTTCAGTCAATGCCCCGCAGCACACCGGCCGTGGACAATTGACCCTTGCTGCATACAGTGGTGTTGCCTCTAGGCAGCACAGCAAGGATTACGTGCAGGCGAGGATTGTCCACATGGCATATCTTCCAGCAGGCCCTGTGTCCAACCCACGAGCAGCAGCCAACTCCTGCTGTAGATGGGCAACCCACTGTGGACAACTTACCCTGGCAGCACATGACCATTGGCCATAGCAAGCAGGGTTTGGCAACAGGGTGTGGCCTCTAGCCACAACTTGAGACCAACCTACCACAGGCAGCCAACTGCTGCGGGCAGCCAACCACTACTTTGCATGGCATTTGGCCAGCCAGGCACTACGACAAACCCACAATGGGGACCAGCCCCAGCTGTGCTTGGTTTTTGGCTCTGCATAGGGGGGATTGCCTGCAGACAACCAATCTCCACCGTTCAAAGCCTTCACCTGTGCACATTTGTTTTCTGTGCATAGTGGTGGTTGGTCACCATGGTTGGCCAATCCCTGCTGTGGATCGCCAACCCGCCAAAAACAGCCAAACCTGTCTGTACATGGCCATCAGTAATGGCAAATAGAGGTTGGTCACACAATGTGGCCTTTGGCCATGCCCAAAAACCAGCCCAACACAGGCAATCAACTTTCCTGTGCATTGCCATTGTCCCTGCACAGTAGGGGATGAATACAGGACCTGACCTCTGGCCAGATTCTGACCTCAAATGCATGACAGCGTGCATGGACAGTGAACCCTTAGTATGGGCAGCCAACCCCTGTGTGCCATCTGTCGACCGTGCACTTTGAAGGTTGGCTGCAAAGATTACCCTCTGGCCAAGCCCTGCATCCAAAAAGTTGTAGACAGCCAGCCAATACTGCAAGCAGCCAACCCCTGCTGTGTGTGGCCTTTGGCTGTTCAGAGCAGGGGTTTCCCCGACACAAGCCCAGTAACTAACCCACCACGAAGCCATCTTTCACTGTGCTTAGTGCTTGGACAGAACACAACGTGGACTTTAACCACCTTGTGGGCATTTTATGGTCCACAGATCCTCATGTGGTTCTGTGGATCCTCATATGTTTTTCTGAATTTTTAATGTACGTAGATCCTCATTTGGTATCTTGAATGCTGGGTGAGGCTCACCAGCCCAAGCATTTTTGGAATCATGTTAACATGCCAGGAATGATTTGCGGTACATTTTTTGGAATCCATGTTTTCCCTACCCCTCTATGTTTATCTGTGTCCATATTACCTTTTTTGGCACTGCAGACTCCAGGTGTCATTGTAGGTGTTGTGGAAACCTGGTCCCCAAAAAGGTACTGAGGATCCTGAGACTCTTTCATTTTCTTTTTTTTTATCCTAGAGCAGACTCCTTCAAGGTCACCATGCTTGGCACTGCCTCCTAATATAGCCTTTTTTCCTGAAATGTTTGCCACCAGAGCAATGTCTTCCTACCCTAGAGCCACAGTTCTGAAAGGGATGACAGGAGAAAAGTCTTTCTTGCCCAGTGTCATTCATTCATATATTTAACTTCTTGTATTTTTAGTTTCTGGACTTGTGAAGAATCTGTGAATCCTAAACAGGTGACATACACAAAAGAAGCCTTTAAGATGGTTGACAACTATTTTACATACTTATATTTCCAAAACTGTTGAACAGATTTACTCAAAAGCAGGTTTTTTGCATAAAGTTTTACTTTCAAGCAAAGTTTTTGTGTAAATCTGTTCATCAGTTTAGAATGTAGGCGGAACCTGAATTTTGTATGGGAGCTAGAATGGGAAAACACAATTTTTTTCACCACCCTGACCTTTTTTTTCTCCTGTATGAATCAGCATAAAAATGGTGTTAAGAGAGAATATAAAGTTATTTAAAAAAGATCTCGAACTGTAAGTTTAAAACACTCAAAATCGTCCTAAAAAATGAGAAACAAGTTTGAATCTCTGCACTAACCACAAAAGATATAAGCATAGAATGTAAAATCCTAAAAATGTGAAATTATAACCAAATGTAATAAAGCATCTTTCATTTCAAATGCAACAAATAATTATGTCCAAGAGTAATATAATACATACTTTTTATGTATCACCTAAACAGAACTGAGCATGTAGCACATGAAAACCAAGAAACAAAAATGAAATAAGGTGTTTAATAACATGGAATTTTGGTTTACTATTCTCACTTCCATCCATCTAACACTGGTGAAAGTGTATGGTTTTGGAGAGGTCAGAGTTACTATTCTCACACCAAGTCAACTAACATTGAGGAAAATGTTTCACTTTAGGGAGAGCAGATGTACTATTCTAACTCCAGTCTCACTACCATTGGGAAAAGTGTTTGATTTGTGGAGTTCAGGTTTACTATTCTCACTTCAACCAAACTAACAGTGGGGAAAATGTTTAATTTTGTGGAGGTCACATTTACTGTTCTCACTTCAGCCCAACTACTATAAGGGAGCGTGTTGGATTTGGAGGAGTCCTGCCTCACCTCATATCCAGCTAACGTTTGGAAAAATGTTGGGTTTGGGGAAGTTATATTTACTATTCTGACCACAATACAACAAACATTGGGGAAAATGCTCAATTTAGACAAGGTCAGATTTACTATTCCAAGTCAACTACCATTGAAAATTATATAATTACTCTGAGGCCTACAACACATCCTAGATAGAGACTGTAAAAATATATTTTCTATGTTTTGATTAAATGAGATGGTTTTCCTGATTTGAAAATATTTGAATGGGTCAGATCATGGAATGGGCCAAATGAAGAATACATAGTGCCATACTTAAGGAAAGAAAAGTCAACTTTGGAATAGCAATAAAAAAAACATATCAAGAACAAGTCTAATTAAGGGGGGGGGCGAGGCCAACTGCCTAAGATGGCGGTTGCTTGAACGACGAGCTCCAGGCCCAAGATATTAATCCAGCATCTATCCCTGCCAATACTTAGCCTACGCAGCCATCTGCGGTCCCAAGATGACTACAGGAGTATAAGGGCATGGCAGATCGGAGTTTCTCTAAAATTTGAGGCAGTCCCGGTCCTACTGCACGGACAGGTGAGCTGCGGCCTGGTCTGAGGCGTCGGAACGGGCGGCGCCGCTGGTCTGAACAGTGATCCCTGTGTCCTGGATCCAGCTGTGGCCAGAGGCCTATTATACTGGGGGCGCACCCGAACTAGCGGAGGAGTGGCTGAGGTGACCGAGCCCCCATGACCTGCAGCGAGTGAGCCTGTTGCTGCGGCCTGAAGACGTAGTACGAATCGCTGCAACTAGGCCCGATCGTCATTGGAGTGGCCGCTTGGCGCTGCCCTGCTCCGGACCTGACTCACTCCTATGCAGTGGCCCTGGGGTTGGTACGCCACGCAGTGGTGACGCCCCGATTGAGTTGGGACTATGCGGCAATGGACCCCCATGACTGGTCTCTTCTGATGGGAGCCGGCGCGAGTAAACCAGCTCAGGCCGCGTGGTAAACTGAGGTCGCTTGCGACTGGAGTCCGATGGTTGGAGTGGGCTTGCCGGCCTATCCGCACTTGTCGAGGGCGGGTCGGCCCTGAGCCCACATCAGAGGCAGATCTGCCTCGTGGGTATGGGGCTTGACACTAACTGGCACCATGTGCAGGGAGAAAGGAGGGGGCCCGCCCGATGAGTAGTGCATCCCCCTGACCTTGTAGCCAGATGTGGATGGCGAAAGGTGCCCTGGCATCGACTGCACCACCGGCTTTATAGTGCATTGAGCTGAGCGGACGACCCACACTGTGCCAGTATAGACTGGCTGGGAGGAACCCCCTGAGAAGAGCAGTGGCGTCAATAGAGGCTACGTGGTGACTGTGTTGGTCCTCCTGGTCATGTTGGGATTGAGCTGGCCGGAGAGGACTGGGGAGCTGTGAAGGGGCCTTGGCTGGACCTGATTACTTCCAGAATAAGAGACGAGGAGGGGTTCTGCTGCGACCTGCTTCCCCCCATCTTCTCATCTCTTCACTACACCCCGCCGAGTGCCCCGGAGATCGTTCAGCGGCTTGCCGACATAGAGGGGCCCTACGTTGCATGTCTCAAGGAGTCCCGGAATGGGTAAGGCAGCACCTGCTGCGGCGGAGTTTGGGGCTATTGGGGTTAAGCCCTGACTGGTGGCACTGACTTACTGGCCTTGCGAATTGAGACAGCTGCTGGAGGTCGGCGTAGCCCCGCTGGACGCTGAGGCTGTGGGGAGATGTCACTGGGAGGTGCTTCCTCACCACCAACCAAGAATTACTAATCACATTATGGGGAGATCTCTGTAGATGGGAGTAAGGTGGAGTACTCTTCCTAAAGCCTGATCCTACTAAAGCCCCTTCTGCAGGTTGTGGAGGACATCTGGGCTAGCAGTAAATTACTAAGCTCTCCTCCCATCGTGTTCATATCCCTCACATGCAGTAGCACCTGTTGGCAGTTGGATGACTGTGTGATTGCAGCTGCAGGGGATAGGCTGGTCCCTTTAGAACAGAGGACTGCTTCTCTGTCTGAGGGTGCCCCCTCATCGGCTGGAACTGCCTCCGGCTTGGCGGTTACGTTACAAAAATGGGGCATATGAAAACCAAATCCGAGGCTCTATCAGCAGGGGTGAGATCGCGCTCCCCGCCCCCTAGGACCTCACCAGCACGATCCGTGCAAGAAGACAGTGACATGTCTCATCCTCCAGCAGACAAACTAGACATGATTCTTCTGGAGATACGCGAGTCCCGGTCAGCCATTGCCCAGCAATTGGGGACAATTTCTACAGAACTCAATTAACTAAAAGACGACCACAAGAAATTAGCAGATCGGGTGAAATCCACTGAGGCAACGTTGGATCTGACAACGCCTAAGGTCAGGGAAAATGAAGCACAGATCTCACAGATGCGTCGTCAAATTGAAATCCTAAAGGCCCGAGCTGAAGATGCCGAAGGGAGGTCCAGGCGAAATAATCTACGAATAGTGGGACTCCCTGAAGGTATGGAGGGGCTGAGACCCACACTGTTTATAGAGGAATCGCTGCGGACGAAGGAGGCTCCCACAGGCCTGTTAGACTTGTTTACAGTGGAACGAGCACATCGAGTGCTGGCCAAAAAGCCTATCCCGGGCGCTAATCTGGGCCCATAATAGCCAAGATTTTGAACTTCAGGGATCTGGATCTTCTTTTACAGGCTGCTCGCAATAATGGTCCTATCTTGGTCGACAATGCCAAAGTTTCGATTTTTCCAGATTACACTATCGAAGTACAGAAGAAGCGCTCATCTTTCCTGGGAGTCAAGTCACGTGCACGCACTGTTGGCCTGTCTTTTGCTCTCTTGTTTTCAGCAAAGTTAAAAATACTCCATGACCAGTGCTCCTATTTCTTTGACACCCCGGAGAGCGCCTGGGAGTGGTTGGACAGAAACTTCCCAGATTCGGGTGGGAGTGGTCACCAGGTCAGATCGAGGCCGAGATCACAAAGGTCGCAGGGACGACGCAGAAGAAGACTCCCTACACAGGAGAGCCCGGCGGGGGCCCCATCCCTGCAGGCGGTTCTGGAGGGTAGACAGGAGGCCCTCCGCACTGCCAATACCTTACGGATCACCCACCCTCCGATCAGCACCAGCCCATGGCTGGAAGCAACATCAGACTCTGACTCTGGGGCAGTGTTGCATTGTTCCCGTCCGAATCTACGCAATTGAGTGCTGACCCGCTGGGTTAAAACCTCTACAAACAATTGGCTAATTGTAGATGATGGTACATTTGTATTACATTTACTATATATACCGATATTGGTGTTGCTGCTTGGGGATTTGAGGGAAATGTGGGGGTTTTACAAATCAGCTCCATCTCCTATGATGCATAGGTTATAAGAATGATTGGCCGGCAGATGGTATAAGTAACTTGTAACAACTGATGACAGGGATGGTATAGCATGTTATGCTGGCTTTATCTAGGGCCCGGGCTGTATCGCACCGGACAATACATCACTAAAACGCCACATAATAGTCACATCAATTGCCCACCCTATTAGCGAAGGCAATGGTTTCATCATAAGATTTTGTTTTAGTTTAAGTTTATAGTTTTGGTCGAACAATGTTGTCTCGATTGACCGAGAATTGGGGAGTTGATTACTTAAAATGCTTGAAGCTGGTCTATTGGACTGTGGGGTGGGGGATCCGGGTGGGACTTCGTGGGGAAAGTTTTTTTAGTCACATGTTGTTTTTATATGGCGTCAGTGGTTGAACGTTATAATCTCATAACTTGGAATGTCCGGGGTATGGGCTCAGTCCACAAACATCATAGGGTGCTGTCACAACTGCATAGACGGTGGGCTCAAATATATTGCCTTCAGGAGACCCACTTGGTGGCAGCTGAACTCCCCAAATTACAGAGGAGATGGAGAGGACAGGTCTATGCAACTACTTACTCCGCCTTTTCATGTGGAGCAGCTGTGTGGATTCGGGCAGAGGTTCCCTTTTCTTTGCAAGATAGCAAGATTGATGAGCAGGGCAGATATGTATTGTTACGGGGCACCTTAGACGGGAGACAGATAGTTCTTGGATCAATATATGTGCCCAATACTGTTCAGGAGGCATTTCTCTCTCGTCTAACAGTCACCCTGGCAGACTGGACATAATACCCCTGGTTGTTGGGGGGAGATTTTAATGCCGTCCTGGATGTTGAGTTGGATCGCTCTCACCCCCCATTGCCGGGAACCATAACAATCCAGCAAGCTCAGCCCTGCAATGCTAGATGTTAGGGTGAGATCTAGCAAACATTTGGCGTTTACATAACAGAGATATGCGCGAATATTCCTTCTGTTCACCCCCATTGTTTACACTCTTGATTAGACAGATTCCAATGCACGCCGTCCCTTCTTCCGCACGTAGCACACACAACTTATTTAGACAAGACATTTTCGGATCATAACCCACTCAAATTGTCCCTTAACTGGGGCCGGGTCCCGTCCCCAATCCCGACATGGTGCCTAAAGCCCCTACTTTTGGAAGACCAGGTGTTCAGAGACACTATAGCCACATCAATCACATCTTATTTTGATGTCAATGAAGGTACAGCTACAACAAGGTCGATAGAGTGGGAAACCTTTAAGGTGACGATCCGAGGGGTATCTATGAGTACAGTGGTAGGAGCCAGAAGTGAGATTTCCCGATATATTACAGATTTGGAATCAACATTGCAAAAATTAGAAATAGAGGCCATGGGGAATGCGGTGGGACAGGAAAGGCTTCAAGAGGCCAGGATAAAATATGCTGAACTCCTGGAACGTCTACGTCTCATTGACCTACATTCTTACACAGCTCGGGCACACGTAGAAGCAGATCAACCTGGCACTTTGCTGGCCTGCATGATACAACCCCAACCCTCCCCTATGCCCATACTAGCAGTATATCCTATCAACCAGGAATTGGTGACTACGCAGATTGGGATAAATAGGGCATTTCATGATTATTATTCCCACCTTTATGCGGCCCCACCGCAGGTTCCTCCAGAAAACATAACTGATTTTTTAGGGAATATCCCCCTTCCGGTTATTCCACACACTAATAGGGAAACCCTAGCTGCTGAAATTACCCTAGCAGAAATTCATGGGGCAATAAAGGACCTTGCTCGTAATAAAACGCCAGGTTCTGATGGGCTACCAATAGAATTTTTTCTACATTCTTGGCGCAGTTAGTCCCTAAGTTATTGCAATTATATACCACATCCCTGGAGAAGGGAACTCTGCCTCCCACAACCAAAGAGGCAATAGTAACATCCCTATTAAAACCGGGTAATTCTCACACGGATCTTTTTTCCTATAGAACCCTATCCATTCTTAATACTGAATATAAAATATTGAGTAAAATATTAGCAATGCGTCTCCTTCCCCTCCTCCCTGGCCTTATACATATTGACTAAAACAGGTTCGTTCCCCGCCGAAGCACCTCACTGAATATACGGCGCCTCTTTAATTTGTTTCACACGGCCCAAGCTTCCCACGCTCAGGCGGGATGCTTGTCACTGGACATTCGTCAAGCCTTTGATTCATTGAGCTGGCAATATATGATGACGGTGCTGAGAAAGTTTGGGATCCCCCCCACGTATTGCCGTTGGGTAGAATTATTATATACCTCACCAACTGCACGTGTGAAGTCTGGGCACAATATATCCCCCACATATAATATATTTTGAGGGACACATCAGGGATGTCCCCTATCCCCACTCCTATTTGTACTGGCACTGGAACCCTTGGCACACCACTTACGTTTACAATGACCACGAGTGGTATTCCAATAGGTCCAACTGTCCACTCAGTGTCATTGTATGCTGACGATATGTTGCTGTATTTCAGGGATCTGGGGACAGATCTAAATGCAGTGGCATCACTATTACATTGGTTTATTATCAGGACTCCATTTGAATGCCTCAAAGTCCTTAGCATATTTCTTTTATGATACACGTCCATTACCCACTCTGCACTTTGGGACTGAGTAGTTCAGAATTGAACCTAACACCTTTAAATATCTGGGCATTCAGTTTTACAGGAACACTCGCGACATACTAGATGGGAATCTACTCCGTGCCATTAATTCATTAAAATCGCAGGTGGCCTTTTGGATTAAACTACCCCTGTGCACGGCAGGATGCCTTGCAATAGGAAAAATGGTGATGTTACCAAGACTCCTGTATTATTTTTTTTATCTCCCAGTGGTGGTCCCGGCATGGGTTTTCAAAATGTTAAACTCCTTATTGATAACATTGATATTGGGGACCGGGCACCGTAGGATTAGCCTCTCTAAATTGCAGCTTCCCACGACCAAAGGGGGTATGGGAGCCCTGGATTTCAAGGCATACAGCATTGTTAGCTAATTGCAGTGGCTGACATATTGACTTGCTGGGCATAACCTCTGAAATTGGGTATACACCCGCACACCTACAGCTTGGGTGTTGGACTTGGCCCTTTTCGGCAGGTTCACCCCTAAACTGTTTGCCTTTTCTGTGACCTGGTGTTGGTGGTTTTAGGCCTCTGGGCACTTTAGCACTGTGGTCCAGTGTAAAGTGCGTGCTCTCTCTGTGTTACATTGGTGAGATTGGCCTGCCCTCCCATAGGAATGCATTGGGGATTCCCTGATCAGTGTGTGTCAGTGCTAATTCATGGTATGGGAGGAGCAGAGTGGTCGAGTTTAGTATGTATGAAATTGTGAGAATAAATGCTGCGCAATGGTGTGCGCAGATTTATTATCACTGTTGGAGAAATGCCACTTTTAGAAGTTGGCATTTCTGTGTGCTATGTGTCTGCCTGCCTGATGTGAATTGCATGTTTGGCTTGTGAGTGACAGGGGCTGGGAGGTGTGTGTGGCTCCAGGAGTGGCAGGGTGAGTCAGCGCTGGGCTGAATAGGACATCTGTGCTGGGAGTAGTGGGAGGAGTAATCCCCTGACTCTGAATAGGAGTGTGCCTGCCCTGTACAATGCTGGCTCCGCCCCCTGTGGTGTGTCTGATCACGTAGCCCCCACCTGACAAAGGGGAAGAGGAGCTTGCAAAACAGTGCTCCAAATCTCCCCTGAACCAGTTGCATCTGGTTCCCCAAACCCTACACTACAGACAAAGAGATTATGTAGTATAAATATAGGGGCTGTGACCCCATGAAGTTGTTCAGTTCTTGTTCCTGAATCCTGCTGGGGCGTGCTGCTGCCGGGGCCCAGGAGGAACTGCAATGAGGGCTTGCCTCCCTGGGCCCTGCATTGCCCCCTTGATCTCTCAGGACTTTTTGCTGTGGAGCTATGGCTCCGAGTGCCTCCAGAGAGCTATATTTGGATTCCCCAAGGCCAGGGGAGCACTTCATGCCTAACTTGCCAGCAGAGAGGAAGAGCTGGCATCTGCAGCGCTGGGCTGCATCATAGGCGCTGGGCTTTATTTCTTAATTGCTCAAGAAAGAGGGAAGCGTGGGGCCTTGCAGCACGGAGCTGCTGCCCCCTTTGAGAGGGAATCCCGACATGGGGATTCCCCCACAGTTGCCGTTTTCGTAAGCGGGAGCCTACCCCGCATTCACCTTTTATTTTGCGGGTGCCCACCCCGCTTATGGGTTTAAATAGCGGGTGCCCACCCCGCTTCTTATTTTATTTATGAGCGGGTGCCCACCCCGCCATTGCCGCCGAGATGAGGAGAGAAGCCGCCGGCCGCAGCAGCGCAACCCGGAAGCCAGGCGAGCTGCCTGACTCTGGGCGTAGCCACGGCCGGAAGCGGGAAGTCCGGAGCCTCGCGGGCTCCACATCCAAGCCCCAGGTCCCTGGAGGGGGCCCGGGTGAAGCGAGGAGAAGTGAGGGATGCTGCGACTGGTCGGCGGGGCTCCCATAAGCTGAGGGCAGCCCCGCGCCGCCAGAAGAGGAGAGAGTCCCCGATGAGTGGGGGCTCTCCTGAGGCATGCCGTTCCTGTCCAGCGAGGAGACCGGGAGAAGTGGTGCCAGTCTCGCCACGAAGAAGAGCCCGGTGAGGGCTGATCTCGGGCGGGAGGCCGCAAGGATTGAACAAAGTCCCCGTGGGGGGCTTGGGGGCATTTCACGGCACCCGGTTGGTGCCGTTCAGGGTACAGTGTACCATGCCTATTTCCTGAGTGGACCCGCCATTGCGGGCCGCTCCAACGTGGGCCACATTGTTTTAGGGCCCCCGTGGGGTCCAGAGGGCCCAGGGGTGCCCGGGTCCTTTGTTTTGGCGATTTTCCCAGCTGCCCCACCTGACAGTGGGCAGCTGCACCGATGGGGGGCAAATTTGGTTTAGAGAGCCCCCTTTACTTGCCTCACAGCTGCACCGCTGTAGCGGGCAGCTGCAACGTTTTGCCATATTTGTTTTAGGGCCCCAGTGGGGGTCCAGAGGGCACCGAGGTGCCCGTGCCTGCCCTTTAATTTGCTCACAGCTGCGCCGCACCAGCGCGGGCAGCTGCAACGGTTGGCAGCCTTTTTATGATAGGAGTCCCAGTGAGGACCCACGCCTTTAGTTGATTTCCAGCTGTACAGCACTTAGTGACAGCTGCATCGTTTAGGTCTGCGCAATTGCGCACATGGATTCTGCTGCATTGGCAGTTGCCCTGACATTTGGGACATAGGGCATTTGAGCCCTCTGAGAAGGCCAGTTGGCCAGGGGGACTGTTGGGTTTGTAGGTTCGCCAGGCCCTAATGTGATTTATGTGGTGCTAGGAAATGAGATTCATGTACTATGATTTACACACCCTGTTTTATTCCTCTAACTGTGGTTTATGTATGAGGTTATGTGCATACTGTGGTTTATGCTAGTGAGATTATTCTCTACTGTGAGTTATGCCCCTAATGTGAGTTATGCTTAGGAGGTTATTGTTTAATGCGTTTAGACTTATGAGATGATTGCATAATGGTTTTATGCTGGTGAGGTTGGCGCAGAATGTATTTCACGCCTAAATGTGATACTGTGCATAATATGGTTTATGTTACAGGATGATGCTCAGTACAGTGTTGGCCAGTGATTACTGGTTGTGTTCTACGTTTATGATATGTCCTACATTTACTAAGTTCACTTTGTGATGGTTCTGACAGTGGTCCAGTTGGCCCTGCCAGGTGTACATAATCCCTTGTAGATATTACCTAGTGCCAGGTGGCGCAATGTATATTATGTGATTACTATTCTAATGTGTTATGAGAATACAAAGGCTATTTTTTATATAACCTTGTGTGGAGTTCCTTTTGTGGTGTGCCTAGTATGTTGTTGCTGTGTGTGTGTTGCGCAAACGCTTTACACATGGCCTCCGGGATAGGCCTGACTGCTCGTGCCAAGCTACCAAGGGGGTGAGCAGGGGTTAGCTTCGGCGTGTAACTCCCTCGCCCTGACTAGAGTGGTGGTCTCTGCCTCGCTTTGGCACAAGCCTTAGCCAACCAGAGATCCCATTTCTAACATTGGGACACTGAAATTGCTGCTTTCCCCAGAACCAGGGAGACCGAAAGATGTCCCTGTGTTGCTCCAAGTGGCGCTCCATTACTGGAAGTTTGCGTTGAGGTACACTAACACACCCACTCCATATGCCCCGAACATACCCCTATGGGGTCTCCTGACACCACACGGCCCTTTAACTGCTCACAGGTTGGCACCTTGGGAGGAGGGGGAATCACGACTGTGGGCTCCTTATTCACGGACAGAAATGTAACGCCCCACTCTGAATTGGTACGCACTTATAGGGTGACTAATACACTATTTCTGACTCACGCCAGCATTTTACATTTTGTCCATAAATATTGGCTCGTTGAACAGTGCGAGCCCCAACATTCCAGTTATTGCAGGCACTACACATAATGGGCCATGGGAGTCATTTTGGTCAGATGGCTCTACAGAGGACTAAGAGGCCATTTGGAAATTTCACTCTCGTCCCTCCGTCAAAAATGAGAGGCGGATATTAAGCGTGCGCTCACGGACAAGGAATGGGCAGTAATGAAATACCAGCATTTGTAAAGCTAACAGCTACCTCCGGAGAGGTGTCCCGGCGCTGGGGGCCCTCGGGAAGATTAAGCGAGCTATTGCCCAGAGTCACATGGTGCTGGGCTAACCTGCCGCTGGCACCGGGGATCGAACCATGAACCCCGTGGTCCGGAGTCAGGCACCCTGGCCGCTGCGCCACACCTCTTCCACTAGTCCTTGAATATCATAAACGTGTATCCCGAAATGTACGATTCAAATTTATACAGCTGGCCCTGCTACACAGAGCATATCTGACGCTGTATAAGGTCCACACAATGTATCCACTAGCCTCCTCCCATTGCCCTCGCTGCCACCTGCCCAGAGCGGATCTGATGCATATGTTATGGTCCTGCCCCTCCTTACAGGAGTACTGGCGAGAAGATCGCTGACAGTTTATCACACTTGTCCGACAGACCCACATGGTCTACGGTAGAGATATGCTTGCTAGGATTATCCCCTCTACCACGGAAAGCAAAAGTGTTGCACCGGTTCACAGACCTCTCCCTAATACTGGCCAAAAGACCGCTCAAGCAGAATTGGAAGCTTGGGAGGAGGAGGTAATACGATGGGCCAAGATATAAGGAGAAGCTCTCCAAAGAGAGGAATATAGAGGACTTCGCAAGAAGCCAATATCACTGGACTGGGCTCAACTGTTGGAACAATTCAAAAGTAATGTCTCCGACAATTAAGGCAAATATGGTCTGAATTGCCATATAGGTTTAACTAGTGCACTTGAATGCAAAATGACATGAGTAGGAATGATGCCACTGTTGTTATCTTTCCCCTTGTCTTATTCCCCTTTCCCCCCTCCCCTCTCCCCATTCCCTTCTCCTCTCCCTCCATCATCCCCCACCTTCCCCTCCCCTCCCCTCTTCTTTTCTCCCCCTTTCCCCCTCCCTTCCACACTGTGCCAATGACAGCCCATCCTCACAAGCAGCGGTATGGACTGCTCTGACCAGTCTCTTCAAGCAAAGTTTTATTGGGAATGTTTTTATTAATGGTTGGAGGGGGTGTAAGTTGAGCATAATGCTCCGAATTGTTCTTTGTTAAAAATATCAATCACAGCAATTCTCATTCCTAGGTATAAGCTCCATGACACCAAAGTTTATAGTACGAAATATGCGAAATGTAGAAAGGTTTTGCTTTCAATAATATACGTTGTTGAATAGAATATATACAAATGTAACACTACTCCGCTTAAATATGTAATACATCGTAAAATCAATAAAATTATGTGATTAAAAAAGAACAAGTCTAATTAAATGATGAGAAGATGAACATATAATGAAATTCAAAACATGGCATTCAAAAAGTCCAAATGTCCTAAATTAAAAGTCTAAATTTCAACAATTAGTCAAAAGTCTAACTGAAAAGTAAAGTAATTTCCCCAACACAAATGTTGTTTCAGAGTTGGCATCCTAGGTTGGGAGCAAAGTTCCTGGTCATCCTCTGACTCTGACTCACCACCACCACAAACTCCTCAGCAGATGCAGACAGGTGGGCCTGTAGGACAAGACTGGATACCCCTTGAGGACCTGTATTCACTAGGTGGGGGTGGAAATAAGTTGTACTTACGTATCTGGAGACCCAAGAACACGTGGTGGGAATGGGTGTGTTGGC
Source organism: Calotriton arnoldi (assembly GCA_963921515.1). Taxonomy (NCBI): domain Eukaryota; kingdom Metazoa; phylum Chordata; class Amphibia; order Caudata; family Salamandridae; genus Calotriton; species Calotriton arnoldi. The sequence continues at coordinate 848,079 of CAWUFW010007066.1, forward strand.
AAACAAGAAGATAAGCTTATTGGCAAGGAGGTTAGCAGGCTGCATAGCTTGCAATGCTGGTCAGCTAGCATCTCTCAGATTGCCCACACCTCCCCTGTCAACACCTTGTAATTCTGAGTTATCGCCAGTTGAGCAGAATTCACCTCATTCATAGCTTCCTTAAAAGCAGCCAAGGTGACATATTTTGGTGCTGTGAGACAACACATGTGGGCTCAGAGATGCAAATGCTTCCCGCACTGCTCTTCTAAGCAGGCATTTGTAAGAGATAGAGGAATACCTGGGGGTGCAGCTGGCGGTTCCATTAATTTGGATTCCTCTGGAGTGATGAAGGGGGGGAGGCTGCAGGCACAGATGATGGTGGCCCTCCCATTGTGACACCACAGAGGAATTTTCTTCTGGGCCAGGAGAAGCCACATCCTGACTCCTTGTGGTATGAGGTGTTCAGCTTTGCTATCCCATCTGTGGGCTCAACGGTCTATCTAGAAGCCAAGGTCCTTGTTGTTGCTGACCTCATATCCTGCTATTTGTTTGATTCACCGGCACTGCCCACAGAAAGAGAATAGTAACACAATAAAGGAAAGATGAGTACGTATGTCCAAAAACACTTCTCAATAAAAATAAATAGAAAATGTTACTGAGTGATAGTGCCAAGCACTCTACTTCCCTTTGCATTGCAACATTGTTGTATACAGCTTACAATTTTAACAATGTTTGCCAAAAGGCCAAATATACAAATCAACATCAGACTTAGATTAAAAAATTGACTCTAGCCACGCAATGTAGGATACCCTAATTAGAACTGAGCCTCATTGGTATGATCAGGTGGCCCACATTTCAGTTCTGAAAGCAGCCCCCTAGCGAGTGGTCTAATGTAGGAATATCTCAAAGGAAGATTGGCCTCTCCAGCTTTGGTTGACTATGATTAAAGAATATGCACCAAAAGGACATACCACCTCACCCTGAAACATTAAGATTTGCCTATGTTAGAAATACCAAAACTACACTTTCACAGAAGATACCTAGAAATTTACCATTATATTCACTTATGATGGCAAACAGCAATTTTCATTTTACGGAATGGTCAAAGAATGCTGAATGATGGGTGGAAAATGATGGTTAGTTCTTGGACATGTGATGGTCAACTATTATAAGTGATCATTGCATGAACATCATTTTAATGTGACCATTTTGTGTACCAAAGAGTGTTAATATGGCTGCAATGTGTGTTGTGCATTATGTATGGTCCATTGCTAACATGATATTAGGGAAAAGGATCATAAGGATTATGCAGAAACCACCCGAAATGTTTAAAACTTTTGAAATCAGGCCATATGACAATGGTTACTGGAAGATTTCATTTGATTATTAAAGCTTTGTCTTTGTGAATGTCCAATGTGACTATATATATAAATACCAATTATTGACACGTCATTTTTTAAATATACATTAAAATTAACATAAATAAATTCAATCAGCAACACATTTTTGAGAACGCCATATGATACAGCCAACATGGACATATCCAAAAGACTGTAAATAAAAGACATGACTGGACAACCCTTTCAAAACATATATGCATTTTTTTCATGCAAACCAGACTAACCATTTTCTGCTGCTTGTGTGCTTCCAGCTGTACATGGAGGGTCGGTCGGGCTGTGCAGGGGTGTCCGACTGAAGTGCTGTGTATGTGGTTTGGATGCTACCCCCAGCCCATCCTATGACTTTAGGCGTGCCCAGCACTGGTGGTCCACCTAGCTTTGTTAGCACTCCTTCCCTCTTGTACGTATGGACACCCACTGCACTTCAGAATGTGCCGATGACTTTCCATACCTGAGCCTGTGCTACATTACGCAGCTGGTTTCCTGAGGAGTATCTTGGAGGATCCCCTCTGTAACAATCTTTTTTCTTCTACAGAAAAACTGGGGGTGCTAGCTTGATTTCCTTAGACATTTTCTGGGAATGTTGGGAAAAAGGAGAAGCCGAATATTGTGGTGAATGGCTGGCTCAAAAATAGCCTACTTCCTGTTCCTATATGTAATTTTATGTTTGTCACGATATGTGGGGATCTCCACCCTCAGTGCAGAGTTCTCCATTCCGTGAGTGGAGATGCCCATCTCAGGGTGGAGATCTCTGTCCCGAGAGCGAAATCTCCACATGCATAGTGGCGGCAGGAAAATCTGGTGTAGACTTGAAATGTAATACGAAAGAACAACGTTTAAAGGCTAAAACATACTAGTATGAATATATGTGTTTAGTATGTGAATGTTGTTTGAATTCACATAATGTAATTCACAACTGAATGGGTGCGAAAGTGATGTGTTAGTGCATAGCTAGTACAATGAGACTTGCTTGTTTGGATGTGACATAATGTCTCAGTATGTTATATGTGGACTGTGTCAAAGTCCACCATTCATCCTTTACTCAATACTGGCTAACACTGTGATGCAAAAGGAACAATTGATGGACAGAATGTTGAACAATGTCAAACATTCACCCCAGTGTAGAGATATGGGCCTAAATCCATTGTTGTTTTGCTCCCCATGTCATTCCAGTTTAAACCCAGCCATATGCAAATCAGTCTTGACCCTGCTCCCCATGGGAACAGTCCAGCTTGAACTGCCAGGCCAGGTCCTCCCTGGACCAGGAACAAGCATCCTGGGGCCGGTTTCGAGATTTCACCCCTCATCAGCCAGGCTAGCTTGACTCCAGTGGCATGGAAAGCATGGGGCCCTCCTCTGGGCATACTCGTCCCACTCAGGATGACCAATGCAAAAAGAAAAATTGATGGACAGAATGTTGAACAATGTCAAACCTTCATCCCAGCACAGAGATCTGGGCCTAAATCCATCGTTTTTTTGTTCACCATGCCATTCCAGTTTAGGCCCAGCCATATGCAAATCAGTCTTGACCCTGCACTGTGATGCAACAAACCAAAGTAGTAGCCTATGTGAAAAATGAGCCTTCTAGTTTGTTATTTACCTGCAGACCCTGACCTATGTTACATGTCCCATCCTGGCAATTCAGATGGGACCGGAGGGTAATGTGGCTCAACAAACAACAGGCGACAGAAAACCTGCCCATAACTTCAGGGGATTTTTGTAGTACCCCCTCCCCCTGTACAAACAAGACAGCAAAGAGTGGCTTGTGGAGGCTAAGAGCAGGCTCTATGATGGCTCATGTATAAGCGTCTTGAGTTCCCTATGTTTTGTTGGACATCGTAAAGGACAGGGAGCATGCCTGGCATCACCTGCAACAAAGACATTTGATATTTTTTAAATGTAGGTTCATTTTGAAAGCTACAGATATTCTAAACTTGCATTCATACAAAGGTAATCTTCACTGTGAATATAATGATAGGGTGGTGTTAAGAGTGACTATATGTGAGATGCCATTCCCGAGGTATAAATGAAGCTCCAGGTTGAGTTATTATCACTTACCTATGAGCCACATGTCACTGAAATCCTTAGCAACCAACTGGCGCGCAATTGGTGACTGTTGGAAAATGTAGCTATCATGTGTGCACCCAAGAAAGCCAGCATGCACATCAGTGAAACAGCTGCAGGCTTCACAGACAGATTGAACCTTGATGAAGTGCCAGTGGTATTTGTTGAGGAAGTGGTTTACCATATGGTGGGGTGGCAGAGGTGCCACACAAGTACAATCAATGGCACCGAACACCTGTGTAAGTAAGGGCATATAATTACATTACCACCATTGCTTTTGACAGACCTGTGACTGTGAAATGCAAATAGACTAGTGCACTTTTTAGGTGATACATCTTGGTACTTCTTGCAAGCAGCGTGATTGAATTGCCTGTGAAATGCCCATGGAGTTCCCACTGACCCTCTAGAAAGATTTAATGGTCAGAAAAGAGAGTAGAACCAGTATTTTATCATGTGCGGTATGGCCTGGTAGTAAGGTGTAGGGGAATAGAGATCCAGCTCCTACTCTTCAACCACATCTAGAATCACACCTAGACACATGCGGTATCAAGCAATGACTGCTTCGCTGGACATGCCAATGATGCTAAGCCTCTGCCTTTAAATCATTTCTCTCCTCCAAAGCTTATTCCTAAAAAAATGAGGGCCGATTGTTTTGTGGTGTGTGACTTGTTTTTTTATGTGGCCAGTCATGTGTGGCTGTTTTAGTTTGTAGTGAGTTTTACCTGTTGATTGGTGTGGCGGAGTCCTAACAGTTCACTTTTTTTTCAGTATCAGTTGTGTGAATTTGTTTGAAGCCTTGTTGGAATATCTGATTTATAATATAATAAACTATTGTTGTTTATATTTACAAATTTTCCTAAAATAATTAAACAAATATAAAATAATAACATTTATATTTGTGACATTCAAAATTATTGTTACCTTTTGTCTCCTATTTTACCTTATGTGTTGATAATGTTTTTCCTTGCCTTTGTTGATTTCTATGAAAGTGTGTTACATTGCCAGCTATTGGCCATGTGTTCTTCTAGATTTAAGCCTATTTTGTTGGTAGTACTACTGTAGTAGATTTAGGGGTAACATTTGTGAAAAGCAATTAGCAATTGTTTTACTCCTTTGTGGGTGTGTTTTAGCATTTGCATGCCGCTCCCTAAATCACCCCTTAATTTCACTTAACTCTACCCATTTAGCATTAAATAGCCCCTATTTTCCCGCTTACATTTGTCCCTTCCACAATTACTCAAAAACATATACCACCATGTATGGATATGTCTGCACTCATGGTGGAAATCACCATACATAAGAGCTCGGATAGACAGAGGTGGTAATCTCCAGCAAGAGATTGGTGGTGAGCATTTGTGAGTATATTAAGTAGGACTTCTGGAGTACTACTTAGTGTGCTCAATGTTTTTGTGAACATGCCTCCTGTTGTTGTCTATAGGCTAATCAAAATAGGATAGCATTTTCTTAAATTGATCTACCAGTATGCAAGCTACCACAAGTACTACACTGTACACATTGACTCTTTACAAAATAACTGCATGCTGGAATTTGGAATGATCATCCACTAGGATATGACACAATGTCCATTAGTACCTTCATTTTAAATGAAAGCTAAAAAAGGATAACAATTCTGTTAGCTCCAATTTGCCTGAAACCTATACCCTGTCCAGACAATTTCATACAATTACCCTACATTCAAATGTATTTTACATCACTGCTCTTTATCAGCAACTGTTAAGAATGAACCACTATCCTGTAAGAAGCTTTTCTGGGGTCTGGGTCACAAACTTCGTACAAAGTCCCTCTTCAGTTTTCTGGCAGCAAGAACACCTAGTTCATGATAGAAACAAGTCTGAAGAAAGATTTGGAGACAGCTGTAGCATATTCCACCACCTTGAGGCTGCTACCTCATTTTTAATATATTGATATATAAATATATTTTTCAGCAGCAAAACTAGGTTCGCCCCTGCAATGCAGTCCTGATGAATCCTTCAAGGTACAAAATTTAAATACAATGATACTTCACAATTATATTACGCATAATTATCCACTTTCCACATTCATCCTTCCAGTCTTTGTCATAACATTCTGGCACAAACAATTATGGATATGCAAATATGTTGCCAGTGGCCGGTCAAGTGTGACATTTTCATCACCCTGATGAGTCTAGAAAGAATTAAAACACATCTATGATGTAGAAATAGCATTAGAATGCAGTGTAGGATTTAGAGCATAACCTTTAAAGTGCTGTCACAAGCTTGATATTCTTGGTTAATATTTTCTAAATTGATCTTTATACTCCAGAAGCCATTATTAGAGGTCAGCAATAATGCTAAAACCCAGCACAAAATTAATTTGCACCATTATGCCCCAATTTGTAACACAATGCAGTGCAACAACCTACTTTTCTCTGGTGTGTTGTGCAAGTGGGAAAACACAGTGCAGATTGACTTGCTGCTTATGTCTTCTCCAGCTCTTGTGCTCTTCAAGGCTACCTTGTTGGATGCACAGTCTTGCAGAGGCAGGCATGCACTGTCGAGCATGAGATTTGTACAAGAAGCATACCCTTCCTGGACAAATTCATTTGTCTAGACAAATATCTAAGGACCCTGTACACTGGATGTGTGCTTTGAGCTTCAGCACACATGTAATGTGTAGGCTTTTTTTGGTAAATTAACACATTTCTCTTTTGCAGAACCTGGTTGAAGGAGGCGTTTTAAACACAAAGCCTGAGCTCGCTATCTTGGTAGATCGGGCTTTGCAGCAAAAACACTGGGCCTGATTCACAAAGGCAAACTTAGACATAAGTCTAAGTTTACTACTTTTTGGTATTCACAAATATAGGTTACTACTAGTAACTTTACTAGTAGTAATTTTACTAGCAATAACTGTACTACTAGTAACTTTACTAGTAGTAAGTTTATTAGTAGCAAAGTTACTGATAGTAGCTCACCTTTGTGAATACTAAAAAGTAGTAAACTTAGACTTAAGTGGTAAACTTAGATTTATATCTAAGTTTACTACATTTTGGTGTTCACAAAGGTAAGTTACTACTTGTAACTTTACTACTAGTAATTTTACTAGTAGTACCTTTACTAGTAGTAACTTTACTACTAGTAAGTTTACTAGAAAGTTACTAGTATTAACTTACGTTTGTGAATACCCAAAAGAAGTAAACTTGGATTTAAGTTCAAGTTTACTGTTTAATTCTAAGTTTACCTTTGTGAATCGGGTCCACTGTCTATTTGCATTGCAATATCACCAAAAATGCTCCCATCAGTGCAAAGCAGAGCAAATCGCTTCATGCACTGGAAAAATGGCACATTTCCACTGCAAAATACCTTTTTGCACTAGATATTAAATACCAATAGAATGCTTTGTGTCTCTTTGTATGACTTTGTGTTTTTGGCACCTACTCATGATCTCAGTGGCACATTTCAGGGAGTGGCATAAATAAACAGGGGAAACATTATTGTGGAATGAGACAACTGTGCAAAAGTACTTTTTTATCTCCCAAGTGAAAACATTTTTCCCCATGGACCTGATAAACTGTTTTACTAATGGAAAAAGCTGCTTTTCTACACACCAGCTAAACTGGGGATGACCTGTTCCTTTTCCCATTCAAGAAGGGGAATTACTCAAGATCTCAGCTGGTGCAGGTCTCTGACTATTTCCAGAATAGAAAGAAGTATGATCAAAATTTGGGAATGCCCATAAATGTTCATGTTTGTGGGTGCTCCTAAACCTCCAAGGCAAACAATGCTTTGGAACGCCCACCTTCAGTGCAATATAATACTGTAGATTTCTCTGTGTACTTGTGAAGGAAAATCCAAAGTAGTTAATGCATTTTCGCCCTCCAGGATCCCCTTTATGAATTTCTGGCAGGCATAAATAAGTTTTTTTAAAATCTTAAACTTATGTTCATAGCCAAATTTACAGCTGAAAGTAAATTTGTGAATAGGCACTGTAAGAAATTGGGTTATTGGTTAAGGGGGAGAAAACCATACTCAAGCAACAGCCACAATCCTTGTCAGGGTGAATCGCAGAGTCACTAAATTAACCTGTGCTTAACCCTCTGATGGTTTGGCACAAAAACAGCCATGCTTAACTTAGAGGCAATGTGTTAAGTATTTTTACATCACTTAAACAGTAATGGAGTAAAAGCACAACACAAGAAAAACTCCAGGCCAATTTAGAAAAATAGAGTTAACTTTCTGCTGAATACTCCTTACCTCTCTTCCATAAGTATCTCCCCTTATGGGAAACCTTGATGCTCCCAGAAGTGTTTCACGACCCTGCTAGTAAGATCTGGGCTAGTTATGGTGTTGAGTGCTTGGGACATCTATATAACACAAATGGGTTTCGTACATTTGAAAGTTTGCAAAGCTCCTTTGCTCTTCTTAACTGGCTCTGTTTTAAATATCAGTAAGTTAGGGATTTTTTCTTGCTACGCAGGGGATACAAATATTGGAGAGCTCGGATCTGCTGAGAGATCTTTATCAGGCACCCCAGAAGTCGCTAATATGCACTATTTACCATAATGTTTGTCTGCAAAGAGTTAACGATAGCTCGGAGCTTGCGCTTAAATGGAGCAACCTTCTTTCAGAAAATATCACTCCTTCGGAAATAATTGCAGCATTAGATACTATGGAGATGTCAGTTCTCTCCACATACTTAAAACTACAGCAATTCAGAATGGTCTGTATGCTATACTATATGCCTGATAGAATAGCTAAGTGGCCAGGTAATGTAGAGACTGACAGAGGGGAGAAGAATATATGCCCAAAATGCGGATTGAAGGCTGCCAGTTTGTTACATATGTTTGTTTCTTGCCCAGAATTGGGCAAATTTTGGGATGGTGTGAACAACTATATTAGGATTTGCCTTGGTTTAGAGCTACAACTAACAAATAAGGTGATCATGCTGTGGTATAGGGGTGTCGCGGATGTAGGCCTAAAAAGTCTCCTCTCAGTTGCAATTGTTTCAGCCAGGGCATGGGTCTCGACAACACCCCCAAGAGTAGCAGAGTGGTGGGCAACCCTTAGGGGAATTTATGAGAGGGAACTTGCTTTAGCTAGGACCAGGGGACTATGCTCTAGTAAAAAATGTGACCGAATATGGAGTAGGTATAATTGGGATTCTATTGGATGTAACGTGATTTATTTTGCCTAAGGCAGTCATAACAATAATGTAGCTTGAATTATAATTCGTCTCCCTCACATATCTAATGGTTTTGTTCACAGTACATTATGTTGATTATCTATAACTTTTTAGTTCTGACAATGAAATGCTTGCATGATTGTATAGCTTTTTGATTCATGTATTTTCTGTATCTCTTGATCAATTTGACAATAAAAAAAAAGAAAAATAGAGTAAACTTTAATGAATAAATTGACCCAAAACAAATTAAATCCAATCAGTAGAACTCCAGTTATTATTTTTTCAAAGTTTTTAGTGCAAAATAGCACCAACCGTTGGTATGAGCAAAGTAAAAAGTTTTAAGTTCAACAGCAATGGAGTGCGGGTTGGATACACAAAGTGGATTGGACCCGGTCTATGCTTACCTTCGGATCTTGATGAAATTTTTAGGAAACGTCTGAGAGAAGGTAGAGTTCAGAGGGGCAGGGTAGTAGGCTGTGTTTGAGGAGGAGTCTTCGTTGTCGGAGAGAGCTGGAAAAGGTCTTGGTGAAGCCATTGTCAATGGCAGGAAAAAGCTCAAAACAGGTGAAGCTGGATTTCCAGGCCTTCGTCAAAAGAGTCTGTCGCTATCAAGCCCAGTGAAGGATTTTACCTTTAGATTTAGATAATTTTTTGAAGTCGAAAACCTCCAGCAGGATGAAGCTGCAAGCTACAGCCGAAGGGTCTCCACAAAGCCAGATACTGTCACTCTGAGGTCCTGCTGAACAGCATATGCTGCTGTGAAAAGAATGTATCAAAGCTACCGCAAAATCAGGCCGGCTGGCAATGCACCTTGGGTGGATAGGCTGGCAGGCTAGTCCTGGTCTTCTGTCGGTTCTTCTGGCACTTTTTGGTAAAAAAATTTCTAAGTCCTAACTTTTAGGGTTAGGCAGGAGCAGCACCTCTTACACCACTTTGAAGGGTCCAGGACCTGTAGGCGCAACTTGGGAGGTTAGGACTCACTGCAGCAGAGGCTAGATGCAGGGTTCAAGGTCTCTGGAGTTTGTTCTGTCCCATTAGCTCACACAGGAAGCCAGCCAAATACCCCTTGGAGTCACTCTGGGAGTGCTGGGTTCAAGCAACAAGGCAGGCCTCTGGGGAGCAAGGCCGGCCTCATGCAGCAGGGCAGTCCTCTGGAGAACAAGGCAGGCCTCAAGCAGCAGGTCCTCTGGAGGTCTAGACAGTCCTTCTGGAGTCTTGCACAGGTCCAGGAGTGTCCTTAAGAGTGGTTCTGAGGGTCCACTATTTATATCTGTTGCCAGACTTTGAAGTGGTGGTGTTCTCTATACTACCCCCACATGTGGTCTGGGAAGTTTTTCCCTTTCCCAGCCAAGGCTCAAGAAGTCTGGTGTGACAAACTAATAGTGCCAGCTTCCTTTGTGTGTGCCCCACTTGAAATTTCAGTGGGGCAGGAAACAGCTCTGCCCCTGCCATCCTAGCAGGGTGGCCCAGCCTGTCAACACCTAGTCCCCCTTTGTCTCACTTTCAGGGAGGAATACACAAAGCGTAACAGTTAAGCTATTGACAGTCATGTGACCCAGGACATTGGCAGCAGGCACCAAATGTTTTGGGCAAGAAAATGCCAAATTTCTAAAAGTGGAATTTTCAGAATCGTGACTTAAAATCTGACGATATAATTAAAGAAGATTTTAAATCACAATTCATTTAAGTGCAAGCATAATTTTCCTATCTTCTCCCAAACTTAAGTTATCACTTATTAAGTGTAATAAGTTAACACAATGTTATCCAATGGGAGAGATAGGCCTTACAGTCGTCAATAACAAACTAGGATATATTAAGCTTAAAAACACAAGCCCTGCCTTTTATATTCACTGCACCCTGCCCTATGGGCCCTAAGTCCTACCTTAGGGGAGGCATTTATATATACCAAAAAGAAAGGGATAGGTCTGGCAAAAGGTTTATTTTGCCAAGTCGAATTGGCAGTTTAAAACTGACCTACTGGATGCAATAAAAGGCCTGAGACATGTTTCAAAGTGCTATTGTAGTGAGTGGTACAATGAGAGCTGCAGACCCACCAGTAGCAGTTAATTAACAGGCCCTGAGTACATACAGTACCACTTTACTAGGGACCTACACGTAAATTACATCTGTCAATCAGTTGTTGACAAATGTTATCACATTTTAGGGACTTTAAGGAGAGAACTCACAAGCTTTAACACGGCGTAGCAGTGGTAGAGTGCACAGAGATGTAATGCCAACAAAAATACATTTTGAAAACAGGAAGGGTGAAGGCAATACATTTGGTGGTGACCCTGTAGGGAGGTCCAAGTCCAAAATGAACCCCTTCCGGCCCAAATCTAGGGTAAACTAATCAATGCCTTGATAGGCTTCCCTTCTTAGTCAATAGAACATGGACAATGAGCCTTTTCTGCAGTGCCACTGGTCAGTTCTATGCCCCTCTGAACCCAGTTAAATCCTTCAGTCACTACTCTCCTGAGCAACTGGACTGGCCCCATGGAAATTCTTCTCTTTACCTGTGGACCCTATCTGTGTAGCTCTTAACTTTAATTTGCTCTCAGAGGCATCCCAGTATGTGGAAAGTACCACCATAGCCAGCCAAGTAATGTGGTCCATTCAATCTCTTGGATCAGACTTCTGTCCCCACCCAAGGAAAACTCTGCTCATGAGGGCCACAACTACCAGAGGCCACTGACAGCTGTTAGCATCAATACCCAGACCTCGCGCCATCCACTGCCAGGTGGAGGCTTCCAGCGCAGGCCTTAGGTAGGCCTCACTTCCAGCCTTCGAGCTTATGAGGAGTTCTCTACTTGCTCCTAAGGTTTCCCAGACCTCTGAGATTTCTCAGAGTGGGGTGGGGATCCAGACCCGGGTGTTAGGCACCCTACTTCCACTCTCCTTCGCACCTGTCCTAGGGTGGTACCCTGAGACTCGCCTTTCAGCCCAAGGTCCGTACCCTGAGACTGAACAGGTGCCTAAGAAAGCCGGGACTTCAAGAGGGGAATCCCCACCCCTTCAAGGGTGACACACTTCGTGTCATACAGGGGTCTGCCTGGTGCAGGTGTTCAGCCCTCTGTCTCTGTGACACTGCAGAGAGCCTATCCAAAGCAGAACTGGCCTCACCAGGGTCAGCCTTAGGGTTCTCTGCTCTCAGAGCTTTTTACCCCTGATCCACTTGTCCTTCTACTGTGGATTGTCTCCACCTCCTGGCCCTTCCTTTCCATCTGGGCCTCCACATTCTCCCTGTGGGATTAGTACTCCCTGAGTGATTACCAGTGGCTGAGATTAATTCGAGCATTCCATCCATCACGTTTTGTATATTGTAGTATGTCGCCCTAAGTGGGACGGGTCTGCCCAGACGTGGGTCCTGTGCACTTTGTGTCACTGGAACCAAGCTATTCTCAGCTGATGAGCCCATAACAAGGGTAAAGCCAGTCCTGGGTTGCTTGTGATCCGGTTCAGGGAAGACTTGGTTTGGCAGTTTGGGCTGGACTGCTCTCATTGGAGAAGGGTCAAGACTGATTTGCATATCTAGCAAGGTCCAAACTGAGGTAGCATGGTGTGCGTAATAACAATAGACTGGGATGTGGCCCGAGTAATTACCATTGGCTGAGATTAGTTCAAGCATTCCATCCATCACCTTTTGTATACTTTAGCATGTTGCCCTAAGTAAGATGGGTATGCCCAGGCGTGGTTTCCGTGCACACTGTGTCACTGGAACCAAGCTATACCTGGCTGATGAGTCCATAACGATGGCAAAAATGGTCGTGGGTTGCTTGGTTTCCGGTTCAGGGAGGACCTGGTTTGTCAGTTCAGGCTTACTGTTTCCTTTTTTGTATTGAATTTTTTAATTTTCTTTAGTCAGAAGGACAAAAGCAGACTTTGACATGTAAAGGCCCCAAAAAGGCACAGACTTTGAGCATGCATTATGTAGTACAAACATAGGAGTAGAAAGTAAATGGGAAAACATAGTCGGATAGCATACCTGAATCCAAAAATAACTATGACACATTAGATTACAAGTGGAACAGTTCAAAAGAACGTAAGATAAGATAAGCTGGAATACCTCACTGTTTATTTTTGTTAATTTTTTTATAGATTTATAAAGTGCACAGCTACCCAACAGGGTTTCCCAGCGCTGAGCAGGACAATACACAAGCCACTGGTTGCAGAAGGAAGCGCAAAAGGATTATACTTGGTTGCAAAGGAAGGTCTTTAATTTAGGCTAAAAGCGAGTGACACATCCTAAGTTCCAAAGGAAGAGAATTCCACAGTTTGGGGCCAAGATAGGTGAACGAGCGACCTTTCATATGAGTGAGACAGACTCTGGGAACAGAGAACAGAGTAAGTCTCACTGATCTCAGCTGTCTAGTGGGCACGTAAAGTTTGACCAGGCTTTGTATGTAGGGGGGTGCCAAGCCATGTTTGGCCCAAAACATGTAGCATAAGGCTTTAAACTCGACGCGCTTGTTCACCCTGAGCAAATGGAGTTGATGGAGCAAAGGTGAGGCTGAGGCATGTCGAGGCAGCCGGAAAAGAAGGCGTGCAGCTGCATTTTTTATGAGCTGTAAGCGATGGATGGAGGCTTTATCAGTGCCGAGGTACAAGTCTGGATATCGCCTGCATTACTGTTCTCTGGGCAGCAGGAGGAATTAACCAGAGGATTTTTTTTAGCCACTTGAGAACAGCAAAGCAGGTCGCGGTGACCCCGGACACCTTGGCTCTGAGGGAGAGATTGTTGTCAATAGTAAAGCCCAGGTTCTTAACTTTAGGGACCAGAGCAGGTAAAGGTCCCAAAGTGTCAGGCCAATGGGTAATTCCCCAAACTTCGGGATTGTTTCCCAGAATGAGGACCTCAGTTTTGGAACCGTTCAGCTTCAAGGTGTTTCTGGAAATCCTCAAAGAGATATTACTCAGTCCGAGCTGGATTTGGGAGGGATCCTGATGCTGAGCGTCTGAAAGAAAAAAGATGATCTGGGTATCATCTGCGTAGGAAAAAATGGTCAGTCCCGACTTCTGTGCAATGTCCGCCAAAGGACGAACGTAGAGATTGAAAAGCAGAGGGCTTAAAATCGAACCCTGTGGTACTCCGTAAGTTAAGGCTACTGGATTAGATTTAGTGGTGTGTGAAAAGACTTGGAACGATCGATCTTTTAGAAAAGAGATCAGCCACCTCAAAGCCACACCCACAATACCTGAGGCTTCAAGACGATCAACCAAAATGGAATGTAAGACTGTGTCTAATGCAGCGCTCAAGTCCAGTAAAATGAGAGATGCTGTGCCACTGCAATCAAGCTGCTGCCTGAGATATTCAGTGACCCCAAGCAGAGCCGATTCGGTGCTGTAGCCAGATCGAAAGCCAGACTGTGATGGATGAAATGAATTGCGAGTAGCCATGTCAGAGGAGAGTTGGGAATTCATATGGCATTCCAAGACTTTAGAGAACACGGAAAGGAGGGATATAGGACAATAGTTTGACTAGCAGAGAGGATCAAGACCTGTCTTTTTTAGTAAAGGGAGCACCAGAGCGTGTTTCCAGTTCTGAAGAACGTGACCAGAGCTTAAAGAGGTGTTGAGAAGATTAAGAATCGACTCGTCGAGAAGTCTGAGCGTGGATGGGGGAAGAGGGTCAAGTGGGGAGTCACAGTATACACTGTCACATTAGTCACAATAGAGGGGAGTCACATTAGTCAATGTCACATTATACATGATTATTTCATAGACCCCATAATTTTCTGAGTCGATCCATAGCCAACTAATTTTCATACACAAGCATTGCTCTATAGATCCCAGTCAAATTGTGCCCAGATTTGAACTAATCTTTTAATAGAGCGGGTGCCCCTTGCTTTAGCCAGGGTCAGCTTTGACTCATGATTTTGTCGAATAACAGTCTACCACTCAACCACCATAGGATGAATGGGGGAAATCCATGATCTAGTGATGCAGAGCCTGGCCGAGGCAATTGCTATGTACAACATCTGTCTCAAGCCGATGTCAAATTCCATTTCGTAGCCCAGCATAATCTCCTTAAAGGAAAGTTGTGTATCATATCCAAGACAAAGAGTTAAGCGTTGGGTCACCCCTGCCCAGAAGTCATACAAATAAGGACAGGTAGCAAACATGCGTAAGATATCTGCTGCATAGCACCCGCACTCAGGATACTTAGGGGCACATGCATCAAGCTTTTTACCGGTCGCAAACGGGCCGTTTCGCATAATCAGCCCATTTGCGACCGGTAAAAAGCCATTTCCGATGCAAAAATCACAATTTTTGGAATTACCAATTTTACGAATGCATTTAGGGAATCACAATTTGCAATTCCCTAAATGCAATGCAAGAAGCATTTTCAAAATGCGACTTTGCATTAGGGAATCACAAATTGCCAAAGTGCATTTTTTTAAGTGCCATGTGGAGCATACACATGCCCTTAGGGCATGTGTGTGTGCCTCATGTGCACACTTACCTTTTTTGGGGGGGTGCATCAGGGGAGCCTTAGGCCCCCTAGCACCCTTGCAATTGCATTCGCAATTTGCGATTACCTATTTGGTAATCTGAAATTGTGAATGCTTTCCCATTCATTCCTATGGGCCTCTAAGCCCATAGGAATGAATGGGAAAGCATTTCCTAATAGCGAATCGCAATTTGCGATTCGCTATTAGGGAATGTGTAGGAATCGCTATTATTTTTGCGAAACCTACATGCATAAGGAATTGCGACTCCTAAATAGCGATTCCTTAAAAATTGCTATTAAGGAATCGCACTTCCTTATCTTGATGCATGTGCCCCTAAGTCTTCTCACTCCCAGGGTTCCCATCCCACTTGTCTATTCTGCCAGGTGTATAATACGCGATACAAAAGGGGATGATGGACGGAACGTTTGAGCCAATCAAACACTCACCCCCAGTCAACTGATCTGGGTTTAATCCATCATCATTCTTTAGCTCACTCCACCACCCCAGTTCAGACATGGCCATATGCAAATCAGTCTGACCCTGTGCCTCATGGGAACAGTCCAGCCCGAACTGCCAAGCCATGTCTTCCCTGGACCGGAAACAAGCATCCTAGGACCGGTTTCTGGCAGATCAGTTGACTGGGGGTGAGTGTTTGATTGGCTCAAGCGTTCCGTCCATCATCCCCTTTTGTATCGAGGTGTATAATACAGCATGCAGATTGTCTTAAACTGTTGCAGCTGTAGATTAATAGAATGAACTGAGCCCTCAATAGTCTCTAAAGCACTTAAAACGACTGAGGCAAGAATTTCATCGGGAAGCATCTTACACCATTTGGCCGCGAGAGCGGGGCTGTCATCAGCCCTATATTGACAGAACTCTTGATAAATTGCACTAATTAGCGCTTTCCGAGGTGCCTTATGCAAACAAGAGAGTAGGTCAGAGCTGCCCAATTCAAATATATTCTTACATTCAAACATAAAAAAAAATCCCTTATCTATAGGTGTTTAATAAAGAAATGGTGAGGAAGATCGTATGAGACCTGGAGCCCAGCGAATGTACAAAATTCATTAAGTTCATAGAGATGTCCCACAGTTTCCACCCCATTGCGCCACCAGGCTTTACCCACTATATCGTGGAATATAGCCTGGAATGCAGGATTATCCCACAGAGGTGTGTCTGAATGAATCAACTGGAGAGAGTGTTTAATAGATATTTCCCACCATATACTGATAATGTCCCTAATACACTTAAACCAAACACATTTAAAATAATTTAGATCTCCACATCTATATAAGAATAGCCTGTACTCTGGCCATAATGCTAATTGATAACAGAAAACTGAAGGGTCTGGGTCACTTTGCATTAGCAGCTTATGCAGGCGACCCTCAAATGCCACCCAGAAATAAAGCTTAAAACCGGGAAGCTGCAGACCACCTTGCCCATAAGGAAATTTTAAAAGTCATATAGCACATCTAGCCTGTCTATATCCCCAAATGAAGTTACCGATGGCATCTTCTAAGGGTTTAAAAAAATGATTGGGAACCCGGAGGGGTATTGCACGAAATAGATATAAAAATTCATTTTGATGATGTTGCATCGACCAATAATGCTTATCGGGAGCTTATTCCACAGCCACAGTTTACTAGTAACTGATAGCAGCAGGGTTGATAGTTCAATTTGACAACTTTCCTAACCAGCTGGCTTAATTGGACCCCCAGGTATGTTGTAGATGAGCAGACCCCGGAGATCAGGGCTTCTGGTTTAAAGTTAAGGAGGAACAGAGTCTTCGCTATGTTAAGTTTATAGCCAGAGAATAACCAAAATCTATTTGCCTCCTTAATAATATTTGCCAGTGCAGCTGATGAATTATGTGAAAATACAGCCACGTCATCGGCGTATGCTGTCATTTTGAGTTCAAAACCTCCCGCAGTCATAGGCTGAATTTGCTTGTTCTTAAACAGAGAGCACAGGAAAGGCTCGATAAAAAGAGTGAACAAAACAGGAGATAGATGACACCCCTGCAGAGTGCCGTAGTAGATCTGAAATTATTTTGAGGCTATCCCGGTATAGACTAACTGTGTCTCTAGTTCGGAAGTCTTGGTTAATGCTCATGTACCTAACACCCAGGTAACTTTTAATACTATGACTCAAGGGCACCCAAAGTCAAGCTTGTCAATAGTTTCCTGGAATATAGCGGGATTATCTTCGAAAACTGCCTCAATAGAATGGTCAGCATTTATCGAAGATCATGACATTTGGGCATTCCAGGAAACATGGTCACTGGAACAAATTCATTATCCTGGTTTTTTAAACTTCTCAAAAGTAGCACTGGGGGGACAGAAAGGCAGACCTTCAGGTGGACTTACTCTCTGGGTAAGACAGCAAGCAGGCTATAAGGTGGAGGAAGTATCTATCGATAGTCCGGATATTATGGCTATACGGCTTCGTCTGACAAATGTACCTGATATACTGATCATTAATGTATATGCAAGAGGGATGCCGGGTGGTAAAGGATCCAACATAGTTAACCTTCTTGATAGTTTTTTAGAAAACAATAGAGGATGCAGCAATTTGATAATTGCAGGAGATTTTAATTGTTCTTTTGAGCCTTTAGATCAAGATGATGGTAATCTTAGTGCAGAGGAGGATGCTCAGTGGAATATTCCATCCTTAGATTTATGTCCAATTAAAAAATGGACTGAGACTGCTCTACAACTAAAAGGTCTGTGTTTGGAGCGGGGAGTTAGGGCAGTCAATGGGAGGTCCCATTCGGACAGAATGGGCTCTCATACTTTTAGTAATGGTTTGAGAAGTAGTCGCATAGACTATATATTTCTTAATATAGAATTTTGGTCCTCTCTTCTAGACATGGTAGTACAGGAGTGGAATGAAAGCGACCACAACCCACTGATACTATCATTGCAGGTTTTGGGTCTATTTAACCCTAAGCACCAGATAGCTGAGAAGGTAACAGCTGATGTCATGCTCACTAATGATACGAGGAGAGTTAGATGGGCTATGATTATTGACAATGATAGGGCTATTGAACAGATGAAGGCTGTGGTTGCTCGTACTCTAGCTACCCTTCAAAACTGTGATGTACAGGAGGACATTAATTCTATTATTTTGCAGGTTCATAATGACATGTTTATTGAACTTAAAAACTTTTTTATTAAAACCCAAAAACCTAATTGGAAACCTCGTTCCAAGGTAGCCTCCTGGTACAATAAATCTTGTAGAGAGGCCTACAGGTTATTATCTAGCGCCATTAGATCAAAAGTAATGGGAGAAATCAAAGATGCAAGGGCAAGGTACAAAAAAACTCAACAACAAGCAAAGAAGGA
This sequence comes from Calotriton arnoldi, assembly GCA_963921515.1. Lineage (NCBI taxonomy): Eukaryota > Metazoa > Chordata > Amphibia > Caudata > Salamandridae > Calotriton > Calotriton arnoldi. The sequence continues at coordinate 866,475 of CAWUFW010007066.1, forward strand.
TTGGGATGAGAAACGCTGGCAAGACCTTCTTCTAGCCAGTAAAGGGAAAAATATGGTAACATTTTGGCAGCTTGTTAAATGGGGTAGTGGTGATACAATTCAAACACCTGTTAACCATGTAGCCCCCGAGCTGTGGGCTTCACACTATGAGACCCAGTTTGCTGCTACTGGCAATAGTAAAGACCAATTTCAACTGCCAACCCCAGACACCATCCTGTATTTTGTTAGAACAGAGGTTGAATCAGTACTAAAATCGATCCCGAGAGGTAGGGCCCCAGGTCTTGATTGTATACCGGCGGACCTGTTCTTGCATGACAAAGAAAATTGGGTAACTTACATTCAGATATTTGCTAATGCAATAGCCAGCGGTGCACCCATCCCCGATACATGGAGCGGTGCTGAAATTCTGCCGATTTATAAAAAGGGAGATCGTTCCTTACCAGGCAACTATAGGCCGATAAGCCTTATAGACTCTATTCAAAAGATCGTTGCCAGGTTAGTGTTGTGCAGAATCCAGACTTGGATAGTAGAGAATGACATCTTGACTCCACTTCAGGCAGGGTTCCGCCCACACACTGGTACCATAGACCAGGTCTTCAGGTTTATGCTAATTTACTGGCGGGTTGTTATCATCGGAGGAGGTACAATTTATGCAGCTTTTATTGACCTCAAATCCGCATTTGATTTGGTCCCCCGCAATAAAATGTGGAGAGCTTTTGCGGATATGGGGATGCCATTGGAATTACTGGCAATTTTAGTTAAATTCCATGACTCTAACTACGCACAGGTTCGTTGGGGCACGCAGAGGAATGTCACGGACAGGTTCCCTGTTTCTAAGGGGGTACGTCAAGGGTGCGTCTTGGCACCTACTCTGTTTTCTTTATTTATTAACAGGGTTGTTCATTATTTTTCTACTCACCCTACAGATGCCCCTACATTAGCTGGCATGAAGATACCCCTGCTCATGTTCGCAGACGATACCTTGATAATCTCAAAGACCCAAAAAGGGTTGCAGTCTGCCCTGTTTAGATTCGAGGAATTTTGCCGTGATCATGAGCTAGTGGTTAATGTGGCGAAAACCAAATTTATGGTTCTCCATAAACACAAAGCTATAAAAGGGAGAGTTTTTATGAATAACGTACTCCTAGAACAGACTGATGTCTTTACATATTTGGGGATAACACTGGGCAGGAAACTAAATTGGAAGCCACAGATTGACATACTGGCTCTTAAACATGCCCAACTAGCCGGAGTACTTTTAAAAGAACAGAGGCTTTCACAGACTAAGCCAATAGGTCCCGCCCTAAAGATTTATAATTCCAAGATCAGTGCCTCAATACTGTATGGTGCAGACCGTTCATGTAAGATCTCCTGGTTAAATAAGATAAAAAGTACACTGATTAATATGGGGATGAGCAACTTATGGGAGGACCCAGCAAGCAACCTATTCCCGTCGAAAAAGGAGTTTAAGGCAGCTTACTGGAATATGGTTAAGACCAATAAGTTTTCATCCATTATGAGGCCTACCTTGTCCAGGGTATTTTTGGAGCTCAAACAAGACACCGAGTTCGAAGCTTATTGGGACCTCATTACTAAACCAAGTTATAGGAAGCTGTACCATCAGTTTAGGGTGGGCTCCCTCCCAATAAAATCATTTACAAGTAGATGGCATTCTCCGACGGATGATAAATGTTATACATGTCCAGCTCAGATTGAAACATTAGCACATATTTTATTTGTATGTCCAGCTTACAAGTTTCCAAGAAACAAATGGTTGAAACCAATTTGTTCGAATCTGGGCACAAGATCTGGTATTGAGGCGCTAAGGATTCTGAAGATCAACACACATGAGTCCATAGTGATTGCTGTTGCAAAAGTTTTGAGTTGGATGTGGGGCATTCGAGCCACCATGACGAGAGCACATTAATTTCTGCTAGGCCCTATTTTTAACTTAAGCTTCAGTGGTTTAGTATTGTGGTCCCATCTTTAGCTCGGGCAGGCGCCATTGTTATTTAAACAACGCACTTGTTTTGGTTTTTGCTCCAATGAGGGGTCAAATAGTAATTGCCAATAGTTGTGCATTTATCTGTCGTGGTGTACCCTTGCCTATGTATTTAATATTCATTTTTTTTTCTCCCAACTTTTATTCATATTTTTATCACAATGTGTTTTATATATTAATGTGTACTTATTTCGTTAAATGTTTTATTGGTTTTGAAATTGTAAGATAATTTTAATATCATGAACCTTTTTTAGTCATTTATTCTAAATGTGGATGTATTGTGTCTTTAATGATTATGACAATCGAAATAAAGACAAAATTGATTGATTGATTGACTAACTGCATGCTAGGGTTCCTATATACCGACTCTACCCACTTGCAGAAGCTGTCCCCTATATCCAAACCCACCAATGTTGCCCAGAGTGCGTCCCATCTGACTGCGTCCCATCTGATGTGGTCAAGCACCTTCTTGGCGTCTAAAAGTTTCATCTCTGATCTTTGACCCAGTTTCTCTGCTACATCAAATGCAGCAATAGTCGTATTGACATGACAAGTAGTGTCCTTGCCAGGTATAAAACTGAGCTGTTGCTGCAAGACTAAGTCTGACATAAGAGGAGCAAGTCGAATAGTATGAATCTTTGCAAACACATTTGCGTCAGCATTAATGAGAGATATAGGACGGTAAATGTCTGTTCATCTGATGGCTTATCTTTCCTGAAGAAGACTAATATTAGTCATATTCCACATACCGGCATTTTACCACCAGTATTGACATGGTAGAGCTAAAAGACCTACCTCAATATCACTAAGAGCCTGATTACGAGTTTGGCGGTATGGCAGCGGGCCGCCACACCAGCACCCCACTGCACCACTGCCAAACTTGTCCACACACCGCCTAACAGATTACAAATTCATTCGTGGCCTGGCGAGCGGTGCTTTGGTGATCCCACAGCAGCGAGATTCAAAGGCTCAAATCTGAGCGTTAGAAAGGCACCGCAATGGGAGCACCAAAGCATGTTCCTGTGAAGTTGATACCGTGCAGGAATTGGGGGTGCATGAAGATAGGGGGCACACCATGTGCTCCCTTGCATGCATCCCCTAGACCAGAGGTAACAAGGGACCCTGTAGGGCCCGCTTAGTTTCCTCACACCACACTTTTCATGGAGGACTAAGCACCATCAAAACTGTGGCAGTGAGGAAACTTGTAATATGCTTGTCAGTGCGACAGCGGCACCTCCAGCATATTACTGCCTCACACCGCTGCGCCACCACTGCTGGATCAAGGATCCCTGGCAGTTGGGACAGTCCTGGGGTGGACCCACTGCCGCACTCCTACTACAGTGGTGGGACCACCAATGTGGCAGTTCGCGGACTGCCACTGCGGCAAAGGCGGTCCTATGGACCGCTTTAGTCATAATCGGGCCCTAATAGTAATATCTTGCTGACGTATGCTAGCATGGGGCTCCATCAGAGTGGGCAGCATGCTGTCCTGAACATATTGTGCAAATCCTGAAGAGTTAAACCCTTGAGGCTGACTGTAAAGTTCTTGGTAAAAGATCAAAAATTGTTTCGCAATGGCCTTGGGTGAGTATACACCATGCAATCGAATCCTTTAATGGAATGAATTACACTCCTGGATTTTTTATCAGCATTTGATGAGCGAGTACACGTTCCACCTTTTCCTCATATTCATATTGGAGGACCCGATGCTTGGCATAGCTGGCTGCACTCTTTTCTCTTAGGGTCCGTCCTAATGAAGGCCGTTTGTTCGATCAAATCATGGTATAGAGACTGCTCCTCTGCTTCCTCAGCTACTATTGTGTGAACATGCTTAACACCTTCGCTGCCAAGCCTTTTCTCCCCCTGTGCCACTCCCTTTTCTGGCTATTTGGGGTAGTTCGTGCTTAGGCCCCCATAACCTTTTGTCCACATAAGGTATCCACGCCAAATTGGTGTCTTTTTCTTCCAACATGCTGAGGATTCTAAAGGTACCCAGGGTTTGGGGATTCGCCTGGAGGGGATCGACAAATTAGACAAAATATAACACAATTTTGGGGTTTTGGGGAAAAATGGGAAAAGAGTGCTGCAGAAGAAAGTTTCAGTTTTTCCCCTGCAAATGGTATCAACAAAGGGTTTGTGGTGCTCAAATCACCATCTTCCCAGCTTTCAAGAACAGGCAGACTTTTGTCAGAAAACCAAAATGTTCTACACAGTTTTGGAATTTACTGGGACATAGTCTATTTTTACTATTTTTTGTGCTTTCAACCTGCTTCCAGCAAGTGGTAGAAATGGGTGTGGAACCAATAATGGATCCCGGATAGCTATACATTTATGAAAAGTAGACAACATTCTAAATTTAGCCAGGGGTCATTTGTGTAGATCATTCAAGGTTTTCCAATAGAAAATACCAGTTGAAATAAAAGAATATTGAAATTTAGTTGAAAAAAGTAGCCATTTATGCCTACATTTTCACCTGTAACTTCTTCTAACTTTGGTAGATTTTTTAAAATCTATATACCATTACATCCATGGGACACTTCTGGTTGTGGAGGCATATGAGGCTTGTAGGTTTACCAAGAACCTGAGGTACACAGAGCCAATAACTGAGTTGCGCCTTGCAATGGTTTTTCATTGTGTACTGGGTATACAGTAATTCATTTGGTAAAATGCAAAGAGTGAAAAATAGGTACCAAGAAAACCTATGTATATCTGAAATGGGAACAAGATATGGAGTTTAGAAACAGTGGCTATTTGTGCATCTCTGAATTTGTGGGGACCCATATTAACATGTGAATTAGAGGGTATTGATCAAAATGTCTTCTTTTTTACATATTGTCTTACATTTGGAAGGCAGTAATGCATAGAAAGACAAACAGTAAGAACACTTGTTCTACTATTCTATATTTCCCTAAGTCTCCCAATAAAAATGATACCTCACTTGTGCGGGTATGCCTAGTGTCTGCGACATGAAATAGCCCAAAACACAACATGGACACATCACATTTTTCCACTGAACACACCCATTTTTTCCAATGTGCCTAGCTGTGGAATTTGGGCCGTAGCTCAGCCAGCACCTATGTAAACCTAGCAAATCTGCACCTTTTTGAAAACTAGACACTCAGGAGAATCCAGTATGGGGTGACTTGTGTGGCTCCCACCAGGTTCTGTTACCCAGCATCCCTGGCAAACCTCAAACTTTGTCAAAAAAACACATTTTCCTCACATTTCTGTGATGGAAAGAGTTGGAATCTGCGGGGAGCCACAACCTTCCACCTACCCAGCATTCCCCCAAGTCTGCCGATAAAAATGGCACCTCACTTGTGTGGGTAGGCCTAGTGCCTGCAACAGCAAATTGCCCAAAATGTATTGTGGAGACATTAAAATTATTTTTCAAGAAACAACCTGGTTTTGCAAGGGAGTCACCTGCGTTTTTGGTCCCGGGTTCGACGGCCATCTAGGGAAACCAACCAAACCCAGACATTTCTAAAAACTTGACACCCGAGGGAGTCCAGGGAGGTGTAGCTTGCGTGGATCCCCCAATGTTTTCTTACCCAGAATCCCCTGCAAACCTCAAATTCAGCTTAACAAATCACATTTTCTTAATTTTTCTGTGTGGGAAAGTTGTGGGATCATCAGACCAAAAGACATTTCCTACCACCCAGCATTCCCCCAGGTCTCCTGATAAAAATGGTACCTCACTTGTGTGGTGGGCCAAGTACCCACTACAGGGAAAGGCCCGAAACTTATTATGAAGACATCAAAATTATGTATCACAAAACGACCTGGTTTGCAAGGGGGGGCACCTGCGTCTTTGGTCCCAGGCTAGGCGGCCATCTAGGGAAACCTACCAAACCCAGACATTTCTCAAAACTAGACACCCAGGGAAGTCCAGGGAGGTGTGACTTGTATAGATCCCCGAATGTTTTCTTACCCATAAGAAATGAAGGGGAGAATTGCGGGAACTGAAGTTTCTTTTAAATAACAAGCCAAATTAGGTGCCGAAACATTACAAGCATCATGGATATTGACAAACAAGTGAATGACCGACAGTGGCGATACACTCCTCTCCTGTAGGAAACACTTCTCCATCAGCACTTTCACAGCGATAGGTAAATGGCAGGGACCATAGCTCATGGATGTAACTGCTCCCAAAGGGTTCATATCTACCTATTGGAAAATGTTTCATGCAAGCTGTAAACTGAAAGGTTGATATGGGCAATGAGATAACTCTGCGTATTAACCGTACCGCTGAAGGCATTTCGGCTACAGTGAATCAGATTTTTTCAAATTTTTCTAAATGTAACATGGTATATGTTGCGTCTTTCATAGCCATTGATTGTTTTGTGTGCGTTAAATTGAAAGGCATAAACAAAGCAGTATCATTCAGATAGTGGCAAGGAACGCATCCATTTTTCAGTGTTTGAAGTTTCCAGCTTAACTGCATAGTGGATCTGAGCTGATTCTGACCATGTTGAAATATCATTCTGTACAATATCAATAACAGATGACACAATGCTGTTCAAATTATAAATACGAGAAGTTAACATATTAATACTGTTGTCTACTAGAGCAAGTACTTTATCCAAGTGATCTTGATCAATTTGTCTCAAGCGCATAGCAGCTTCAATCTGTGATAATTTCCATATTTCATTGTAGGCTGCATATAAGAATATTTTTGAGTGAGGGGACTTGGGACCTAACATAAAATCAGACAAATTCATGTCCTCGGACAGAAGAGAAAGATGTTGTTTAACTGCAGACAGTGTAGAATGTTCTAACCATTGCTGGCATAGTTTACCCACTGAATAGTATTAGTGTTCGAATGGGTTGACTGTGAGTACCGTGGGTCTGGTCTACTAGATTTGAAACCGGAGGTGGAATTAAAAAAACAAGCATGACAACCGTTAGTGTCCACAGGCCACACTAACCACCCACCAGGAGTCGCAAATGACAAATTAAATGTACCATTTTGTATCATGCTATTTAACTGATCTTCTGTATAATTTGTGTTAGATTGCCAATTATAAAAACGGGCAATTGAAGAAATTATAGGGAGATTCAGTTCTTTAATTTTAGACAATGCCAGACAAGTAGTTTATTGAACCGTTTCATTTGGAAAAATAATTTGTGTGGTAATCAGACAGGCTCGAAATAGAGTTTCTGGGCCCTGGACCTGCCAGGATTTTGTACCTCAAATTGATTTTAGGTCAATATTGTCTTTCCAATAATCATAACCCTTAAGGGCCAGTTGTTCAACAAATAAAGCCGCATATATCAGCTTAGTATGAATAAGCATATACTTTTTCGACTGGGTTGAAACCAATTTAAAATAATATGATGTTGGGTATGAAAGGTCAGAACTTGTGAAATATGTGTATTTATCTGTCTGCGTTTTGAACTTCTCTGTTGTGAAGTTGGACAATGTTCCCACTGTGTATACTTATAATGGGGACATTGCCCACTTGCTCTATGCAGAAAATGATGTCCATAATGGTGGTAACAGAACATCTCAGCATAATTTGCGGAATTAAGATATAAATCTTCCGAGTCAGACACAGTACAATATTGCAATTCAGAAAGCATTGAATTCACAGTATCAACATCCCAATTATCTGATTGTACCCTGGTACTTATACATGACCCATAGAAATTTTGAACACATATGGAATCAGCATGGTCTCCATAGGACCATATATATTGAATGGGACTTTATCCCAAACGATTCCATCAGTCACTGGAACTCCTGAAATATTGACAAAAGACAAGTCTTGTAAAATTTTATGTGAGGAGGAATGTGGAGCCAGGACCCCGTCAACCAGTTCTGTAGCAGAACATTCTGGGAGGTAATGGCCATTGATCAGAAGGAAAGGAGTCAGTCAGAAATCCAATCCACATGAATAAGAGAACCAAAGAAATTAAGATCCAAATGTATATCTAAGGCGGGACTAGATAAGTGCATTTAAACTAAGAAATAAAGACACAAATTTGCGGTGGAGGTGGATGCAGAACCGAAGACACTGAGGAACTGTCTGATGAGAAATGGTCTTGATCAATATAGTACCCGGAAGAACTCAAATGGAAAAGAGGTGGTTGAAATTCGTCAGTCAGAGTTGAAAAATGTAACTCAGAAGTTGTTTCCAACAGCAGATCAGTGTAAACGACACCCATTGTAGAAGATGGAGAAGTACAAACAGGTATCAAATCAACAGAGGTGTCAGCCTTCTCCCCCCCCCGGCAGCCGGGGAGAAGCAGCAACGGTGGTGCTCACAGGCTTTAAAGGAAAGTCTTGTTAAGGACCACTTCTGGGCATACAATGGAGGATCGGCCATTTGGTGTAACTTGACATGTTCAATGGAAACAAAGTGATTTTTTTTATGCCCTGGAAGTTCTTGTATCCTGGATACCAAGGACTGGAACAGGAGCACGGTACATTGGACCATATTATTTTTTTAGGGCACTTTTTCGTGGACAAGGTCTCCAACTTTGGGAAACCAACCGGATACAGTAATTTGAGTGTCTGGACTCGAGGAGAGAGGTGCAGGCAAATGTTTGCACGCCAGGGCATCACAGCACTTTTGCAGATCCTGCAAAACAGTACAGTGGTTATCTATGTCGAAGGTTGTGGCTGCCGCCACAACGTCTGGACCATCAAGGTCTGGAGCATGCATCTTGATGCCAAAGAGCATTTCGTACGGTGTCCGCCCACCCAGAGATCATTTAGGGAGAATATTTAATGCCTGTGGAACCCTATAGAGATGATTAAACGAACCACACCCGGTACCTAATACTCTTACAGTTTGGGATTGCTTTAAGTCACGGTTCATTCTCTCTGCAACAGAATTACCCTCAGGTCTATACAGAGAAGAAAATACACTTGCATACCCATGGACTTCATCAAATCACGGTAAGGCATAGCGGCAAAAGCCAGACCTTGGTCCAAGTGGAATGCACGACAGGTATAGGTCCCAACAAAGACTTGCAAATCTTTAATTAATAACAGTTTGAGCATCAGCCGAGAGCTGTGGCCAAACTCAGAGGAACCTGAAGCAAGAATCACCTGCAACCAAAATATATTTGTAAGCAGTATCAGAAATTAAAGAACCGCAATGATCTAAGAAAACACAGCCAAAGGGCTGATTGGAAATAAACAAATGTGTCTGGGGTGGACGAGACACAGCAGAACTTTTAATTGTTGACAGATTTCACAGCCTAAAACATATTTTCTGGTTTGCTATTATAAACCTTGCCACCAATAACGTTGTTGTAAGAGTGAAATAGTGGCAGCCACTCTAGCATTTGCCTAAGCGACTCCTTCATGCGTGGCAACTATTAAAGAATGTCTGCAGTCAAGGTTGGGGATACAATGATCACCAACCCCAGGTATACTCACAAAAGGATCATTGTTTTCATTCAAAACATAAGAGTATTTTAGAGGAAAACCTTTAGGTAAAGTGGTGCCGGCCTGAAAAGTATGCACTGCAGCCAAGATGTCTTTATCAACACGAGTTTTAGAATGCATAACCGCTACTATTTTACACGTGGCTGCTGCAGATTTGGCTGCTTCATCAGCCAGAGAATTTCATATTGCGTGCGCTCCTGCACGTTGATGACCCAATGTATGAAGGACATGTGCAGGTGGCAAATTGCCCTTGAAACCTGCCACCTAAACCCAAAGCACTTTATGCTTGTTTGAGCTGCCTTTGGAACCCTTAAAGTCATTTTGCCCCAAAAATGCAAATTATCATTAAATGATTGTACACAATAAAATTAGTCACACACTATGAGTGTGGGGAATTAAGGATTCGTATGTTCAAGTGCGAGAAGCAAAGCTTTCAGTTCAAATTGCGCGGTACAGTCTCCTAGAGACTGAGGGGATATGTAAAAGGAAGTGGCGGAGCGTGTTGTTAGCCTCCTTGGCTTAAAGACACGCTCCACCACTTCTGAAAAGCAAGGCTGCACCATATTTACAAGAATGTGGTGCAGCCTTGCGTTTCCCCCTTCGATGGCGCTAAGTTTAGCAACTTAGCGCCAACGCAGGCACCCTTGCACTAGAGTGCAAGGGTGTCTGCGTGCAGGGGAGGATTGTTTATGTGTAGGAAGGTGTACCTTCCTGCACATAAACAATCCTTAAATGCCATTCCGTCACTTTCATGTGTGCTGCTTCATGCAGCACACATGAAAGTGACAAAATGGGATTTTTTTAAAGGTTTGTTTATGTACAGGAAGGGACACCTTCCTGTACATAAACAAACCATGGCATTTTGCTTTTTCCATCGTGCTGCACAAGGCAGCACACATGAAAAAAGCAAAAACGAAGAGAAATAATACATTTCTCCTCATTTTGCCAACTTAAGACCAGGGTTTTCCTGGTCTTAATTTTGGCACTGCCTCCTATGTACGCCACCCTTGCAGCGTCAAATACAATGGGTGTTGTGGTGGAACGCCCACCACAACACCCACTGCATGCCCCTTTCACGCTAACCATAGTGTGAAAGGGGGCCTTATGTACAAGGCAGCGTTAAGCCACGTTAAGTGGCTTAACGCTGCCTTGTACATAAGGTGAAGCCCCTATCACCACCACAACGTCAGTAAAAGTGACGTTGTGGTGGCGATAGGGGCTTGTACATATGCCCCTAAGTGTGAGTAATAGTCGGGTTAAAAACGTTATCAGACATAGTACCTAAAACGATAGAGCATGCTGCATAGTATTGGTGCTTAGGACCTATAGCAGGTTGCGCTGAACCACCTGCATAGATAATACACTTGTATTCATCAAGCAGAAGAAGAGAAGAAGGAACAGGATAAACATGTTCATATTGCAAAAATTCCTGTGTCTCTAAAGAAGGGTCAAAGACAAAGTCAACATCAACTGCCATTAAGGATGTAGCCCATTGAATCCGCTGGGGATGAAGGGCTTTTGAATTGGGAATGCTAGCTTTTGTGACAGCCTCTAGGGCAGGCACAGAAGAAATGAGAACAATTTGCCTACCTTGAGCCAAAGGTCGTTCTTTGAGGATGGCCATTTGGGCTGCTGTTAGTATTTTTTCAATGGATGCAAAATGCATTTCTGCCAGGGACTATAAATGCGACATATGCAATCAGAACCGTCTGACTTTCATTGAATGTGTCATAGATAAGACTGATAGAACCCGGTACAATCCGAATGACAAAATCTGCTAGATTTAGGCATGTATGTAAATAGTGTGTTTCAAGCAAATCAGACTGTAAAGATCTGAGAATTTCAGTGTGTTCAGGCATCCAGCAGGAAGCCGAAAAATCTGGACGTATCAACGCATAAAGCAATTTAATACATTGAGCATAGTCTGGAATGTAAGCTCTTCTGAAATGTAAATAGCCAAGCGAAGATTGCAACTTTTTAACCACATTTGGGGGCTGCAGCTACACACATTTTTCCAAAAAGTTAGGGACCAAGTTCTTACCCTCATTGGTTAATTGATAACCAAGGTAAAGAACACTGAGGAAAGCAATATGAGATTTTGAAAAATTTAACTTGTAACCAAGTTCAGCAGACCATAAAATTATGCGATCCACTTTGGCTAAATGAGGATTTAATTAATTATCAGTTAAGTAGATGTCATCAACATAGGACCAAGCATCAGGGTCAAACTCATGGAGAATTGACCCAATTCGAGCTGCACAAATGCCAGGGCTATTTCTATACCCCTAAGGCAAACAGGCATATTGCCACTGGGAGCCAAGGGCGGTAAATGCGAACCAATCACGGCTCTCTAGAGCCAAATTGAGACTGAAAAAAACAGTTGAAATATCAAGGGTGGTTTTACATTTTTTACGAACAATATTGTTAATTAGAGCTGTACTGTGTGTATTTTGAACAGCAAAAGTGTGAGTATGACTATTTAAATGTCGATCTAATTCTAAAACAATACAATAAGACTGATCAGGTTTTGAAACCGGGAAAAGAGGATTATTCATCTGTGAATCACAGTGTTCAATTACTCCTTGGTATTCCAATTGAGTAAGAATGTCTTTAACAGCTGCTTTGGCTTCAAGTTTAATAGGGTATTGCGGCTGAGGTTGGGGAGTTGACCGTATCGAAATTACATGGAAAGGAGAATATTTATCCCCAGCCGGGACTATGGGGGACTGACATAGGTTTGCACCGGAGGACTCGCCAAGAACAAATTGGTATCCTGGATGAGTACCTTACCCCCCTGAGCCTCGATAAACTGCCTAAAATCCATAATAGTGTATTTTTCAAGTGTCAGTAAATACACCGACGCTTATACCACACACCTTAGCGCGTGTGTAGGTACCACTCAGGTTTCACGTGGCATATTTTACCTTTTGCCACTCACCTTTCACTCACTTGGTCCTGAAGAAAGCCCTCACACTTGTTTTACGGGCTGAAACATGTAGACCGTCACACATAGTCAACTTACGGTAATAAGTCCAAATTAGTTGTACTATACACATTGTTTTTAATCATATCCTGAGCCGCCAAAATTAAAACTAAGGGCAAGGATTCTCAGAGATATTTTTAACTATAGTATTTCACTTCACATCACATAATTGCACCACACCAGCTCCGCTGTAATCAGGCGTCGTAGCACCTGGGCAGCATTCGGCCGCCCGGTTGGGACCCCAATGATGAAGCATGACACCAACTAGGTTGGTGTGTGAGGGGTCTTTTAAACATACCTAATGGGTCCATGTTCATACCACATACAGTGATAACATTATAGATACATAGTGGGGTCGTCCACATTATTTAAAGTTCATTATCCTTTTGGGGAACGGGACGCACCTCCTGCCTCATCCCTTGCTCTCCCATTGATTTTTTCGAATATTTATCCCATCCAGCTTGGTGGAGATATAAAGCAGAGGCTAAGGCAAGTGCCCATTCTGAAGCATAAGCTTGCTTAACTGCGTTTGGAACTAGATGCGAAAATGAACGGAGACATTCTCACCTTGGGGACAAGCAAGAATAAAAGGAGGAGGCCAATCTCAAGAATAAAAGGAGGAGGCCAATCTCCCTCTACTGAAAGAATATCATATGAAGAAGTGAAATTGTCCTAAAAGATAGCTTTAATGGCGCATTTAACGTCACCATCAATCTGAATGTCCAAGTGATTGGGTCTGTCAGGCGGTGCAACGCGGGTGTCCGCAGTTTCTATCGTGACAAAAGTTTCAGTCGCTCTCACCCCCAGAAGCTGGTGGAGTGTCTTGAGCACTATGGTGACTTCGACCATGCTGTTGAGGAGAGTAACAGGCCAAATCCTGTACAGGAGAAGGGTTCTCCCCGTCTGGGTCATACTTATCTGTCAAGGCCACAACTTTCTTTTTCTGGAAAGGGGGCTTATAAGGAGGTTGATGATCCTCCTTTATTTTCACGTCAAAAGTACATTGTGTGTCCCGTTTAGATTGCACGTACTCTCCTTGTCTACAATCAAACCTCCTCTGTTGTACTATTGATCAGACTAATCCTGAAAGGAACGAGGAGAATGGGGATCAGGAACCTGAAAGCGATCAGGAGTTTTAATTTTAGAGCGGTCACAAAAATCGTAAAACCGCTCAGAGTATTCCGGGGGCAATGTACCGCCCGAGGTCTACGCTTTTGTAGTGGTTGTTTAGATTGATCTCATGTTTTCTTCAGAAAATCCCGGTCAGGTTGAGCATCTTTGTCAGAAGTTGGTTCGACAAGGGTGTACACTGATGGTCTGATACCGAAACTATTACATCCTAAAGACATACACCTGTGAAATTATAATAGGTAACTCGCACACACGGTCTGCAATAGGCATCACAGCAAGTCGCTGGCGTATAGCCAAAGAAGCTGCTTCACCTTTAACATTAGAAAGAATCCTTTCGGAGACAACCAAAAAATTCCCAACCAGTTTCATCCTCAAATCTAGGGCATGCCCCATGTTCATTCTGTATTTGTTTGAGGGTGTTCACCAGAATGCCCATTGAGGGAGTGCCATAACAGAGAGTATACACTGTGGCAAATACAGTCCCCCAGGCATTGCAGTCAGCTAAAAGGGGAACCAGACCATTAGGCAAACACATGGTTAAAATTCGAAGTTTTTCCTGTGGACGCGTAAGGGGAAACACAGCAACAAGTTGATCAATTTTCTTAGCAATCCAAAACGAAATGTCCTCACGATTAGGTGGGCATTTTCCCAAAACCAAATTTACAAACACCGGACTAATAACAAGTCCCGGACCTTGGTGTGCCTGAGTAGGCGCACCAGCCCGAGCTGGACCTGCCAGAACGGCACGGTAGACAAATTGCATTAAGCCTCGATATAAAAGAACAACCTGGTTATTTAACACATGCATTTCCGCCAAATTCAGACCAGCTAAATTTGGGTAAGGTGTAAAGTCTCAAAGAGTAGGCCAAGTGATCCTGTCAATACTTAAGAGGCCCATACGAACAATGGCGGGTATATGGGGCGGGGCGCCATTAAACTATGTCTGGTGTTCTCTGATTGTAAGAGGAATTTCAAGAAGTGCTTAAGGACAATAAGTGTTTGGTGCAGCAGCAGTATAAGTATGAAACATATTATCATTTGCATCGACAGCCGGGAAGGTGACCAAGGAATAAAAAACGTAAAAGAGCTACGCTGGTCTGCCTAAATCACAAAAACTACAGGAGCCCACTCATTAGGGACACCATGCCCAAGTACGTGTTGAGTAACTGGAGGTGGGAATTAGCCGCAATAGCAATGGCCATAATCAATGAAGGAAGGATTAAAAAAGGCAGAACAAAAGTGGGTATAATCCCTTTAATATTCAAGCTTGAAAAACCAACAGAACTAGGTGGTCCCTAAAAGCTGTGGAGGATAAGTCCCAAACTCCACGGATGTCTCCACAAGATGGTGTAAGGGTATTGTGTACAAGCACAAGCGCTACTCAGGGTTCCAGCTAATAACTACCTGTCACCCCGCAATTTGTCCTGTCACATTGCGGGGTGACAGGACACTCAATTTCACTCACACACTCATACTCGTCCACAATAAGATATGAAAGAGACACGAAGGAAGTTTGAAATGTTTATCTAAACTATTGTGCTCTAGAATGCAGTCGGCGTGCCACAATCAGAAGACAAATGCCTAGCAAAAATACCATCAGCATTGTCAATAAACCATATGTTAGGAAAAGCCCTGTCATATTATAAGACAGAATAGCCTTACCTCCTCCCCTTCTACAGAAGTAAATTGATTATACAGCAAAGATCTCTGGGTTTAGCAGCAGACCCCGTACCTTAGCATACACAGATGGACGTTCTACATCTCAGATATAGCTGTGATCTTCTCTCAGAAAATATCAGTCTCTCTGTGTGTTACATTGCTGTGCATACCTGTATGATAAGGTTCACAGGTTCATAAACAACAGCTGCATTTCTGTGTTGTGGCTAGTTGCGAGCGCCTGACTAGAACAAAATAACAATGGAAATTGTTGCTTGACCTTGTCTGCTGTTCAGGCTAAATCCCAGGAGAGAACAGAATGAGAAAACAACTGCACGTTCTGTATAAAAAATACAATGCGGCACAGAAGCAAACGTGTTTATATAGTAACGTGTACAAAGCTAACGCGGCCTGTGGCCTGCAAAGTTAGGCTAACATAGGGAAAACTACAATGGGCCTGCATAGAACACATGACTTGAGGCTTGAGACATGTTTGAAAGTGCTACTGTAGTGGGAGGCACAGTGAGGGCTGCAGGCCCACTTGTAGCTATTCATTTAGAGGTCCAGGGTGCATGCAGTACCACTTTACTAGGGATGTACAAGTAAATTACATGCTCAATCAGGCAGGCGTAGACCAATTTTACTATGTTTTAAGGAGAGTGCACAAGTACTTTAGCACTGGTTAGCAGTGGTAAAGAGCACAGAGTCCTAATGCCAACAATAGCAAATTCAGAAAATAGGAGGGTTGAAGGCAAAATGTTTTGGGGTGATATTTTATAGAGTGCCACGTCCAACAGGCACCCAGATTGAGACTTGTTTGCCTTGACAAATTCCTCTGGGTAAGACCTGGAGGAATTTGCTCAAGTGAAAACCATGCATTAATGTGATGCTTGTACACTGAATTTATTAACAAATAAAGCACTAGCGCTGTTTGTGTGTAATTCTAAATGACTGGATGTTTGAATTAAACATTAACACAGCTCTTTTTTCAGCATGTTTTAGTTTAGAGTTCTGTAATTTCTGATCTTTATTCTCAAACTGTAATGTCCTATGTATAATTGAAAATTGGCTGGATTACAGCCTGAAATGTATGAGCGAAAATGAGGATTATGAATAATGCATCATTACCATCAAGGAAATTGAATTAGACTTTCCTGATTGCGCATTTAAGCCCTCCATTATCTCTGGTGGTAAAACAAATTACATTTGGAAGCTAAACAATATGCTACAGGGTATATTTATAGAATAATTCAGAATTCTGACACCACTTGCCCTAGCCCGTCAAAATGCACGTTTGAATGGGATGACTTGTGTCACATGTCTATAAGTGAAAATGTGACGGTAATAGAAATTCCCCTGATGAGGCTACCCTTAAAATATTGTCCATATTATTATCCAATTGGTATATTACATGAGATATTGTACATAGAAGAATAATCTGTGATATTAAAAAAAGTTCAATTTTGTAACAATCACAATGAGTTTAAAGTCAGCCTATTTCTGGAGGTTCCTTGTGCTCCTGAATAATAAAGGACAAGATTTTGTTTTTCCCCGTTGGAAACTTTGGGGGGGGGCTATTTACAAAGGTAAATCTGCACATGTATATTTGCTCGTGCATAAATTTACTGCTACACCTAGGTGTAACACTACACATTTTGCTATTAACCATTTTCCTTTGTAGATTTACACCTAGGTGTAGACATACACATTTCCATTTCCACAAATGAAGAGGTGGAGCCTCCTACAACAGGATTTAAGAGTGTAGAGTTACTACTAGTAAATTTGCACACGTAGGCGGAGATCTCTGACAATGTGGTGGGGAACTGCCTATTGGAAATTATATGGAAAATTATTTAAGTTCATTAATCTTGAAAGAATATATATATTTTTATGTACAATTTAGATGTAAATTAATTTACAATATTTATTATTTAATAAAATAAAATGTTACAGCACATTAACTGATTATGTGGTTACATAATCAATTATTTTAAATATATTAATGTAATTTATTAATCATTTTTAGAAATTAATTTTATAAAATCCACTCTCAGTAACATTTGTATTTTTATTTCATATGTAAAATTTGTGGTTAAGAGATACGTGTTTGATAAATATAAATTATTTTCAATTTTTTTACCACAAGTTTCATTAATTTTGAAAATTAAGTTTATTATTAAATATATATATATATATATATATATATTCACTGAAAAAACCATAGGTTTCAGGGACGTTATAGTTAGTTGGACATTTCATTCGTACAAAACCATAGAAATTCCGGCATTATAGTTAGTTCAGCTAACTATAACTCGCGCCCCCGCAATGCACTGCTGATGACATCACATATTACATCATTCATGACATGGTCAGTGACATCACTGATGACATCACTGATGACATCTCAAATGATATCACTGATGACATCACTGATTACATCATCCAGTGACTGTGTATTTCTGTAAAGTTTATATATGCTATTTATATATAAATGCCATGATGTATTGAGAAATGAATGGGTGTATGAGTGTCTGTATGGATGACTTTGTGGGTGTGTGAGTGACTGTATGAGTGATTGATTAAATGTGTCTTACTGAATGCATAGGTTAGTGACTAAACTGTGTGAATCTCTGTATCAGTGTGTTACTTGGTGTGTAACTGTCTGCATGGGTTGGTGAGTAGCTACATGAATGTTTATATCAGTTATTGTTTGGTTACCTGAGTATTTGTATGGGTGCCTCAGTGTATGTGTGGGTGGGAGGTGCGTGACTCTCTGCAGAGATGTGTGAGTGGTTAATTCACTGGGTGTATGGGTTCAAGACTGTATGAGGAAACAGCTGTATGGGTGGGTGAGTGAGTGTATGAATGTGTTGGTGAGTGAATGGATGTCTTAGTGGTAATTGTGCGAGTAACTACATATGTAAAAGACAGTATATGTCAGTGATGGTGTATTTAAATAACTATATGTGTGAGTAAGTGATTGTGAGAGTGGCTTTATGGATGAATGTGTACTTGTATGAGTGATTGTAGAAGAGAGTAAGTATGGATTAGTTTCTGTATGAATAAGTGAGTTGGTGTGTGTATAATTGTACAGGTGAGTAAAGGGGAGTGTGATGTATTCTTTGCATGACTGACTAGGTGTGTGAGTGTAACATCCAATAAAATTAAGATGACTCTTTGGTTGCTGTGTTCCAGATGTAGATTTATTGTAGATATGAAGTCATAGGATAAATAGATACAGCATATAATTAAGATAGTAGAATCAAGTAAAGGCCCCACCGGGAGCAGCAGCCCTGCTGCTCAGCCTCCAAGGTAACTGACAGTACACTCAAACATACACAGATAGAACTAAGAATGACATCATAGAGACAGGCTGAGCAGCAGAGTACAAGAGACTAAGAAAGGACAAGGAAAGAGGAAAAGCAGGATGCAACACACCTTCCCCCTTTAACCGAAAAGATGAAGAAGATAAAATAGAGAGCAGAATAGCAGAAGGAAGAAAGAACATCAAACGCACAAAAATAAACACCAAAGGGCGAAGGTACCAAGGATTGTACCAACACCATGAGCTAACAAAAGAATGCAAGCATGACTAAACGTGGTAAAGTCCACAAGGTGACAAATACACAAAATGAGAACTGAACACCTCAAAACAAATAGAGCAATAATGGTACAGTACCTCAATAATAAATTGGAACACCGAATGAAAATGGACAACCCATTTTTCACCGGACGAATGGAACAGAACACCTCAATAGATATTGAGCAATAAAGGTTCAGTACCGTCAATAATAAATAAAAATTGAACACCTCTAACAATATAGAGCACCAAAGTGGTTCAGCATACATAAGCACCAACAGAATTGAGGCCCAGGCTCATCACCAGTAAATATAATTAGAACTGTGTATCTCAATAAGAATAGGACACCTCTAGCGAAGTAGAGCACCCAAGTGGTTCACAACATGTAAGCATAAATAAAACTGAGCACCCCTATGGCTCATCACACACACTGAGCCCTCTGTGGCCCATCACTAGTAAGCATAACCCAAAGTGAGCACCTCAACATAAGTTGAGCAAATAAATGGCTCTAGTAAGCAAAACAGATTCACAACATGTAAGCATAAATAAAACTGAGCACCTCTATGGCTCCTCACCAATAAGCATGAAAAGAATGGAGCACCTCAATAGAAATTGAGCACAAAAATGGCTCTGCACAAGTACGCATCAATAGAATCAAATACTTCAAAACGCATCACCAGCAAATACAAATAGGAATGAACACCTCAAAACAACATTGAGCACTAAAGTGGTTCAGTTCAGTAAAAGCAAATCAAGCAGAATGAGAATCTCAAACACTCATCACAGCAATTTCAAATAGAAAATGAACACCTCAAAAAGATTGAGCACAAAAGTGGTTCAGATCTAGCAAGCATAACGGAATAGAATACATCTGTAACTCAACACCAGAAAGATAAACATTGAGCAGCTCAATAGATATTGAGCACATGAGTGGCTCACCACAATAAGTTAGGATGCCCAGAACTGAGCTATCCTCGTACCTTAAAGAAAGCACTGTAAACGGACACATATGCAATAACCTTCATAGAGCATTACATTGCAGGTAAGTAAAAAGAAGAGAAATATACGTCATGTAAATGATAAGCATGTATAACAATGCAAAGAAAATATTCAAGAAGGAAAACAGTAACCTTTTTCACCATGGATACATCTGGAGAGAAAATGTGCTAGTACTCGAACATAGTAGAAGCTTTTATAATGTAGAGAAATGGTTCCAGACGCTCTACTTGTTCCGAAGACGGTGCCTAATATAAGTACTGGGAATATACTAAACAATTGCAAAATTTCCAACAGTGTAATAAAAGCACTATACATTACACATTCACTCATGGCAAGAAATAAGTGCAAAATAATTATAGGCAGCTGTGCACATCAGCGTGACATGCAGAAGTTGTCGACGATTAAATGAAGTAATATGAACATCAGTACCTATAGTTAGCCATGGTAATAGCACGAAATCAGCGTGGGTTTTGGTATAAACAGATTGTAATTAAGAAATAAAACTAACTTCCCAAGCGCTGTCGTGCACATCGACACTGGAGGAATTAAGGGAAAACTTTGAGTACATTGGGTGCAGTCGTGCACATCGACGTTGGGAAGGGAAATCCAAGATGGCGCCAGACGGTGACGCAAATGCGTTGAAACACCACGCTGCGTGATGACGTCTTCGCGTTGTAAGATGGACTTGCTGGAGTGTTTCACCACAGCGTATGCGTGCCGCCATAGTAACAGAAACGGAGTTGGGCTTCCACGTCGTATACGCCTCTTCGTATCCAGGAAACCACAACAAATGCCGCCTTGGCAACAGAATCCGGAGCGCCATCCTCTGCCCTTCAGGTAACTGTAGTAGGTGCTTCGCGTGGGAGTGACGAAGCAGACCAACGTCAGGTCAATCAAAAAATGCAGAAGAGGAATGGGGAGCTCAAATGCGTTAAAATCAGTTTCATGGCATCAAAATCCTTTCTGGAGTCGGGAAAAACAGTGTTGCAGCGGTTAGTTCAACATGGTTCACAGACTCCCCGGCTACTCTCAGTTGCACAGCCAAACAGTAGAACTGCCAATTGTTCATAGCGCACCAAAACCAATCAGAATAAAGGATGTCACTCTCAGTCATGTAAAAGTTAACACAAGGAAGATGAATGCATAAGTAGACTGCGCTGACTTTAGACTTTCACAAAAGTTCTTAAACATACGCCCAAAACTTACTTCTGTAGGCTGTCTGATGTTGTAGACACCGGAGGGGCATCTAAGGCGTTGGGCATAAGGCTTAGCTAGTTTCTCTTTGTGTCTTTAGGAATTTCTTCTCTTTACGCGTGGTTTCTTTTCTCCAATCGTCGCCAGTGTAACATCCAATAAAATTAAGATGACTCTTTGGTTGCTGTGTTCCAGATGTAGATTTATTGTAGATATGAAGCCATAGGATAAATAGATACAGCATATAATTAAGATAGTAGAATCAAGTAAAGGCCCCACCGGGAGCAGCTGCCCTGCTGCTCAACCTCCAAGGTAACTGACAGTGCACTCAAACATACACAGATAGAACTAAGAATGACATCATAGAGACAGGCTGAGCAGCAGAGTACAAGAGACTAAGAAAGGAAAAGGAAAGAGGAAAAGCAGGATGCAACAGTGAGTAACTCTGGATGAGTGGTGGTGTGTGAGTGTCTGTGTAGCCATATGAGTGCATATCATAGTGTTGTATTGATGAGTAACTGCATGTATGAGTGACTGTATGGGTGAATGACTGGATGTGTGTGTACACTTATAAATCAGTCAGTGTGTATGTAGTAACTGGTATTGGTGTGTGTATGGTTTCGAAAATGGGAGAGTATATTTTTGAGTGGTTGTATGAAAGGTTACATTAGGGTGTGAGGAGGTGTATCAGATTTTTACGAGGATGATGTCATCAGTGATGTCATCAGTGATATCATTTGAGATGTCATCAGTGATGTCATCAGTGATGTCACTGACCATGTCATGAATGATGTAATATGTGATGTCATCAGCAGTGCATTGCGGGGGTGCGAGTTATAGTTAGCTGAACTAACTATAACGCCGGAATTTCTATGGTTTTGTATGAATGAAATGTCCAACTAACTATAACGTCCCTGAAACCTATGGTTTCTTCAGTGAATTTCAAAGGTTTTTTAAATGCTAATTTCTAACTATAACGTGCCTGAAACCTATGGTTTTTTCAGTGAATTTCAAAGGTTTTTTAAATGCTAATTTCTAACTATAACGTGCCTGAAACCTATGGTTTTTTCAGTGAATTTTAAAGGTTTTTTAAAAGAAAATTTGTAAGTCTAGTGCACCTGAATCCTATTTTTTTTATTTTCTCTATATATACATATATATATATATTTAAAAAAATTGCAAATAATTTTTATTTAGGAGAACTATATTTATTCTTTTTTAAATATTATACAGAAGTCGCGCACCCTTCACGCACCCTACGCGATGGCTGCGCGCATTCCGGTAGCCATTTTGAAAACTCGCGCTGGGGTCGCGACTTCAGCGTAATTTGTAAAGTATGAAATATGTTTAAATTAATTATAAATAAAAGTTTTCCTTTAAGTGTGTGTCTACATTTATAAAGTATTATTTTTAATATAATTTTGACGAAAGTACAGTTACGAAATACGCGGTTCACACCAGGGGCCGCGCTGGGAGCCGCGCACCCCTCGCGTTCACACCAGGGGCCGCGCTGGGAGCCGCGCACCCCTCGCGTTCACACCAGGGGCCGCGCTGAGCATCGCACTCTCCTCGCGTTCACACTAGGGGCCGCGCTAGGTCGCGACCCCAAATTTTAAAAAATAAATAAACCTTCCCCTTTCATTAATTTACAATCGCCCCGGGACCCCATCCCCGGGCATGCCTAAATATATATATATATATAAATATATATATTTTTTAAACGAAGGAGGGGGCACTACCACCCCCCTCCCCGGCCATTTTGGGCCCCCAGGGACCCCATCCCCCAGGACCTGGCCTCATGGTTAGGGTTTTACATGATTAGTGCCCAGGGGTGGTGGCGGTCCCCGGGGCGTGTGGGAGGGCTCGAGCCCCCCCACACAGGTTTAATATATATTTAAAAAAGAAGCCCCGGGGGTGGCGGTCCCCGGGGCTTGGGGGCCCTTGGAGGCCCCCCCATATAAATTAGGACAATGCCCCCGGGACTTGGCCCACCCGGGGGCTTATAGAAAACAAAGCGCGGGAGTCCACTCTTCATTTTTTTTAAAATAATTTCGGCGGGATTCGCAACTCCAACACGATTTCCGCTGAAATTATTTTTAAAAAAATGCTTTTTTAGGCCCTGGGGGTCCTTGTGGGACCCCCTGAGCAGGCCTGGGGGGTCAGGGTGTTTCTACCCTGCCCCCTTTTCTTCATTTTTCACTTTGTTTTTACTGTTTTCTTGTGACTCGGTTCTACCGAGTCACAAGATGGCTGCCAACACTTCCTGGTTTGGAGTGTTGGCAGCCAATCACAGTGAAGCTCGTGGTCGACAGGGTTCGCGAATCCACCGCGGCCATAGATATCGAAACTTTTATTTTTTGAATTTCTCACCAACTACTGAACGGATTTACACCATTTAAAAAAAAGGACGCTTTCTGAAATAAGCACTACCTTTTTGCCAAATTTGGTGTAATTCCGTTCAGCAGTTCGAGCTGTAGCCGTGTCTAAAGTTTCCTATGGGAAATTGATTTTCCGACCCTTATTTTTTGAATTTCTCAGAAACTACTGAACGGATTTACACCATTTAACAAAAAGGACTCTTTCTGAACCAAGGGCTACCTTTTTGCCAAATTTGGTGTAATTCCGTTCAGCAGTTCGGGCTGTAGCCGTGTCTAAAGTTTCCTATGGAAATTAACATGGAGAAAACACGTTTTGGGACCCCACTTTTTTCTCGGCCCCCGCTTGGCGAATCACCCCAAAACTTTCAAGACAGGAGCTGACCAGAGCGCCCCACTAGTTTTGAAAATTTTGCGAAGATTCGTCAAACGACGCTAAAGTTATTGGGAAAACAATTTCTATTCAAAAAGCGTTTTTTCTTTTGCCAATATCTTTGGCGACGGTTGACGAACCTTCGCGAAATTCTGAAAACTAATGGGGCGCATTGAATATTTATTGTTGGGGTGCCTCACGGACCCCCCCAGGCCTCGGGGACCGCTACCTCCCCGGGGCTTTAGTCTTTAAATGCGGGGGGCCTTGCCCACTCTGTAAACGCACCAGGAGGCGCGTTTGCTGAGTGGTGGAGAAAAGGGGCGTGGCCTGTGTCCACCTCGCAACAATCCCACTGTGTGGGGCTTACTGGAGGTAACAGGTAGGCTAGTTGGCCGCTAAGGACCCCCAGCAGTAAAGGGGACTTCAATCCCCATCCAAGAGCGCGCCAGGGAGCGCGTTTGCAGAGTGGTGGGCAAAGGGGGCGTGGCCTGCTATGAGAACTTAGCAATCCTGCTGTGTGGGACTTACTGGAGGTAATAGGAGGGGTAGTTGGCCCCCAAGATGTCCTTGGGGGCCAACTACCCCTTCTGTTATCTCCAGTAAGTCCCACACAGTGGGATTGCTAAGAGGTCTTCGGAGGCCACGCCCCCTTTCTCCACCGCTCTGTAAACACACCTCCTGGCAGACTACGGGATGGAGGATGAAGTCCACTTTACTCCTGAGGGACTTTGGGGGCTAAGAAGCCCTCCTGGTACCTCCGTAAGTCCTACGCACCAGAATTCCTGAGCGCTGGTCAGAGGCCCAGCACCCTTTCTCCACCACTTTGCAAACGCGACTACTAGTTAAAGAAGCATTTGCAATGTAATAGGTCTCGCATTTGCGAAAGTTAGGGCTATTGGCGTTGTAAATATAAAAGTTTTTTTACTAATGATTTTTGGTGTAGAGTGGATGTACGTTGTGTGCAGTGGAATTATGTGGTATGTTGTGCAGTGAAATTATATGAATAGAAAGTATGTGGTATTTAGTGTATAGGAATTATGTAGAGTGGGATTATGTGTTATGGAGAGTAATTATGTGGTATGGTAGTCTGTGTTGTGGAGTGGTAACCTCAGGTTTAGTCTTCCTTGTTTCCATAGAAGCTAAACTATAAACTCAATGAGACACAATAAAAGAAGGAACCACTGAGGAGCCCTTCTGGACTTAGTCGGAGGTATGAGCAGGGCCACTGGAATTATCCCACTGTTCGGCTGCACCAATTTTCACATAATTAAAATTTTTCCACATTTGCCAAATATTCCATCATCTGCTGCCTAATCTGCAGATTTGAACAAAAAAAGCCTTGTTTCTAGCTCAAACGGCTCAAACGTTACCAAAAATGCAGCATCATGTGTTACAGCGTGGTGGAAGGCCCTTTGTAAACCTGGAATGTTCACCTGTTACTTATTGCTAAATGTGGGTGTTAAATTAGTACTAATGGTGTGCAAACCTCTCTTGCTTCTTTCTGCGCCTCTCTTGCCTCTTTCTGCATTTCTCTTGCTTCTTTCCGCACCTTTCTTCCTCTTTCTGCACCTCACTGTCTTCTTTCTACACTTCACTTGCCTCTTTCTGCACTTCTCTTGCCCCTTTCTGCACCTCACTTGCCTCTTTCAGCACCTCTGTTGCTTTTTTCTGCAGATCTTTTGCCTCTTTCTGCACCTCCCTTGCCTCTTTCTGCACCTCTCTTGCCTCTTTCTGCACCTCACTTGCCTCTTTCTGCACTTCTCTTGCTTCTTTCTACACCTCTCTTGCCTCTTTCTGCTCCTCTCTTGCCTCTTTGTGCATTTCTCTTGCCTGTCTCTGCAGTTCCCTTGCCTCTTTCTGCACTTCTCTTGCCTCTTTCTGCACCCCTCTTGCCTCCCTTTGCCCCTCTGTTAGTTCTTTCTGTACTGCTCTTGCTTCTTTCTGCACCTCACTTGCCTCCTTCTGCACTTCTCTTGCTTCTTTCTATACCTCTGTTGCTTCTTTCAGCAATTCTCTTTCCTCTTTCTGCACTTCTCTTGCTTGTTTCTGCACCTCTCTTGCGTCTTTCTGCACCTCTGTTGCCTCTTTCTGCACCTCACTTGCTTCTTTCTGTACCCCGCTCCATTCTTTCTGCACCTCTCTTGCCTCTTTCTGCACCCTTGTTACCTCTTTCTGCACCTTTCCTGCCTGTTTCTGCACCTCTCTTGCCTCTTTCTGTACCTCTGTTGCTTTTTTCTGCACTTCTCTTGCTCTTTCTGCACCTTTTGCGCCTATTTCAGCACCTCTGTTGCTTCTTTCTGCACTTCTCTTCTTTCTTTCTGCACCCCTCCTGCCTCTTTCTGTACCTCTCTTGCCTCTTTGTGCACCTCTCCTACCTCTTTCTGCACCCCTCTTGCCTCTTTTTGCACCTCTGTTGGTTCTTTCTGCACTACTCTTCCTTCTTTCTACACCTCACTTGCCTCTTTCTGCACTTCTCTTGCTTCTTTCTACACCTCAGTTGCATCTTTCAGCAATTCTCTTGCCTCTTTCTGCACTTCTTTTGCTTGTTTCTGCACCTCTTTTGTGTCTTTATGCACCTCGGTTGCCTCTTTCTACACCTCATTTGCTTCTTTCTGCACCTCACTTGCCTCTTTCTGCACCCCTCTTTTCTCTTTATGCACCTCTCTTCCCTCTTTCTGCACCCCTGTTCCCTCTTTCTGCACCTTTCCTGCCTGTTTCTGCACTTCTCTTGCTCTTTCTCCACCCTTTGCGCCTCTTTCAGCACCTCTGTTGCTTCTTTCTGCACCCCTCTTGCCTCTTTTTGCACCTCTGTTGGATCTTTCTGCACTACTCTTGCTTCTTTCTGCACCTCACTTGCCTCTTTCTGCACCTCTCTTGCTTCTTTCTACACGTCTGTTGCTTCTTTCAGCAATTCTATTGCCTCTTTCTGCACTTCTCTTCCTTCTTTCTGCACCCCTCCTGCCTCTTTCTGTACCTCCCTTGCCTCTTTGTGCACCTCTCCTACCTTTTTCTGCACTCCTCTTGCCTCTTTTTGCACCTCTGTTGGTTCATTCTGCACTGCTCTTGCTTCTTTCTGCACCCTTCTTGCCTCTTTCTGCACCCCTCTTTTCTCTTTCTGCACCTCTCTTGCCTCTTTCTGCACCCCTGTTCCCTCTTTCTGCACCTTTCCTGCCTGTTTCTTCACTTCTGTTGCCTCTTTCTGTACCTCTGTTGGTTCTTTCTGCACTTCTCTTGCTCTTTCTGTACCCTTTGCACCTTTTTCAGCAGCTCTGTTGCTCTTTCTGCACTACTCTTGCTTCTTTCTGTACCTCACTTGCCTCTTTCTGCACTTCTCTTGCTTCTTTCTACACGTCTGTTGCTTCTTTCAGCAATTCTCTTGCCTCTTTCTGCACTTCTCTTCCTTCTTTCTGCACCCCTCCTGCCTCTTTCTGTACCTCTCTTGCCTCTTTGTGCACCTCTCCTACCTTTTTCGCCAGGGGGTGCATTTGCAGAGTGGTGCAGGGAGGGGGCAGGGCCTCCTGCGAGATGCCGGCTTTTTTTTTTTTTAGAAGGGGGCTTTGTGGCCCCCCTTCTTTCAATATTTTTTGGACTCCATCCCCCAGGGCCTGCCACATTTAAAAAAAAGAAAACGGGAAGGGGGCCGCGCGGCCCCCCTCCCGAGGCCAATTTCGGCCCAGGGGACCCCATCCCCTGGGGCATGGCCAGCCTTCTTTTTAAAAAGAAAAAATGTGAGGGGGCCGCGTGGCCCCACTTTTCAGGCCAATTAGGGGACCGGGGACCCCATCCCCGGGGCCGGCCTTCCATTTTTTTTATTTATTTTAATTAAAGGGGAGGGGGGCCAATTGGCCCCCTCCTGGGCCACTTCTGGCCACTTCTGGCCCCGGGGACCCCATCCCCCGGGGCATGGCCTCTTTTTAAAAATATTTTTTAATTAGGGAGGGGGGCTGTGTGGCCCCCCTCCCCTGGGCCACCATCCCCCGGGGCCGGCCCTCAACTTGGGGACCGTGGGGGAACCCGAATGCCCCCAAGGTCCAATGCCCCTCGCAATGCTAACATGCAGCTACCCTTGCCCAAAAGCAATCTGCTTTGCTTCGTTGAAGCGAGAGCAGTTTTCTTGCTCTCGCTTCAACGAAGCAAAGGAGGAGTTTGCTATGGCAGGGCGGGAGCCGTGGGTCATTGCAGGAGCCGGCCCTGGGGGGTGGCGGTCCCCAGGGCCATTGAGGGCTCCAGGAGGGGGGCCATGCTGCCCCTCCCAACATGCAAATAGCCCTGGGGAGGTGGTGGTCCCTGGGGCAGTGTGGGGGCCCTGTGGGTCCCAGCATACATTATAAACATTGCCCCGGGACCTGGCCCACCCGGGGGCTTATAGAAAACGAAGCGTGGGAGCCCGCGCTTAGTTTCTTTTTGTTTTTCGGCCAGATTTGCGCACCCAGCGCAAATTCGGCCGATTTATTTTTAAAAAAATGCTTTTTTTGGCCCTGAGCAGGCCTAGGGGGTCAGGGTGTTTCTACCCTGCTCCCTTTTCTTCATTTTTAACCTTGTGTTTACCTATTTCTTGTGACTCGGTTGCGGAGTCTCAAGATGGCTGCCAACACATTCTGGTTTGGAGTGTTGGCAGCCAATGAGAATTAAGCTCGTGCTCGGGAGGGTTCGCGAACCCTCCTCGGTGCTCAGATATCAATATTTTTATTTTTTGAATTTCTCAGAAACTACTGAACAGATTTACACCATTTAAAAAAAGGTCGCTTTCTGAACCAAGAGCTACTTTTTGCCAAATTTGGTGTAATTCCATTCAGCAGTTCAGGCTGTAGCCTGTTCCAAAAATTCCTTTGGAAATTAACATGGGGAAAACGGGTTTTGGGACCCCCCTTTTTTCTCGGCCCCCGCTCCATGAATCACCTCGAAAATTTCAAGACAGGAGCTGATCTCAGTGAACCATTAGTTTTGAAAATTTCGCGAAGATTCGTCAAACGGCGCCGAAGATATTGGGAAAAGAATAAGCGCTTTTTGAATAGAAACGAGGTCCTAACTATAACTACCTACTAGCGACCGCCAGTAGATAATATATATATATATATGAATGAAGATGCCGGTTCCTTGAAAAGAATAAAGCCCTTTGGTTGAAACTGCTGGGAGTGCGTCCTTTAGAAGCTTTCGGGCATTTTGGATAAATAATAATTCTCACAGCTGCCCTGCCGTGTAAGGATGCACCATTTCCAAAAGGAGAGGCTGCGCGGCACTGGAACTTTGCCTGAAGCCGCGATCAGTGCAGCAGTGATGGAAACAATAACCAGTAGGACATTTGGGGGCCCACTGGAGGGTGTGAAATGCTTCAAAATAAATGAACTGCACAGAGCTCACTGTGAGTATTGACTATCTCCAATGGGGACTCGATGTCCCAACATGCAAAGTACTGTACAAACGCACTGCGCATGACCCACTGGGGGTATTTGCATGTATTTAAATATGAGTAATTGGAGTCATCTGTGTGTGTTCGTAAGCTGCCCATGATGAAGAGGCTGTGTCCTTGAAACGCATCGGCGGAAATTTTACCTTGAATGAAGATGCCGGTTCCTTGAAAAGAATAAAGCACTTTGGTTGAAACTGCTGGGAGTGCGTCCTTTAGAAGCTTTCGGGCATTTTGGATAAAAAAAAATAATATATATATATATATGGGGCTTCCTGGGAACTGTGGTCCGCCGATGCGGGCGGCAGTTAGCCTCTCCCAATCAACTCGGCTCAGCTGGACCACGGCGATTAACGCGGGAGCGAATGCATATTACAAAAGCTTTTGGGAGTGGATCCTCTGTTGAATGGCATTTGAGAAAGGCACACACACCGAAACGCGTCATGCCAACTGCTTTTAATAAAGAAACTTCCCTGCAAACCCCGCTGTGTCCCTCCGGTTCCTTCTGATGAAGAAATCCTTCTTGTAATATATATATCATTCTTCAATACGCCTTTCCCTATATATATTAAACATATTTAAACTTTACAGAAACACACAGTCACTGGATGATGTCATCAGTGATGTCATTTGAGATGTCATCAGTGATGTCATCAGTGATGTCACTGACCATGTCATGAGTGATGTAATATGTGACGTCATCAGCAGTGCATTGCGGGGGCGCGAGTTATAGTTAGCTGAACTAACTATAACGGGGAATTTCACGGGTTTTGTACGAGTGAAATGTCCAACTAACTATAACTGTCCCTTAAACCTATGGTTTTTCAGTGAATATATATATATATATATATATATATATATATATATATATATATATATTCACTGAAAAACCATAGGTTTCAGGCACGTTATAGTTAGAAATTAGCATTTAAAAACCTTAGAAATTCACTGAAAAATCATAGGTTTCAGGGGCGTTATAGTTAGTTGGACATTTCACTCGTACAAAACCATAGAAATTTCCCCGTTATAGTTAGTTCAGCTAACTATAACTCGCGCCCGCAATGCACTGCTGATGACGCCACATATTATATCACTCATGACATGGTCAGTGACATCACTCATGACATCACTGATGACATCTCAAATGACATCACTGATGACATCACTGATGACATCATCCTTGTGATAGAGTGGCAGACCTCCTCTCACCCTAATATAACCTTTGATACACACACTCAAAAATACAAACTAACATTTTCAAAACAATGGACATACCAAAACCAGTTACAACACACCTATTCAGTAATTCCAAGATCTACACACACATCCACTCATTCACCAACAGTCCCTATACAGTCACTCATACATGTACTCACTCATCATATGTACTCATACACCTATACATCCTGTTACACACCGCCACTCATCCATAGAGTTACTCACACACATAGTCACACATGCAAACAAAGTATCAAACATCCATTTACTTGCATATACAGTTATACACACACTACCACACTTACTTCTACAGAAACTTACACATACTTACTCTCTTAAACAATCACTTATAGAAACACCTACTTATTTGTACAGGAACTCTTCCAATCTCTCACTCTCACATATACTCACTTATATACACCAATACTCACATATACTAGTTTAAAACATATGTAGTTACTCATAAAGACACTATTGAGACAGTCATTCACTCACTAACACACCCATACACATACTCATCCACCTATACAGTCCTGCACACATGCTGTCTTCAACACATACAAACAGTGAGTCACTCATTCATGCATCTATGCACTAAGTAATACCCCCACCGAACCCTACAGACACTCAGACACTCATACTGATACTCAAAAACCAACTAATAACCCATATAGACACTCATGTAGCTACTCACCAACCCATGCAGCCACTTATACACAAAGTGAGAGACTGATACAGATATTTTCATATTTAAACATTACTCACTAACCCATGTATTCACTAAGATACACTTAGTCAGTTATACAATCAATTTTACAAAACAAAATCATCCATTTAGACACTTATATACTCATTTATTCTTCCATCGACCTTGAGATATACATATATAAAACATATTTAATTTTCAGAAAAACACACATTCACTGGATGATGTCATCAGTGATGTCATCAGTGATGTCATTTGAGATGTCATCAGTGATGTCATGAGTGATGTCACTGACCATGTCATGAGTGATGTAATATGTGATGTCATCAGCAGTGCATTGCGGAGCGCACGAGTTATAGTTAGCTGAACTAACTATAACGGGGAATTTCTATGGTTTTGTACGAGTGAAATGTCCAACTAACTATAACGCCCCTGAAACCTATGGTTTTTTCAGTGAATTTCTAAGGTTTTTTAAATGCTAATTTCTAACTATAACGTGCCTGAAACCTATGGTTTTTTCAGTGAATTTCTAAGGTTTTTTAAATGCTAATTTCTAACTATAACGTGCCTGAAACCTATGGTTTTTTCAGTGAATATATATATATATTTATTATACTATGTATACATGTGAAAATGTCTCGGTACCCTGTTTGCCTCGGTGGCACGGAAAAAATGGGTGGAACTGACGTCAGCACGCCGACGAGGTTCTCTTATGGCTCCGATGACGTCATACGGTGTCGCGAGCAGAGCCGTGCTATTATGACGTCCTCGTTGACGTGGGAGAGCTAGGAAAGAATTTCCGTGGAATGCTGGTGCAGGGGATATTCACCTAAGTGTTCAGGCTAGTCCTTTGGGAGCAACTGTTTATGTTGCCACTCCAGAAACCGAAACCAGTGATCCGAGGGCAGAGGCCCTGCAGATGGCACACGAGGTGGGGTGCCCAGTCGTGTGCACCGGCGGGGCAGCGAGTGACAAGTACCACAACCCACAAAAAAGGTAACGAGGGCACTGAATAACACAGGATCTTCTCTTTGTATCTGGCAGGAACAACGAAGTTAAAATGCCCTAGTATCAAAATGTAGAATTAGTGCTACAACGGTCTTCAAGAGGACCTGCGATGCCGCTTCTGCCTCCCGTACCCTGGAGGTGGCACATGGGTCACGCGGTACGGTCATACTGCGGTGGGTCGCACACTCGTTGACCTCTCATGGCACTGCTCCACACTTCAGGGAGGACGCTTTCCATTAGCTATGTTTTCTGATGACATGTCGCGCCGGCCCCGTCCAACAACAGAACTCCTTTAGATCCAAACAGACTCTTCCACTCTCTCACCGGAAGTGAAACCAGGCCACGCGGACACTTTCACAATACAACAGCCGGGAATGCACTTTTCGGTAAAAAAACACATTCCTTCCTCCTAATTAATCAAATAAACGTCTCACTGAAGAACAGGGGCCAGCTTCGATCGGTAAACAGCCATTACAACTACTTTTTTACTTTGCAATACCATTACAACGCATGCATTACCACGCATGCGTTGTACATCACGAAGTCATTACTACGCATTTTTTTAGAATGCATGGTCATTTACCACGCATGCCTTTACAACGAATTTTGTTGTAAAGGTATGTATGGTAAATGACCATGCGTTATAAAAAACATGTAGACGATCCATGTCGTTGTAAGGAAACAGAGGCTGTTCCGTTTCCTCAAAACGACGTGCACCGCCCCTCAGAGACGACGTGAAGCAGGAACCACGAGGAGAGAGGAACCACGAGGAGTGAGAGGTAAGGGGATTGGGCATGGGGTGGGGTTTCTTTTCTAGGGTTTAGGGTAGTGCAGTGGTGTTTGGGTGGTGTAGGGGGTCGTGCTGGGGGTAGTGTTTTAGGGTTTAGGGTAGTGCAGTGTTGTTTGGGTAGTGTAGGGGGTCATGCTGGGGGTAGTGTTTTAGGGTTTAGGGTAGTGCAGTAGTGTAGGGGTCGTGCTGGGGGTAGTGTTTTAGGCTTTAGGGTAGTGCAGTGGTGTATGGGTAGTGTAGGGGGTCGTGCTGGGTTAGTGTTTTAGGGTTTAGGGTAGTGCAGTGGTGTTTGAGTAGTGTAGGGGGTCATGCTGGTGGTAGTGTTTTAGGGTTTAGGGTAGTGCAGTGGTGTTTGTGTAGTGTAGGGGGTCATGCTGGGGGTAGTGTTTTATGGTTTAGGGTAGTGCAGTGGTGTTTGGGTAGTGTAGGGGTCGTGCTGGGGGTAGATTTAGGGTTTAGGGTAGTGCAGTGGTGTTTGGGTAGTGTAGGGAGTCGTGCTGGGGGTAGTGTTTTAGGGTTTAGGGTAGTGCAGTGGTGTTTGTGTAGTGTAGGGGGTTGTGCTGGGGGTAGTGTTTTAGGGTTTATGTTAGTGCAGTGGTGTTTGGGTAGTGTAGGGGGTAGTGCTGGGATAGTGTTTTAGGGTTTAGGGTAGTGCAGTGGTGTTTGTGTAGTGTAGGGGGTAGTGCTGGGGGTAGTGTTTTAAGGTTTAGGGTAGTGCAGTGGTGTTTGGGTAGTGTAGGGGTTCATGCTGGGGGTAGTGTTTTAGGGTTTAGGGTTTGGCAGTGGTTTTCGGGTAGTGTAGGTGGTCGTGCTGGGGTCGATTTAGGGTTTAGGGTAGTGCAGTGGTGTTTGTGTTGTGAGGGGGTCGTGCTGGGGGTAGTGTTTTAGGGTTTAGAGTAATGCAGTGGTGTTTGTATAGTGTAGGGGGTTTAGGGTAGTGCAGTGGTGTTTGTGTAGTGTAGGGGGTCATGCTGGAGGTTGTGTTTTAGGGTTTAGGGTAGGGCAGTGGTGTTTGTGTAGTGTAGGGGGTAGTGTTTTAGGGTTTAGGGTAGTGCAGTGGTGTTTGTGTAGTGTAGGGGGTCATGCTGTGGGTAGTGTTTTAGGGTTTAGGGTAGTGCAGTTGTGTTTGTGTAGTGTACGGGGTCGTGTTTTAGGGTATAGGGTAGTGCAGTGGTGTTTGGGTAGTGTAGGGGGTCATGCTGGGGTTAGTGTTTTAGGGTTTAGGGTAGTGCAGTGGTGTTTGGGTAGTGTAGGGGGTCGTGCTGGGGTAGTGTTTTAGGGTTTAGGGTAGTGCAGTGGTGTTTGTGTAGTGTGGGAGGTCATGCTGGGGGTAGATTTAGGGTTTAGTGTAGTGCAGTGGTGTTTAGGTAGTGTAGGGAGTCATGCTGGGGGTAGTGTTTTAGGGTTTAGGGTAGTCCAGTGGTGTTTGTGTAGTGTAGAGAGTCGTGCTGGGGGTAGTGTTTTAGGTTTAGGGTAGTGCAGTGGTGTTTGGGTAGTGTAGGGGGTCGTGCTGGGGTAGTGTTTTAGGGTTTAGGGTAGTGCAGTGGTGTTTGTGTAGTGTAGGGGGTCATGCTGGGGGTAGTGTTTTAGGGTTTAGGGTAGTGCAATGGTGTTTGTGTAGTGTAGGGGGTAGTGTTTTAGGGTTTAGGGTAGTGCAGTGGTGTTTGTGTACTGTAGGGGGTCGTGCTGGGTTCTAGTGTTTTAGGGTTTAGGGTAGTGCAGTGGTATTTGTGTAGTGTAGGGGGTAGATTTAGGGTTTAGGGTAGTGCAGTGGTGTTTGGGTAGTGAAGGGGGTCGTGCTGGGGTAGTGTTTTAGGGTTTAGGGTAGTACAGTGGTGTTTGGGTAGTGTAGGGGTCAACCAACATGAATTTGACCTTGTGTGATGTAACCAATGCTCATGTAAAGCACTCCAATACCTGACCAGTCTGCACTATATAAAACTGCAAAAAAACAAAAAATAAAAAGTGTTTTGCACACTTCTGTCATTGGGCTATACGTGGGCTACCTCTGGGTGATATGTGTGCTACATTTGGGCTCTTTTTTCGCTGGTGGCCATCTTGGGAGACTTATTTGTTATGAAGTTTCCTAATTTCCTCATTTACTACAGTCTCCTCAGTAGGAAATGCTTTCAGTTTTTTACTTTGATTCCATCAAGAAGGCATTCAGATGTGTCACACATTTGCCATAAATTCAGAATGTTAGCACTCTAGTTGTTCATTAGATCACTGTAGTAAACTACTGCTCACCAAGGAGTTAACTGGAAGTCTACTGCTGGTATTGAAAGTGATTGTTTCAGTCTGCATGTCAATATTTTCTAATGAAATAGAAGAGGATTTGAGATCTCACTTAAAACATGCCCTAAATTTTCTTTTTGCAGCACTAACCATAATTTCTATGGCAAAATGAACCCCCTCATTTTGTTCCTTTTTAAATTAAATGTTTTAAGTGTTACCAGTTTATTCCAATCAAGATGGCTTCAGGTGTGCCATACTTTTGTCATAAGTAAGGCTGTTAGCACTCTAGTTGTTCTTTAGAACACTCTGGGAAGCTGCAGTAGAACACAAAGGCATCAACTGACAGGCTGCTCCTGTTGAAATATAACAGGAAGATATTTGAGATCTCACTTAAAGCATGTCCTAATTTTTCTTTCTACAGCACTAACCATAATTTCTATGGCAAAATGAACCCCCTCATTTTGTTCCTTTTTAAATTAAATGTTTTATGGCTTCAGGTGTGCCATACTTTTGTCATAAGTAAGACTGTTAGCGCTCTAGTTGTTCTTTAGAACACTCTGGGAAGCTGCAGTAGAACACAAAGGCATCAACTGACAGGCTGCTCCTGTTGAAATATAACAGGAAGATATTTGAGATCACACTTGAAACATGTCCTAATTTTTCTTTCTACAGCACTAACCATAATTTCTATGACAAAATGAACCCCATCATTTTGTTCCTTTTTAAATTAAATGTTTTAAGTGTTACCAGTTTATTCCAATCAAGATGGCTTCAGGTGTGCCATACTTTTGTCATAAGTAAGGCTGTTAGCACTCTAGTTGTTCTTTAGAACACTCTGGGAAGCTGCAGTAGAACACAAAGGAATCAACTGACAGTCTCTGCCATTGTTGGATGTACATGTTTTACTGAGAATGTCAGACTTCATTCTCACATGACTGAGAAAGATAATGTGAATTTACAGAAAATATGCTCTCATTTTAGCTTCTGGAGCACCTTCCAAAACTGTATGGGACAAGCATGTGAAAATAGTTTTCTCTCAAACATGATTCATGATATCCCAGCAGAAGGTTTTTCACAGGGTAAAATCACCTTAGAACACACCACAATTCCTGAAATTAGTATGGTACCATCAACAAATGAATTCTAATGTAACTAAAGTCTGTTATCACCCTTTATAGTTCTCCTTTTGGTAACCCTCAAAATCTTCGATTCACTACAATGCATTTCAATGGGGTACTATCATTTATATTGGTCCCAAGATGGCTGCCAGCAATTCCAGGATGAAGTGCTGACAGCCAATCAGATCTCACGATGACATGTGTGGTTAGGCTCCGCCCAGATATATATGTGTTTTTACTTTTGATTTTCTCAGCATCTACTGAACGGATTTACACCATTTAACAAAAGGGTTCTTTCTGAACCAAGAACTACCTCTTTGCCAAATTTGGTGTAATTCCGTTCAGCAGTTCGGGCTGTAGCCTTGCATAAAGTTTCCTATGGGAAATTGATTTTTTGACTCTTATTTTTTAATTTCTCCGCAACTACTGAACGTATTTACACCATTTAACAAAAAGGGTTCTTTCTGAACCAAGAACTACCTCTTTGCCAAATGTTGTGTAATTCCGTTCAGCAGTTCGGGCTGTAGCCGTGGCTAAAGTTTCCTATGGGAAAATGAATGGGGAAAACACGTTTTGGGACCCCCCTTTTTTCTCGGCCCCCGCTTGTCGAATCACCCCGAAACTTTCAGGGTAGGAGCGGACCAGAGCGGGCCATAAAGTTTGGAAATTTCGCAAAGATTCCTCAACCGACGCAAGAGTTATTTCAAATAGAATGTTGCGGATTTCCTATGGAAAATAGGTCCTAACTATAACTATCTACTGGCGACCGCCAGTAGATAATATATATATATATATATATATTTATAAATATATATATATATATTTTTTTATATATATATTTATATATATATATATATATATATATATATATATTAGCACACACCTACACATACACACAAACACACACACACACACATATATGAAACAGAATTTGATTAATTTAACATTAGTTCCTATGGTATGGAATTTTATTTTTCTACGTCTGTTGTTTTTCTATGGGAATGTGTTGCAGTACCTGTGAGTGGTCATGTGTAGTACTTAACTTATTCCAAATCTGAGCTGGACTACATTTTGCATCTGTAAAGGAAGGAGGGAGCACACTGTCCAGCATACCAGCACACAATTAGCCGAGCAATATATGGCCGTATAACAGAGGTATTTAAAAAGTAGAGCATGTGTACTTGAGCTTTACATGACCAGGCACTTAAAAATATCCAAAATTGTTTTTCACTGCGGCGAGGCAGGCTCTCCCGTAGAAAAGCACTGGGTTACTTTATAACACCATATAATGCATAATGTCAGTATGGAAATAGCTAGAACAATGATCAGGACTCAAACTAATAGTGCAGGAGCGGGTAGAGGCACCCCTGGGAACTTTCACCCCATTGGTTATGGAGTGGGCAGGGGAACCCACAGGCTGACACTGGGCATAACGGTGGCATCCTCAGTACCCCTTTCAGAACATATCTGAACCTGTGAAAGTCAGAAGAAGGACTGCACTTGCTGTTGAACCTATGGAGAGAGACCCAAGGGCTGGGCCAGTTCCCACTTGTACCCAGGACTTAGAAGCAGACTCCAAGGGTCAGCTGGCTGACCTCCTGTTAAGATTTATTGACACAAAGGCTAAAAGAAACTCACCTTCCAGAAGAGCCCAACTGACCAGTTCCAACTGGACCGTCCCTGGACCCTGCTGGTGGCTTTCCCTGGGTTGAGTCCTAACCCTAAAGTGGTGTCCCTAAGGTCCTTGGGCCCTTGGATAAGTGTAAGAGTGTACTTCTACCTAATCCTAAAAGCTGGGACTTAGAAAAGTTTTACAATTTGTTTGCTTGGAGAGCCAACAGAAGACCGGGAGCAACTTACCAAGTCAATCTTACGAAGGTGCGTTGCTGCTGAGCCAAAGATTCAGGTTGCTCCAGCTCGGAGCTTTTCTGCAGCAGCAACTCCGTTTCAGCGGAACGTTGTGTAGGAAGCTGGCTCTTTATATACTAAAGCAAAGTAAGGTATAGTGTGCACAGAGTCCAGTGGATCCCCTGAGGCTTTACAGAGGCTCAAGTAGAAAATACTAATTCTCTCTTTTGTGGTAGTGTGGGCGAGCAGTTAAGCTTATCAGAGGACTGTGTTAAGCATTTGTTGTACACACTCAGGCAAGAAATGATTGCACACACTCAATGACTAAATCCGAGTCTAATTGTTTGTAAAAATATTACTTTTTGTTTGTTTATTACTTAGAACCAAAGATACTTTTTTGCAGTAAAATACATTTTGCAATATCACAGTTTTTCAGTATAAAAAGGTGGACATTTAGTGTATTTTTAAAACACTTCAATATGAACCTATGGAAGGAAAACAATAATGCAATTTCACAGTACTTTTCAAACAGTTCAATGTTAACCTATGGAAGGAAAACAATAATGCAATTTCACAGGAAAGTACATGATTTACAATTCCAGTCTTTGGGGTTTAGCATCAACACAGGGCGAGGGTCAGGTAAGTATAGAGACTAGACCACCAGCTGCACTGTGGCGTCCGGTCAAATTCGGTCACTGCGGCCCAATGTTAATCAATGGAGACTGGGGGCACTCAAAGAGGTGCTGATTGAAGGTAGGTAAAATTGGAGTTGGGGGTCAATTTCCAGGGGTGTAGACCAGCACTAGGGGGCCACTAGGCAACAGCAACCACACACCACCAACAGCTCAGAGACGGCTGGGTACAGAGTGCCAACACAGCTGCAGGCGCCCAATACAAATCAATGGAGAACGACGGTTTCAAACCAAGGCTGCAGGCTCAGGCCAGGAAGCTGGACGAAGGGAACCAGTGGTTCTGGAGGCAAGTTGGGATGCTGAAGAACTCCAGGACATTGTCGGTTGAGCTCCCTAAGGCCTGGGGACTGCGGATGCAGAGGTGGGTCCGGAGGCCTGGTTGTGCAGTTCAGCAGGGCTCTGGAGTTCTTGTTGTTGATTTGTTTGTGGGCAGGGCCTCTGTCCTCTGGAGTTCTAGGTCTTTTGTGAAGGCAGGCATTCCTCCCAGGGTTTTGGAGGGTGCTGGGCCTGCAGGATGAATCACTTTTTGGAGCAGGTTTCTTCTGAGCCTGCAGAGAGTCTGGTAGGGCTGGGGCCAAGTCAGTTGTCGTCTGGAGACTTCACTGCTGGTACAGCTCTTCAGTCCTTCTTCTTCTTTAGGTTGCCAGGAATCTGAGGATTAATGTTCAGGGGTGCCCCTAAATACTCAATTTAGGGGTGTTACAGGGTTTGGAAGGCAGTAGCCAATGGGCCATACTTCTATCCCTATTGGTTAAAATCCTCCAAAGCAATATGGAGGATTTTCAAAGGAGGGGGTCACTTCAGCTAAGAACACCTATGGGGTGGTCCTGGCTGAGAGGAGACACACCTCTCCTGCTTACAAATGTTCCCACTGACCTTGCTGCCAAAAGTATGGATTGGTCAGGGGGGCGGCATCTCCACTAGCTGGAGAGACCCTGGCTAGCATAACAAAGGGCAGGAAGCCCTGGAAGCTCACCTCCCTTCAATGCACCTCTACCCAGAGCAGGCTTTGTTTCTGACCCACAAGAGCAAAAGGCTCTCACCTCAGGCCACAAGTCATAAATGTGTAAAACATGAATAAAATAAAATCACTTGCAGCCTCTTGCTAAATAAGAAGTGTGCGAGTATATGCACAGAATGTAAGGGGTAGATTGATAATTTTTAATGGCAATGGTGTTTTGAATTTTGGGCAGAATCATGATATCATATTTCTTCGAGAGATGTGATAAACCTATGGATATCCACTAAATGGCTACACTGAATATTAGCAGGCAGTCCCTCACGCTCAGACAGAGGGTATCCTCAAGGTGTTTTTTCCATTTATATGACAGTGTGGTATCATTTAAAGGCAGCAAACAATGATATAGAAGAGTCATTAACTTTGGTACTGCCTGTTGTGAAAAGGAAAGCAAGGATTAAAACAACGACGTTAGTATTAATACATGTTTAAATTAAACCAATCCTCAAATCTAAAAGCTGATATTAGACCTATTCCAGGCAATGCTAATGGAGTTGAGAGCTGTGTATTTAACCTTGAGCATCATAAATTGAACCTAGCAGTTGACCTTCTATATCAGAAACTGATGAGTTGGTTAAATGAAATCTGCGGGATCGTGGATTCTGATAGCAGGGATGTTCTTGTGGAATATTTATTTTTACATGCCTTTAGGGTTTGGGGTCCCAATTGAAGATTTCAGACAGATAATCAAATTACTTGCACTCCTATTTCGCTTGAAAGCAGTACAGATTTGGATGATTCATTTTCCTCTTTAGGGCTCTTCTTTTAAATGGAGAATTTTGCTATAATTAAATCTTTCAAGTGATCACTCACCATAGTAGTTTACAATTAGTCATTCTAACACCAGATTCACCCTTCAGCCACACGTGAGTGCTGAGGTCAGCCTTGCAGGCTTGAAAAGAATGAATTTGTGGGCTAAATAATACCTCGGTTCACCTTGCAGAGAGCTTCCATCAACGTCACGTTACTCTCTCAATTAAAACACTCTAGTGATAGATAAGTAATGGTATACTGGTGACTCCCATTATGTTAACTTGCAAGTTGAATGGGCTTCCTGGTCATTAGATGTAATACATGGTTCACACAAGTCTTAAAAGATAAAAAAACAGCTAAATAAGGAACTTTGGCTACTTACTAAACCCATATGTCAAGAGGCACAACTAAAACACTGGAAAGTTGAAAGCGCCATTGAAGACAGTGTAGGATCTCAGAGCCAATATCATCTTAAGTACAGACGTCGGGAAATGGTGACGGCCGCACTACCTGCCCAGTGCGGCTGTCAATCATTGGCCCACATTGGGGAAGTATTTAAAGGCCCTTCTGGTGCTCTGTAGCAGAGGAAGTACTTTATTTTATCCTGAGTATTTTTTTTTCTACAATGGCAATCGGAGCACAGGGGGCACTGACGTCATTGCAGTAAAAGTGAAAGTAAAACACGCTGATGGGCTCGTTTCACTTTCACTTAATCAGTATTTGGGGGTATATCTCAGTCCCCCGAGCACTGATTCCTTTGGGAGAGGTATTGCTGGAAAGGGAAGAATCTCCCCTTTTCCATGGCACCTCTACCCAGTGGATCAGCGGATCCCTGCTCGGAGATTGCCACAGGAGAAAGATCCCCAAGCAGGGATCTACCCACTAGCCAGTAGGGACAGGAGGAGGGCCCCTTGGGTAACGGCTTGTGCTCCCCAATGACAACCAAATATTTCAGTCTTTCTGTCCCCCCAGGGGTCAGATGTGAGTAATTACCCCTGATCTGCCCCAGGGGGGGCAGAAAGCCCGCTAGGCACCAGGGATTTCTTTAAAAATGTAATTATAGGGGTGGGGTGCTGCCCAGCATGGGCATGGTTATGACCTCACCCCTAGGCAACAGTCTTTCTGTCCTCCTGGAGGGGCAGATTGGGGTAATTACCCTCAATCAGCACCCAGGGTACAGAAAGTCCACTAGACGCCAGGGATTTTTTTTTTATGTAGGGTTGGGGGCTGCCCAGCATGGCCATGCCCATGTCCCCATCCCAAGTAATTGAGGCAACAGTCTCTGTACCCCCCTAGGGGCAGATGAGGGTAATTACCTCTGATCAGCTCCTCAGAGGGGTAGAAAGCCCACTGGATGCCAAGGACATTTTTCTTTTAATTTAAGGGTCGAGTTGCCCATCATGGGGATGGCTGTGCCCCTATCCCAACTTAATGGGGCAACAGTCTTTCTGCCCCCTGGGAGCAGATGTGGGTATGTACTCATGATCTGCCCCCCAGAGTGGTCAAAGCCCACTAGATGTCAGGGTTTTTTTTAAATGTAGGGATGGTGAATGGGACAACAGTCTTTCTGCCCTCCCCTGGCATGGAGGTAATTGCCCCCAATCTGACCCAGTGGGGGCAGAAAGGCCACTAAATGCCAGGGAAAATTAAACAAAAATTATAGAGTCGAGGGCTGCCCACCATGGGCATGGTTATGCCCCACCT
The DNA here is from genome assembly GCA_963921515.1 of Calotriton arnoldi. NCBI lineage: Eukaryota > Metazoa > Chordata > Amphibia > Caudata > Salamandridae > Calotriton > Calotriton arnoldi. The sequence continues at coordinate 908,664 of CAWUFW010007066.1, forward strand.
CAAAAAATGGGGCAACAGTCTTTGTACCCCCGTGGGAGGCAGATAACCCACTAACCACCAGGGATTTTGGTTTAATAAAAAAAATAGGAGTGGGGCTGCTCAGTATGAGTAGGGCCATGCTCCCACCCCAAGTACTAGGCAAAACAGTCATTCTGCCCCCCTGAGAAGCAGATGGGGTAATTACCCCGATATGCCCCTGGGGGGCAGAAAGCCCACAAGATGCCAGGCAAAGATAATTTTTTTCTTTAAATATAGGGGTGGGGGCTTCCCACCATGGGAATGGCTATGCCCCCACCCCAGCTAAATGGGGAAACAGTCTTTCTGTCCCCCCGGGGGAAAATGGGGTAATTCCTTCCATCCGGGGGCTGGAAAGCCCACTAGACACCAGGGAAAGTTCAGGCGATTCCACCTGACACCAGGGATTTTGCACTCTGGCATTGACTACACCTCAGCCCAAAAGGGGCAAACCGGGAACCGGTCTCTTTCCACTCCAAGGGGTAGACAGGATGTTAGCCCCCAATTTGCCCCTGTGGGGCAGAAAACCCACTGTATGGCAAAAGTATGTTTTTTAAAAATAATGGGGTGGGTCTTGCCCATCAAAATATCAGGCTTCACTCTCACTGCTAAAACTCAACAGTCTTTCTGATTGATTGATTGATTGATCAATCAATCAATCAAGTCTTTCTGCTCCCCTGCTTAACAAAGCATCTCATCGCAAGGGCAAGTAAGAGGACATTTGATTCTTTTGGATGCTGTTTTGACATATGGGCCAGGAGAGTGTGGCTAGCTTCCAATATCTTTCCACTTGCAATCGTGAAGGGATGCACTGTTTGGGCTTGGGTAGATCGGCACCTGGAAAATAATACCAGACCCAGCTAGTTCTTAAAATTAGACATCCCGGGGGTCCAGGGTGGTGTGCCTCGCATGTATCCTATACCATTTTCTTACCCACAATGCCCTTCAAACCTCAAACTTTGATTTGAAAAAAACACATATTTTCCTCACATTTCTGTGAGGAAAACTTCTGGAATCTGCGGGGCGCAGCAAGTTTCCTACCTTCCTACCATGCAGCATTGCGTAAGAACTGATACCTCACTTGTGAAGGTGGCCCAAGGGACCTTGACACAAAAGGCCATAAAGTGCTACTTGAAGAGGTCAACAATAGGGGTACCTGCTGGATTTGGAACTGTGCTCTTCTGTCATCCATGCAAACCTACCAAGCACAGCCATTTTTTAAAACTAGCCAACCAGCGGATTACAGGGTGGTGTGCCTTGCATGAATCCCACAACCTTTTCTTACCCACAATGCATTGCAAACCTCAAACTTTGCCTGAAATTAGCCATTTTTCCTACATTTCTCTGATGGAAACTCCCGAAATCCGCAGGAATTTACAAAACTCCTACCACCCAGCATTGCTCCACTTGTGCCGATAAAAAAGCTGTGCCACTTGCGTGGCTTGGCCCAGTGCCCACTACAAAAACAGATGAAACTGAGGTAAATGGGAGTCCCCTCGAAAGGCATTGCAAACCTGTGCAGGTTTGCTAGGTTTCCCTAGGTGCCGCCTGAGCATGGGCCTGAAATCTACAGCCACCCGCATTTTCAGTGGAAAAATGTGATGTATCTATGTTGTGTTTTGGGCCGTTTCCAGCTGTGGGCACTATGCCTACCTACACAAATAAGTTATCATTTTTATTGGAAGACTTAGGGGAATGCTGAGTTGAAATAAGATTGTGGCTCCCCACATATTCCAGAACTTTTAATCACAGTAACTTGAGGAAAGTGTGTTCTTTTAGTTAAAGTTCTAGGTTTGCAAAGGGATTCTAGATAAAACAACCTGATGAGAGCCACACAAGTCACCCTACTCTGGATTTCTCCAGGTGTCTAGTTTCTAAAAATGTGCAGGTGTGCAAAGTTTCCCTAGGTGCCGCCTGAGTTTGGGCCCAAAATCCACAGCTACCCACTTTGTAAAAAAGGGTCGGTTTTGAGTGGAAAATTGTGATGTATTCGTGTTGCGTTTTGGCCTGTCTTCTGTCATAGGCACTAGGCTCACCCACACTAGCGAGGTACCATTTTTATCGGACGACTTATGGGAATGCAGAGTAGAAGGAGGTTTGTGGCTTCCTACAGATTCTTCAACTTTCTATCATAGAAATGTGAGGAAAATGTGTTTTTTGTCAACGTTTGAGGTTTGCAAGAGATTCAAAATGTGTTTTTTGTCAAAGTTTGAGGTTTGCAAGAGATTCTGGGTAAAATAACCTGATGAGAAACACACAAGTCACCCCACCAGGTATTTCTCCAGCTGTCTAGTTTTAAAAAATGTGCAGGTGTGCTAGGTTTCCTTAGGTGCCGCCTGAGTTAGAGCCCAAAATCCACAGCTACCACTTTGCAAAAAATTGGTCAGTTTTGAGTGGAGATTCAATGTATCCATGTTGCGTTTAGGGCCATTTCATATCGCAGGCACTAGTCCTACCCACGCAAATGAGGTACCATATGTATCAGAATTTTTGGTGGAAGGAAGTTTGTGGCTCCCAGGACTTCCCATCATTGAAATGTGAGGAAAATGTGTTTTTTACACAAAGTTTGAGGTTTGCAAGGGATTCTGGGTGAAACAACCTGGTGAGAGCCACACAAGTCACCCCATCCTGGATTTCCCTAGATGTGTAGTCTAGCTCCAGTTTGCAAGGTTTCCCTAGGTACCAGCTGAGCTAGGGCCCAAAATTCACTGCTAACCACTTTGCAAGAACAGTCAGTTTTGATTAGAAAAATGAGATGTATCCATGTTGAGTTTTGGGCTGTTTCCTGTCACAGCCACTATGCCTACCCACACAAGTGAGGTACCATTTTTATCAGAAGTCTAAGGGGAATGCTGGGTGGAGGGAAATTTGTTGCTCCCCACAGATTCCAGAACTTTCTGTCACAGAAATGTGTGGAAAATATGTTTTTTTAGTCAAAGTTTGATTATTGCAAGGGATTCTGGGTGAAACAACCTGTTGGGGGCAACAAGGTCACTCCATCCTGGATTCCCCAATGTGTCTAGTTCTAAAAAAATGTACAGGTTTGCTAAGTTTCCCAGGGTGCCGGCTGAGCCAGGGCCCAAAATCCCCAGCTACCTACTCTGCAAAAAGCGGGTCAGTTTTGAGTGGAAAAAATGTATGTGTCCATGTTGCGTTTTGGCCCATTTCCTGGAGCAGGCACTATGCCCACCCATGCATGTGAGATACCATTTTTATCGGAATACATGTGGTAGCATAGAATAGTACAATATTTGTTAATACCTAATGAATTGTGATGCATTTGTGCCTTCCAAATGTAAGCCCGTGTGTAAGAAAGAAGACATTTTGAAAAATACCCTCTAACTCATATGCTCGTTTGGTTACCCACAAATTGAGATAGCTACAAATAACCACTCCTGCTAAACTCCATAACTTGGGCCCATTTCAGAAATACTTAGGCTTACTTGATACCCATTTTTCACTCTACATATTTTACCTTATGAATTGCTCTATACTCAGTACACAATTAAAAACCATTGTGTGGTGCAGCTCAGTTGTTGGCTCAGGGTACCTGAGGGTTCTTGGAGAACCGACAAACCCTATATATCCCTGCAACCAAATGGGTCTACCAAACGTAATAGCATATTGCTTCTGTAAATTGGACTTTGTGACAAAATGTTACAGATGAAAACATTGCCACAAATGGCTGTTTCAATATTTCTTTATTTTAACAGTTAAGTTCTTTGAAAAAATCTTAAGGGATCTACTATTATGATCCCTTGCTGAATTCAGAATTGTGTCTACTTTTCATAAATATATAGCTTTTCTGGATCACCTATTGGTTTCATACTAGTTTCCACCACAAACTGAAAGTGGGTTAAAAGCAAAAAAATAGGAAAAATGGGATACCTCTTTCAAAAATGCCAAAACTGTGGTAAAAGCAATGGTTTTGTGATTCAACTCTGCAAGTTCTGGAACACTGAGACAATGGTGACTTTAGCACAGCAAACCGTTTGTTGATGTCATTTTTAAGAAAAAAACAGACACTTTTATCAAGAGCACTTTTTTCCTATTTTCCCCCAAAGGGCAATTCACAATCCCTGGGGGCTTTTAGAATTCCAGGATGCTGGAAAAAAGGGACACAAATTTGGCGTGGATGCCTTATGTGAACAAAAAGATAAGTACGAACTACCCCAAATAGCCAAAAATTGGCTCAGCACAGGTGGGGGCAGAGTTAATGTATGATGTAGGGCTCCTACTCAAACTTTCAATGTTTATCTTTCTTTTTCTTCATTTTTAATTTAGAACAATCTACAGTCATGGCGATGTGTTCTAATAGCTTTTAGCACTTCTGCCTCAGGCTATACTGGTTCTTAAAGGCCATCTTCCTCATTATAAGCATGTGCTGCGGTGTAATGTCCTTTAATACCCATTATAGTTCTAAACCCTAGGCTAAAATGCTATAGTAGAGAACAACCAAAAATTCAGAAAGTCTTTAAGAGAGCAGTTTGGCAAGCAACTAAGGTGCAAGAAGAGAGGGACAGGCTGGAATTATTTTACATTTGCTGAAACAACACCAGGAAATTTGGGGTTTATTTTTACAAAGAGATTCTGATGGCGTGGTTCCTCATACACAACAAAGTTACAGGAGAATGCAGAAAGTCTTAAATAGGATCACTTTAAGCTAGCTATGGTCTGATTAGCTCTGTAAACCTAGAGGATAGCCATAATTACTGTGAACTGTAGATGTTAGACTCATGTACAGCTAATGCAAGAAAGCAGTTTAAGTCTTCCTCTCAGTTTTGGAGTGAACTTCTCTTTATTTTTTCAATTCACTCAAAACTGAATCATCTCAGTGTCTTCACAATATCCAGTTCCCCATACGATTTACAGAAATGGCTTCCCATCTAATTCAGCTAACTGTAGGCTGATAGCCATATTAGCCTTATTGATGTTGTGGCAACATATTTTTCTGATGATATAGTGTGATGGGACAGCTGGTGGTGTGAGTGTGTAACTCTTCAGGTCAGGGCTAGGTTCTCTCTACATTTGTGCTAACGGTAAAGAAGTTGCCTCTTAGGAGTTTACCAACTTTTTGAATTACAGGCAATCTTGAATGTTCCTTCACCTTGTCAGGAGAGAGTTCTCTAGTCCTGTTGGACTAGAGAGCGAAGTACCACAAGTTTGTGTTTTATTAAAGGATGAGTAGATGGGATTTGCTTCAATTTGGAGTGGAGTATATCTCCAAACGTTACTTGGATGAAAGATGGCCCGAAGTCCTGGAAGACCATATGGAGAAGCAGAAAGTCTTGAAGGTAGGATTGTCTAGCCATGGGCAACCAGTGCAGAGCATGCAAGGTGGCAGAGATGTGGTCACATAGGTGCAGGTGTTAAAGTTGTCTGGATTCTGCATTTTGGGATCTCTGCAGTCTTCGTAATATGCACATTGGTTTGGGGCATCAAGATAGAGTCACTTGGTATAGTCTATGAGGGAAAGAATCAGAGGATGTTGGTATGGACCATCTGAGTAAATATTAGATAACAAAAGACCAGGTTCTGCAGGGTGAGGTGTGCAATTCAGGAAACTTGATTCATTTGTGGAGCTAGAGATTGGTCAGAGTTCATGATCATTCCGAGTTTTGTTACTGTAGTTGATCCGGAGATGGTTCAAATTATTGCGCAACGTGATTGTATGGTAGCAATCGTCAGCATTAATATAATATCCTGTCGATCAATACGAAGCAAAGAAAGGCTAAAAAATACTCTTTCACCTATTTCTTACAGCAACATCCTGAAAAGTGAGACATATAGTATTGACTCGTTGTTGGGTGTGTGCTGCTGGGCGTAGGGGCATCAAGGGAGCAACTAAAATAAAATGACCATATTTAGCCTTCACTGAAATCCTGATATTCTGGTCATTAACGGCTAAGAAAAATATCCATTTTGGGCGTGATGGCAGAGGTAAGGTATCTGGCATTCCATAGAAGTCTTTACACTGGAAGGACGTCAGTGCGCCAGAGAAGGTTATAAATGACAAGTTTTTATTTTTGTTTTATGATTTTTAATTTATGCTGTGTGATGTTTAAATAGTCTACATGTTTACGCCACGTTTTGTGTTTGCCTTCATTGTTTTGGTGGTGTCTTAGTGGTTGCTAGCTGATTGAACACCTGCATATGTCATAACAACAAGTGATTCTGTGCTGCAATGGAAATGATCGATTTGGAATTTGTAAAGGCCAATTGCTACTGAATACTGAAAAAGGAGCAGTTCCTGGTAGGGAAATCATGCTTCTAAGCACAATTCATTTCCTACTATCAGATTCAGTGCTTAAATCTAAAAGCTGAGGTTAGCTATTCAATCAATCAATCAATCACAGAATTTGTAGAGCGCACTACTTACCCGCGAGGGTCTCAAGGCGCTGGGGAGAGAAAAGGGGGGGGGGGTGCTGCTACTGGTCGAACAGCCAGGTCTTGAGTAGCCTCCTGAAGGTCAGCAGGTCTTGGGTCTGTCGTAGGCTTAGTGGAAGGGTGTTCCAGGTCTTGGCGGCGAGGTGTGAGAAGGATCTGCCGCCGGTGGTTGTTCTTCGAATGCGAGGGACGGTGGCGAGGGAGAGGTCGGCGGAGCGGAGCTGGCGGTTGGGGACGTAGAAGAGGAGTCGTCTGTTGAGGTAGGCTGGGCCAGTCTTGTGGAGTGCCTTGTGTGCGTGGATGAGGAGTTTGAAGGAGATTCTCCTGTCGACGGGGAGCCAGTGCAGGTTCCTCAGGTGGGGGGTGATGTGGCTGTGGTGTGGTACGTCGAGGATCAGGCGTGCAGAGGCGTTTTGTATGCGTTGCAGTCGCTTGATGAGCTTGGCCGGGGCTCCCGCGTAGAGGGTGTTCCCATAGTCAAGTCTGCTACTGACGAGGGCCTGGGTGACTGTTCTTCTTGTATCTGTCGGGATCCACCTGTAGATCTTGCGAAGCATGCGGAGGGTGTTGAAGCAGGAGGAGGAGACTGCGTTGACTTGCTTGGCCATGGAGAGCGTTGAGTCGAGGATGACTCCCAGGTTGCGTGCGTGGTCGGTGGGTGTCGGGGCTGCTCCCAGCCTCGTTGGCCACCAGGAGTCGTCCCAGGCTGAGGGGTTGGAGCCGAGGATGAGGACCTCTGTCTTGCTATTCATTCCCTCGGCGTTGGTGGTCCAAATTACTGTAAGAGGTCAACAGTCTGGCTTTCTGCATCATACGGGAAGCGCTCCAGAAGACAAAATTCCATTTGACCTTTAGGGCTGCTAACCCTCTCACTGTCCCCGCTTATACGTGTACATCTAGACATTAACTTATTTTTATTGAGATGAAATCATAATTTGTAGTCTGATACAACATGCATCTCCATTGCAAGCATCTTAGACCCCCATCCCCCACCATTGCCAGGGAAAAAAAACATTCAAAGGGAACAGTTAGGGCCTGGTTCAAAAGGGACCTCCCCACTCGTGGCAGAGGCCCCGCAGTCATGGTGGGAAATCCACATTGCAGTTTCTAAGGGCCTGATTACAATGACGGTGAGACCACCACTAACAGCCTGTCGGGTGGTCTCACCGCCATCTGAACCATCATATCCGCCTGCCATATGGCCGACGGATGGATGTCGGTCGGAAAGCCCGACTGCCACGCACCCGTTGGTGTGTTGGAGGCAGCCATAATCCGTACAATGGTGGGGGTGCTTGCAAGGCACCGCCGTAGGGATTATGATGTCCCTCCCCGCCAGCCGTTTCATGGCGGTTTACCCACCATGAAAAGGCTGGCGGAAAGGGACATTTGGGGCCCGTAGCGGGCCCCCCTTCACCCCTGGTCCTTAGTTTTGGGTGTTGGGGCACCTATGGTGCCCCCCTACATATCCCTGCACCATGTGGCATGGTGCCTGCCAAGTAGACCAGGGATATGTTGTATGTCTATTTTTTGTACTGCGATGTGTGCTGCAGCACGCAGCACCCACCACAAATCAAAACATAGACAATGCGACCGCCTTGGAGGCGGTCGCATTGTAATTGTATTGACAGGACCGCCGAGAGCAGGTCGGGCGGTTCCATTTTCCAATAGGGTGGACAGCAGGCGTAAGTCCGCCCGCCATCCTAATCAGCCCCTAAGTGCGGAGGCCCAGTCACGAGTGCGGGTCCCCCGCCACGTCTGTGGGGCCTCCGTCATGAGTGCAGGCCCCCTGCCATGTCTGTGGGGCCTTCACCACGAGTGCAGAGGCGCTTTGTGAATTGAGCCCTTAGTTTAGATAAGGTACAGTTCTCTTTACCTAGACCTGTATCTATAACAATCATCAACAATAAGCATTCTACAATGGTGCTTTGTCTGATGATGCCAGCTGGCATTTTGAGATTTTGCTGAGATATCATTCAGTGGTTAGTCCGTTTAATAGATTAACCCGTGGGCTCTTATCTGTCAACTGTATGTATGGAGGCAAACTTTTCATAACAGTGGCTGCTGCCTGGATTGCTCTTCAACTTAAAACCTCAGACTATTGCTATCCATATTTGTATATCACTGTCATCGTTCAAAGCCAGGGCCAATGGCCCCTCTTTGTAAGCGAATGCCCTCTCACATGAAATCTTTTGATCTAGGGTTTATCAATTATAAACTCAGCCCCTTTGTCCGTGAACAAAAGAAAAACAACAAACCAAGGGCCAGATGTAGGTGGCTAAATACCGGTCGGTAACGCCGAAATTCTCAGAATTTCAGCGTTACCGACCGGTATTTAGCCATGTGTAATGTAGGCAACACCGAACGCCCTCGCAAATAAGGAATCGGTAAAAATAAGGGAAACCAGTTACCGATTCCTTAATTAGCGATTAGCAGACACCGAAACCCCTAAATACCGAATCGGTAAATAAGAAATCCTTAAAAATTCGCAAATACGATGTACCAAAAATCGGTAATACCGAATTTCCGCAAATTCGGTATTTAGGAGTCGCTAATTACCACTGATTCAAAGCAGGTGGTAATCAGGTGCACTGCATATAAACAGCCCCAAAATGCAACAGAGTGAACACAATGGCGGCCCTCTACGTAATTGCAAGGCGGCTACGTTTGCAAGCAGCAGGACTGAGGATCTGGAGACGGGAGGAGCGCGTGTATAGACTGCGCATTACACTCTTCCAACTGACTGAGGCTGAAATCCATGAGAGGTACAGGCTACCGCCCCAAACCATCCTAGATCTGATACGGGACCTGCACCCACTCCTGGAGCATCAGACACCAAGGGCGCACGCAATACCAACACATATGCAGGTGCTCTGTAGCCTGCACCTACTTGCATCAGGAAGTTACCAGGGGGTGATAGCTGTGGCAGGTGGTGTGTCACAGAGTTGCCTGTCCCGTTTCTTCAACTCTTTCTTGGATGCCATGATGCAAAGAATGCATCACTACATACGCTTCCCCAGCACACAGGCGGAACTGCACAAGACAAAGCAGGATTTTTACCAAAAGGCACAGTTCCCACATGTAATAGGGTGCATTGATGGGACACACATACCAATCTGCCCACCTGCAGCAACAGAGTATATATACCGCAACCGCAAATGTACGCATTCCATCAACGTGCAGGTGATATGCGATGCGGACCACATCATCACTGACATTGTGGCCAGATTCCCAGGGAGTACCCATGACTCCTACATATTCCGGAACAGTGGGATCTACACACGTCTGGCTGGGGGGTGAATTTGGAGAAGGATACCTGCTAGGTAAATCAATGTGACACACCCTGATGTATACCTTGGATGAATGTGTGGGTGACTCATATTAATGGTATTTCCTTTCCCACTTAGGTGACAGCGCATATGCCGTGCGGGCATTTATCCTGACGCCATTCCTCAACCCATCCACACCAAGTGAGAGAAGATACAATGTGGCACATAAAAGCACGCGCAACGTCGTGGAGTGCACCTTCGGACTACTAAAAAGCAGGTTCCGCTGCCTCCACAAAAGTGGAGGTGCACGTCAGTACCGCCCCATCATCTGCTGTAAAATAATAGCAACTTGTGCCATGCTGCACAACCTTGCCACGAAGAAAGGAACAGCAGTGGAACTAACAGACTCTGAGAACGAGGATGAGGACTGTCCACAGCCAGAGCACAGCGCAGCAGGTGTGGCAGCAGCACCAGATGGGAGACACAGACGGGGAGAGATAACACGCAACTATTTCTGAGTAAGTAAGGAGACACAGCCAGTTACTGTAAGTTAGTGACGGTGTTTAATTAGCATAGCACACCACCACAACATAAAGGGCGTCACATGCCAGGCCCTATTCAAATGCAGTTTCCCAAACAAAAATGGGTTACACCACCCATTTAGGTAAACCATGTCATGGATGGCGTTACTACCTGCGCCCACGCGCTGCACTGCTGCGTCCCTTGGGCACACTCTCCTCACTGCCAGTCTGTCCTGTGGCAGTGCTGTGCCGTTCGCTGCGCCTCCTGGACTCTGTGATAGGTGGCGTGATGCTACTGCGGCTAGTAGCCTCTTCGCTATCCCCCCCATCACCTGTGGTGGCTACCTGGGTGGTCTGTAGCACTTCTAGTGCACTGGTCACTGTGACCAGCCCCCTTGCCACATCACGGCTGCAGTGGGCCATCTCCTCCTGCATGGCCACCGAGCGCCTGCAGAGCAGAGAAGCGGCAGTGGAGAGGCGGTTCACCGCCTTGGTGTAGTTGTCCATTTTCTGCCTCTCCCTGCGCCTTGCCAGACGGTCCTCATCTAATTTGCTGGACAGCAGCCTCACTGCCTCGGACATGTCCCTCATGCCCTCAGCCACAGTATTGTTCATGGAACAGATGCCCTTCTCTATGCGCAGCATGTGCCCATTCATCTGAACCATCTGTCGCTGAACTGACCTAATGGCTTTGCCTTGCAGGCGCTGCACCTTGAGCATGTTCCCCTCAAGACCGGCGAACACACTCTCATCCTCGCCCTGTGATGCTGGACTGGCTGCCCTTGCCCTGCGGCGTCTGGCACGTGTGTGGGCGCGCTCTGTGGGGGACTGTGAGCCAGCACCGCTGCCATCCTCAGCCACCGTGGACTGTTGGCCCCCTATGCTGTCCTCCTCGGACAACTCCATTTGCTGGAGGCTGGCCACTGCATTCCTCCCGGATCTTGGTGGTGGTGGCGTTGATGGTGGCGCTGGTGATGCTGGTGTTGGTGGTGATGGTGGAGGTGGTGGTGGTGGTGGGGTGGTGGGCCCTGCAGGCGTCAGGACCTCCTCCTCTTGTGTCCTCTCTGTGCTGGGTGCCTTTCGTCTGCTCCCCTCTGCAGCCCTGCGCCTTGGCTCACCTGTGAAGACAGAATGTACATTTGCTCATTTATCTGGCAGCATTTGCGTGATAATAAATCTCATGCCTGCCAATCAAACTGACTGTCCTCTGCCTGCTAATTGCTGATGTGTGTCACTTCCCTTTGGGTTCAGTGGACTGAGGGTTCTGACATGTGTTACTTCTGACTACATCTCCCATAATGCATTGCTAGTTTTCAGTGAAACATGTACTGGAGTGGGATTCACAATGCCTCATTGGAGATTGGGGTTGGGGAGTGGGGGGCACAGCATGCAGTGCATGCATCTTACCTTGTCTGTTGCCAGCTCTGGCCAGCTGTCTGCATCCCCAATCCCACTCACACTCTCCGGCTGGAGGGTGGACTCGACCAGGAGATCCAGGGCAGTTGGTGCAGGTGCTGTATTTCTCCCTCCACCTGTGAGGGTGGCTTGATGCTTCCTGTCTGCCAGCCTCTCCTTGGCACGCTTCCTCAGGTCATACCAGCGCTTCTTTAGGTCGTCAATGGAGCGCTGGGTGACTCCAATGGCATTGATCCTCTCCTGTATGACCAGCCAAATCTGCCTTTTTTGGGATTCAGGCACGTGCAGTGACTGTTTCCCAAACAGTTTGTCATGGTGCTTTGTGACATCCTCAATTAGGACCTCCAGCTCCCCCTCACTAAACTTATGCTTCCTCTTTCTATCAGCTGCATCCTTCTCCCTCTCCTGGTTGTCCATATTTGCTCTGTCTTGGCAGCAGAATCTTTGGATGGTTGCTCCTGGCTTGTTTGCTGTGCTCCCTGCCTCTCAAACAGCTTCAGGTTCAGTGCAGGTGCATGGGTGTGGCCACTTCCTGGTTGTGGGGTAGTGAGGTAGCACAGGATTGGCTGATTCTACAATTAGCTTTTTTTGAATTACCGATTCGCTAATTACCGAATCGGAATTAACGATTCGGTAAATAATTAGCAGATTCATTCCGAATCATAGTTTTGTAAGGGATTATTACTGATTCGGTGAAATATTACCGATTGTTACCGATTCGGTATACTTTTACCGAATATTACCGATTCGGTAATATTTACCGAATTATTACCTACATCAGAAATACCGAGTTCTTAATAACGATTCGGTAAAATTCGCTATTAAGGAATCGGTATTTCAGATTTACCTACATCTGGCCCCAAGTTGTTTATTCTCATTCACTTTCATACCAGAAAAGCAGCACAAACAACTCAGTTAAGAACTTGCTAAAATACAGATCAAAGAGCCTCAAATATTTTCTCCCGTATCATTATGGAAATCAGCAGACTCTGACAGCACAAAATTATGCATGGCTTCAAACAAGTGTGTTGTTTTTCTACATTCTTGTTATTGGTAAACATTATTCTTGCACAAAAATCCCACTGCACAGTATATATCTGCTGAGTAAATTGTAGCTATTTTTCTACCAAAATGCATTTCTTTGTGCATTGTTGAAAGTTATTAATTAATAATCGGAAGAAAAACAGATGTCTTGGCATTTGAATCTATTGATAAAATTGGATGTAGAATTTGAGTGGCATTAATAACTTCAAATGAGACTATACCTTGGACCCATTACAAGTGGGAGAGCTATTTACTTCACCCGGCATAAACAGATACTACATGATATTTATCATGTGCTCTAAATAGCTCCAATTCTGACATTTCCTCGTGAAAATGAGCAACTCCATGTAGAATCTGGTACTTTTTCGCTCCAAATTCAGCATGTATCAAAATTCACCACGTTTTCTTCGGCAAGTTTGTCTGGACAGAATTTAACATGGAAAAATTGGCGGAATTGGGGTAATAACAGGTTTGGTCAGGGAGCGAAACGTAATAATTTTTGATGAGGGTTCCTAAGTCAAGTGCATATGTTCAGATGTGACTGATGTATCATCGCAACTGTTTACGCCACTGAAGCCTCACTGATAAGGATGAATGGGGCAACGTGAATTTGTGGACGCCTTCTGTTCTAGGCTGCGGCCTAAAGGTTAGCCTCAGACTACTCCTTTGGGGAATGCTTTGATGGATTTGAATACTGTAAGTTACAAAATGTTGGAAATATTTCCCTCGGTTATTCCCAGTGGCTTGAAAGTGTTAGCTTAAGAATTTCCGTCAACTCTTCATATCGCCTTTGCACTGTGTGTAACACTGTAGTGTTAACTTAATGTACCATTGATCAATATGTTTTGGTTGTATAATATATTAACATTGCCAGTTCTGTTGATTCCCTTGCAGTCAGGGCTTTAAGTGGGATGAAAAAACTGGGGGTCTTTCAAAGGGGCATGGTCTATGTAATTAAGGGCGTGGCTTAAAAACACGTAGGATAAAAATCTGTGCTTAGCAAAGTGTGCCGCCCGACTTGTATTTTGCTGTTTCTGTCATTGCATCCAGATATATGATACAACAAGTAACATCATACCTAGAACAAGTCAGGACTATTGGCTCTGCCAATGGTTGTTAGTTGCACAAGAAATAATCAGCAACTATGGCTTGTTGTATATAATATTGAAAAAGCTTCCACTTAAAGACCTGGGGACACCACCACGATGTTGATGCTCCTGCATTTCAAAAAGAGAAGGGAAACCCAGAGAGAAAATGACTCTCTTTAAAGGATTTCCCTTCCCGTACAACGCTCACCTGGCATGACCTCATGCCCTACCTTCTCCACTAGTGAGAAGTGAGCAGTGTGAGCACGCGCACATCGATGTGCCTGCTGTCACTGCAGTCTGGAAAAAAATGGACCGCCTGTGCCAGGGCACAAAACAGAGCCCGAAAGAGACCCGTTTCGAGGCCCCCTTTAAAAAACTGCTGGTGCTCAGCACAAGTGAGACCCAGCCCACTTAAAGCCCTGCTTGCAGTCTTTTCCCCTTTGCCCTCCTTCCCTTGCTCCTCCTGTGTCTGTGCGTGCAATGAGGCTGCCTGCGGCCCACGCAGGGGGCCCCCATAGGAGGGCGGCCACCTTAGTGCCACATGAGGGCACAAACCCGACAGGGCTAGTGTTTGGACCCCCGGGGGAGTCCGGCGCTACTGCGTCATTTCCGGCGCACCAGTGGGCAGGGGGGCAGGTATATCTACCTCCCCCGCCCAGTTGGCGATCCTTTTCGGGCCGAGGCATCACGCCGTCTGGCACGCAGCGAGATGAGCAGCGGCAAGCAGTTTCAGTTTGGTTGTTTGAGGTGAGCGGTCTTGGCGTTTTCGGTTCTCGCGTCTTTTAATTTGTGTTGTGGCCTCTGCTCTTCTTCTGCGTGTAGGCTTGAGAGCGGCGGTAGGAATACTTTGAGGGTTAAGTCCACCGTGCTGTACCGGTGCGAGGATGCATTGGTTGACACCGTAGTTGGTGCGAAAATCTTTGTAGGCAGAGGTGCAGCGTTAACGAGGGCTGCGGCGGTGAGCGGAGCATTGGAGAAATTTGAGTAGAGGGAACGGCGCTCACTGAACACCAGTCTTTTCGGCATTCTAAAATCTGGATTCAAGGTCAAGCCTCAGTTATACTGTCTCGACGCTCACCTAACGGGGTGATTGTATCTTCAATCGGTTTTCTTTCCGGAAAGAAGTGCTTCGGGTTGATCGTAATTTCAGGAGTGGGAACTGGTGGGTGCAACAATCTCAGTAGAATAATAGTGTTATAGCATTTACTGAGGACCACCTGACTCTACCGACTGAATCGTTTATTGCCCGAAGTACTCAAAATTCACACACAACTGAAAAAATTCCCCCTGCAAAGGTATACGGAATATTTAAGCCGGTTGAACGGAAGGGAAAACAGCATCTCATAACTCAGGCGACACAAACTAAGAAGCTCAAACTAAGTAATAACACGAAAGAAACTATAACAAATAGCTTGAAGGAGGTCATCGGGTCTAATGTAACAGAAAGAGAAGAGAGGCCAAACTCAGAAACAACAAACACTCCCTGTCAGGGAAGTAGTGTAGCGATCTCCATCACAGTAATTACATTTTATCACAAAATCGCACAAGTAATCATCAAATCCTGTCTCTAACAGATTCAGAGCAAACCATGGCTGATCTTCAATTCAAAAAGAGTTTGTTCAATGAAAGAGGGCCAGTCCTTCCAAATCGCAATCAGAAGTTGGATTTTATTCCCCATTACGTTTCAAGGGGACCTCACGACATCCTCAACAGAAGTGCACTATTGAAAGTATTTAAAGCCCTTCCACCTTTGAGTCACATTAACACCAGTAACTTAGAAAGCATAGAGTTCAGACCAAATTTCAATCCAATCGGTCAAGAGATCTCCACAGTTACGTTCCTTGACAGCTCCATTATCGAGCAGATTTGGCAGCAGCAGGACTCACTCGCCAAATGGGGCATCGAGGAAAAAAAGCCTGCTCTCAATTGCTATCCAAGCCCACTTCAACCACCCAACCAGACAGAGGGCTTGTTGAGAGGAGCCAAAGGCCCAGAACATCACAGCCCAAAGAAGGGTATAGCCCAAACTGCAAGAAAAATTACCATCACCTTTCCCCATCCAGAAGCAGTTAGGACTTCATGCAACAGGCAGATGAATATAGCCGGGAACAGAAATGCCATGGCATGAACAAAATCTTCCAAAGCCTCAAATTTGAACCATGGTTGTGATATCTGCTCCTGGAATATGCATGGACTAAGTGCAAAACTTGAAGACCCCGATTTTATGGAATTCATCAATCAATACGATCTACTTCTTTTCCAAGAAACATGGCAGACAAATTTCTCACCAATAGTAGGATTCAAAGAACATCTAAACCCGGCTAAGAGAGCCTCCAAACACGGAAGAGCAAAAGGAGGACTCTCCACCTTTGTTTCGACCGACATCCCATGGCGCGTAGCCGTCATAGATCTTGCCTCAACCTGGATGTAATGTATCAAAATAGTTGTGTCGCCCTCTTACAGCTTGTTTATATCCATCCCGCATCTAAACAAAAGAGGTCAAGAGTTGAGAAATTATGTGCTTCATTAGCTACTCTCAAACTTGCTCACCCGCATGCTAATATCATATTGTCGGGAGACTTCAATATGAACCTACTACATGGAAGGGATAAAAGTATAATAGGCCGCCCACAAACCATCAAACGACGTGATTCACACGGTAATAGATGCGCAGCACTTTTGGAAGAACTCTCAATGTGCATGCTGAACACACAAGGTCTGATCAACAATCCTCCAACCTGTACATGGGTCACACAAAAAACAGGCTCACTCATCGACTACACCTTTACGGATTACGACATTCTACCACACATCTCGAATTTTCAAATACAAGATAGAGCAGAAAGTGATCACTTACCACAAACCTTCAAACTACTCATAAATACGCCAAGATCAATAACAAATAAGGTGATGTCTTCACAATCTCAATGTTTTAACCTAAAACGCCTCACCTGGAAAAAGGAAACTATTGGTGATATAATGGGGATATGCTCCACCCTCTTGGAGAGTTTCGAAAATGAATCATCGTGTATAGAGGCCTGGGAATCCTTCACTCTCAAATTAGACAAAGAATTCTCAAGACAGGGCAATGCGAATAAAGTAGGAGGCTCATCTGGGGCAGCATGGTTCACAAACAGTCTAAGGAAACAAAAAAAAAACTGAATACATATTTAAGACATTTAAGAACCTGTAGTCAAGAATCCTCCCAAGACACCTTATCCTTAATAGTAAAAACTAGAAAGGACCTCAAAAGGAACATCAAGGTGGCCAGCGTGATCACAGAGAACTCATGTGGGCGAAACTCCTCCATGCCAGCAAGAAAGGAGACTCCAGACTCTTTTGGGGTATAATTAACCAGCTGTCAAATGGCCAGAACCGACACTTCAACTGGGATATAATGGAGGACACCTGGAGAGCCCACATTGATCAAACGTATAATGCAACCTCCACCCCAGGTCCCACAATCTATGGAATGCAACCTGGGAATGGGGACCTCCAAGCAGGAACAGCTGCGGATTCACCTAAGCCACGCTCACAGGAACTTGTTAACCAGTTTTCGCAAGATCAGGTCCATAAGACCATAAAAAATCTAAGGTCTGAGGGAGCCCCGGGGCCCAATGGTCTGCCAAACGCCCTATTTCGGCAGGACCCATCGTTTTGGAGCGGTATTCTCACCCCGCGTTTTACACATGCTCTTGCAACTGGCTCAATTCCAGACTCATGGCGAGGAAGCATCATAAACCCCATATACAAATCAGGCCCTCGCTCCGACCCTTCCAACTATAGAATGATAGCACTAATCGATGTCGAGGCTAAAATATATGCATCGAATCTGTTGCTAGACCTAGAGGATTGGGTTGATCGAATAAACTTGATGCCAAACACACAAACGGGATTTCGGGCAGGAATGGGCACACTTACAAACATCTCCGCGGTAACTCTTCTAGCCAATCAAGCCCATGCAAAATCCCGCACCTTGTACGCATGCTTTATCGACCTCAAAGCAGCATTTGACAACGTCCCGAGGGCAAAGTTATGGGCTAAAATGCAAAGTTGGGGGGCACCCACTAAACTATTGGAGGCCATAATCAACTTGTACTCTCACACATGGGTCCAAATAAAGAAAGGTGACGGGCGCACTATAACCAAAAAGATTCAAACATCCAATGGACTACAACAGGGGTGCGTTCTGGCTCCCTGCCTATTTAACATCTATACTGCAGACCTTGAGAAGCACCTCCAACTCATACAAACTGACCCCCAAAACTGGGCAAAACATCGATACCTAGTCTCCAATACGCGGATGACATAGTCCTCCTAGCCCAAACACCTATAGGCCTACAGCGATCGATATCTCAATTAGGTGCCTATATTACTTCTGCCCAACTTTCAATCAATCATCAAAAAACAAAGGTGCTATGCTTTTCAAAACATCATAAAAACAGGAAACAAGGTAAATTTACCTGGAAGCTAGATGCGAAACCAATATCCCAGGTGGACTCGTATAAATACCTGGTGTTTCATCTTGACCATAATCTTAATTTTAAGTCACAACTGGATCAAGGAAAAACGAAAGCGAAACAACTCCTCTTCGCCTTTAAAACTGTTCAGAAGAAGCTAACAGGTTGCTCAACAGGACATCTCCTTAAAGTAATCGCTGCTAAATTCCTCCCTCTATATCCTATGGGTCGGAAATCCTGAAAACAAAAGATGCTACTGTCCTAAATCTAGCACAATTCAGTCTTTTTAAGAGATTGTTTTCAATTCCCAATATATCTCTCAGGCTCAAATTCGATTGGAATACGGACTCAAAAATCAGATACCTGCTAGACAAGGAGCAATGGCCAAATATTATTGGCGGATGAGGGAAGCTGAAGACAACACTCTGGCCCACTTCTGCTGGGAAGAGATAGAAAAACAAGCCAGGCTAAAGAATTCAATTTTTACCATTTTAAAAGAATCCCTCCTGGCCTTACAGCTCGAGGAGGCATGGCTCACAATCACCACATACCCCGGATTCAAAACCGCAGCGAATAACGCAATTAAACAGGTCTCGTTGCTAAAGGACAAAACTACCTTTGCCAAGAAAAGTCACGCATGGGGAGTGATACAATCGTATCAGTCGCTGAAGCCCCAAGCGTACTTATCCGAACACTTTCCACAGTACAAAAAGCACTACCTGACGCTGCTGCGGCTGGGCTCTTTCCCTACGAAAGACCTAACTCCGAAATGCAAATTTAGCTGGCCGACCAAAGAATGCCGCCTCTGCGGACAAGGAGAAGAGTCACTGCTACACCTTCTATGCATTTGCCCCTCATTACTAGAAATCAGAAAAACACTGCTCCGTGAGTTATTGAGGAAGGCACAAATAAGGACATGTAGAGGGGCAGTTATACAATGTCTCGGAGGCTTGTCAATTCAACTATCTTGTAGAGCTATAACCTTCTGGAAAATGGCGGCAAAAGAACTGGACAAAAAAAATACAAACGAACTATCTGTAGCAGTCCAGAACTGAACGGCCTGCTCAAATTTTCAAATAACACAGCTATCTGTTATTTCATTGTTCGTAAATTTTTACAATAATATCTTATTGTACAATCTGATACTTTTTAAATCTAATCATCGACGACTGTTCAAGTATTTGATTGTGTCATGTATGTACTTCTTGTAATGTTAAGAATTCCTAATTTAATTTATAATGTACTATTTTGGTTCGCATACCCTTTTATGATTTTTAATGAAATCAAATAAAAGTATTAAAAAAAAAAAAAAAAATAGTGCTATAGACGTTTGTTTTCATTTTTATGCTCCCATTTGTATATGGTCTTCAGATCTAAATAAACTTGAGATGGATGTACACACAATGTTCAGCATTTAAAAGTTGCCAAGTTGCAAGCGTTTTTTAAGGCGCAATATTTGTCTGTGTAGGGGTTTGGGGTATGGTGTGGGGAAATCATTACAATCGCCTACTTTGACTGAGAAAAAGGTGATTGCATATGCACCAAGAACAGTGCGCACATGTTTCATATATGCATACCACCGGTTCCACTGCCAGAAACTGTAAATAGTATATAAGGAATGCAAACGATCTGGAGATTATAGGAGGGG
Source organism: Calotriton arnoldi (assembly GCA_963921515.1). Taxonomy (NCBI): domain Eukaryota; kingdom Metazoa; phylum Chordata; class Amphibia; order Caudata; family Salamandridae; genus Calotriton; species Calotriton arnoldi. The sequence goes on from CAWUFW010007066.1 coordinate 928,509, forward strand.
TCTCGCCGTCCTAGTGGATATCCTAGGAACCTGGATGTTGCCATGTAATGAGTGAGACTGAAGTATTTGGAACAGAACTGCAAAGTTTTAATTGTTTTTATGTGTGACATTTCTGTGTGTATAGTGTACTTATACGTGACTTTTCAGTTCCCCGATTGAGACTTTATCACACGTACAACCAATTATTTCCATGAAATGAGTCAAATATATATGACGTAAGTTTTTTGTACAATGTTATAGTGTACCATTAATCTTAAAAAATGCTAGAAAGGAAAGCAGTCACGGCTAAAGGTCAGGAATGGCCGAAGAGGTGCTGTGATCTCATTTTTTATTGTACGGAGTGTTCTAGGAAGCAGCGTCTCTTTAATGTCACTCTATATTGTGCAGCCTCTCTTAATGTCACTTTCTACTAAATAGCCTCAGCCTGTTTGTGGAAGCAGTTTCTCATTGTGTTCGGATCTCAGTTTGGATCAGGAGCATATCACAGTGCCTAAGTCACTCTGACTTGGCTCCCACCACATTTTGTAATCATGCCTTTGGTGCCTAAGTTTGTAGCCTGTGACTGATGCTCACAAGTTCGTCTAATCACTACAGTCTTCCTCGACACTGGTGGGCTTAAGTAAGTGATCAGCCCCACAGCTCCAGTGATCAGCGTGCATAAGTGATCCTAACCTCAGAAAGAACAGACAGCAACAAATAAAACAAAACAGATTGATGTCCGATTTCTTGAGAGCGATGGGTACCTAGGCTGACCCTCCATGGAACAAAGCAGATCTCAGACCCACAAGAAATAGCAAACACGTTTGCAGACCACCTGGAGAAGGTATATACCTCTTCAGCAACATACAGGCAGAAGACTCTTGTCAATTGCTAACAGATATACATTTGCCTACACTATCAGAGGTTGACAGGGATATATTAGACAAGGATCTTACAGATGACGAAATTCGAAAGGCGATTAATAGTATTCAATCAGGGAAGGCAATGGGACCCAATGGGATCCCCATTGAGTTTCCCAAAACGGTAGCTTCTCATGCCGCGCCGCACTTAAGGAACATGTATGATGAAAGCTATGATAAAGGAGTCCTGCCGGAGGACCAACGTCTGGCTTCTATTGTAGTTATCCGTAAGCCGGGGAAGCCCGCTGAGAACTGCGGCTCTTACAGACCGATTTCTTTAATCAATGTAGAAGCAAAAGTCCTTGCGAAACTTCTCGCCTCCCATTTGGTCTCAGTGATCCCGTCTTTGGTCCACCCCGACCAATCTGGCTTTATGCCGGGGAGGAATTCGGCGTTGAATATCCGCCGCCTTCACAATGTCCTTGGGTGACAGAAATACATTGAGGAAGATGCAGTAGTGTTGTCCCTAGACGCCTCAATGGCGTTTGACTCTATAGAATGGCCATATCTCTTTGAAGTACTGAGACGTCTGGGATTTGGCCCGAAATTTTTGGGCTGGGTAAAACTGCTTTATACGGACCTGCGGGGCCTAGTACGGGTTAATAATCACACGTCCAGAACATTCCAGTTAAGTAGAGGCACCAGACAAGGCTGCCCCCTCTCCCCCCTGATTTTCTCCTTAATGATGGAGCCACTGGCGTCTTGGGTGAGAGGTAATGCATTGCTTAGAGGGCTGAAATGGGTGGAAGGGCATGACGACAGGATATCGCTATATGCTGACGATATCCTGCTATATCTAGTGTCCCCCTACACATCGATACATAGAATCTTAAATATCTTTACGAACTTCGGGAAATACTCCGGCTACGCGATTAACTGGAGCAAGTCGGTACTATTCGTCCTTCGGGGCCCAGTTCCCAAACTCCCCCCAGGCTGCAAAGTGGAAATTGCCCTTGACGGATTCCGCTACATAGGGGTCTTTATAACCCCAGATCCCCAACTCTTTCACGATCGAAACTTAGTAGCTCCCTTGGATAGGCTGCGCAACGATGTCAAACACTGGAGATCCCTGCCCCTTTCCTTATTAGGCCGGGCTGCCCTGTTTAAGATGTTAGCTCTTCCGCGCTTTCTACATATCCTTCAAAACTGTCCGAACAGGGTTCCCGACTCCTATTTCAGAAGTGTGGAAAGTGAGGTTAGGACGCTACTGTGGAATGGCGGACCGCCCCGCATCGCGTTACATAAACTGACTAAGGGGTGGTACGATGGGGGGATTGCACTCCCTGATGTAAGACTTTACTACTGGGCCTTGCAACTAGTGGCAGTGAACCACTGGATATATCGCTCCCCGATAGACCCAGCTTACATGTTAGACAGATATCAGATGGGTAGAGAGGGGTGCCTGGGGGCCCTATATATGAAAGTCCGGAAAGGAAGATACCTCGGCCCGACGGCCCATACAGTGGATATTTGGCACCAGGCGACTAGAAGTCTTGGATGGACAAATGTAATGACCCAGGCCACACCACTGTGGTCTACCCAAAAACTAGGGGGCATATTATCAAGGGCTTTATCGCCGATTTAGCGGCACTTTTTGCCGCTAAATCGGCGATATTTTTAACGCCCTATTAGCAAGCTGTCGCTAACAGGCGTTAGCGACAGCTTTCAGGCGTTAGAGGCTGGGAATTATACGCCTTGCATGTCAGCGATATTTATCGCTAATGACATGCAAGGTAGGCGTTCCTAACCTAACAGCGACTGAAAACAGTCGCTAACATCGCTATCGCCTATTAGCAATAACGGCGAGGCGATAAAAATACGCGCGCTAACCGCGATTAGCGCTGGTTTTTAGAACTGGTAAAAGCATGACTTAACAATAATAGTCAATGGGAGGTGGATTGCAAGGTTAAGTCCCCAGCATTAGCGCGAGGAATCTATCGCTGGATTTCTCGCGTTATTGCTGGGTTTCGCCGCTATCGCTGGATATTTTATCGCATTGGAGATAAACCTTGCTAATAGCATGTTATCTCCGCGGTAATATCCAGCGATAGCCGGCGATAGAAAAACGCGCGCTAAGCAAGCTTTGCGATAATTATCGCAGGTTCTTGCTAATATGCCCCCTAGTCCCTCTTTGATTAAACTGAACTTCACAGTCTCGCTTGTAAATGCCACTTCGCCACTGATATGTATGCTCTGCCTGCCTGGGCGGTTTTCAAACCACGTGATGAATAGCTTTGCATAGTAAAGTCACTGGTCACCATATTGAGAGAATTAAAGCTGGAAGAAGCACATTTTCATTTGATAATTTAATGTTAAAAACGATAAGCATCTTTATTCAGCTGTTGCCATAAAAGTACATATAAAACTTCACAACTTTGGTTTTTCATGAAATGCAAAGCAACACGTTTTATGTTGCAGCGGTCCAGAGTGGTAAGTTGTGTTCATTAACCTCACTATAGATGAGGGGGAGTTTACAAACTCGAGGTTCCAGCAGCCGGGTACATAAAATGTGGGAGACTGATTCCTGGCTTAATGTGGCTATGGTAACGATGGTGGGTAGGCATTTATTGTTGTTGCGGCGCTGTAGATGATTGTGGATGTATATTCTATACTTGTGGGCACGAAGATACGCACAAAGTAATATGCACATTTGGGAATGCAGGTAGATACCGTCGCATCATTGGCTCACCCCGCTCTAGGAGCTAATTTTGATTAAGCAGGGATTGATTGTCTGGCTATGAGGGGTGGGGGACCAGGTGCCCAGGGCAGAGGTTTGCTCTGCATTCTGTTGTAGGGAGGCTGTTCCCATGTCACTTTTCAGTTGATGGTGTGCCCGACGTGGTGGCTTGTCAGGGGCAAGGCAATCTGTTGACATGGGGGTGATCTATGCTAGCTTTGAATCAAATTTGTACTGCAGGCTACCAGAGGGTGTTGGCGCGGCAAGTATGCCTTTGTGCGGCCTGGCGCCAGGAAACCGCGTGCGGGTGGCCCCTGCTAAAAGGGGTTTGCCCACAGGCACCTGCTGCTGCCGGTGGTCCTGAGAGGTAGCCCGTCGGGTAGCATCGGCGGAGCAGTGGCAGTGGTGCCTGGCGCCAGCAAGGGTGGAGTGACGGGAGCAGCCTGTTTTGGTGGTGGGCTATATCAGGGCTCCCACCCGGACGGCGAATCTTGCCTCTTGGGGGGGCCGCATCACCTGGGCTGGTAAGCACATGCATTGGCTGGGCAGAAGCCAAGCAGGGCTGGGCTGGGTTAGTGCCTCGCTGGGGAACCAGGTTCGAGTCGCAGCAGGAACGCCCAACATCCTGTGATTCTGGGCAAATCACTCAATCTCCCCGTGCATAACAAATGAATGGGTCAGTCTGTAACGCAACTGGTGCTCAAGTGAAGCGCGCTGATAGCTTGTGCAGCATGCGTGCACTGGAGTAACACTTCGATAAAGTTGTAATTTGGGGGTTTTGAGACTATGATGTAAGTCAAAGAAACTCAGGATAGAGCTTGCGCAGTCTCACCAGTTCAGAACGAAAGCATTGTCAATAGTCTTACGAGTTAGCCAGAGTGTTGCTCATTTACCTTACGCAATTACCAACCAGTGACAAAATCAATAGTCCTGGCTGGCTATAGGTCCAAGGTTACGGGATGAGTTAATTGACGGGTACAAAAGCAGAGGAGGCAGGACTATGCGGCATGCAATACTAAGCTCATACGTCAGCTTATATGTTTTAATCCAATACCAAGAGAGCGTCTAGGTTCGGGCCAGAACCAGTAGCACAGCGGGGGGCTTTAATAAGTACTTTTAAGCATGCAAGTGGCACATTGGATAACGGTGCAAGATAATTACCCCTTAAGGTACACCTTGTGCCAGTCAAATGGGGACGAATTCTGCAATAGATGAGCATGCTTGTTAATCAATACTTTGTTTCAATCTGAAGGGAGGATTGGCCTACCTCTGACATGCCTTACCTCTGACATGCCCTTGACTATTATCCTTTGACTTGAAACCAGATCATGTCCAGCTGTTTTAAGCTGGGTGGGGCAAGGCACACAACAGCCGAGGGTTATCATCGACAGTGGGGATGGCTTGGGGAGCGATGAATGCTTGGTCTGCGTGCACAGGCAGGCGATTTCTGCGTGGGCTTAGCTTTGCATGCTACCCAGCATTGGTTTTTACTGACTAGGGTGATGCAGTGGAAAGTGTTGCAAGCATGCGCCGAGAGATGGGTCCTTCAATACAATCCATAACCTTAACCTGGTTAGTATTCAGGCCAAGGAGTGGCTGCATGACACCCGGGTGCTGGAGATGGTTTGTTGGTTGGCATGCTTTTCCAGATGTTTGTTGCAAGCTCTCACATGTTGTTGTTTCCGCAGAGTTTGGGGCAGGTTAGTATGCCTCATCTTGTCTCTGCGGGTTTGATGTGTCTGTCGGGTCATTATGACTGAGTAGAGCCATTATCGCTTTGTATATCTGGGTATAAAGGAATGCCAGGCAAGAATCTAGGGGATTATAGAGCAAGTGTTCCCTTTTCTGAGCCTAGTATATGCAGGAGTGAGTAACATTAGTAGCCGCCAGTTGAATCGTGCATCATTCTCCTTCAAGAGAGTAGGCATTTTTTTAAGTGTGAAGTAGGCCCCATACAGGACTTCAAGGGAACAATCACCTAGGCTAACCTTGACAGTGCAAACAATTATTATTCAAGAGGGTTTGAGCGCTGCAAGTGTGGGCAGTCCTTGCTTTAGAAAGATGGAAGTGTTAGGACTATTGCACCCCCGATAGGGGACTGCTTTTACACATGGTCACAGGTGCAGCTCCCAGCAGGTTCACCTAGCCTTTCAGCCCCCTGAGGTCGTTAATATGACTACCATTAAGTCAAGTATCCACAGACATCTGTTATTCAGAGCCGACATACCTTTCAAGTTGACAGCGCGCTCAAATATGCGTCATGTTTGGCACATACATACAGGTTTCTTCGGCAAAAGCTACAGGTTCATGCTTCAATGGGATAGTCAGAGATCTGAAGGGCCAGTTTCAGCAGCATATGTACCATAAATTGGTCAAAACAATAACTCTGGTACTGCAAAGGCAGATAGTAGTCCCCCCACCCACCTCAAGTTCACCCAGACTCCAAATGAAAGGAGTACAATTTACTTTCAACAGGCCTGGCAAACAAATGTAACGCATTGAGTCGCAGCTTCAGCCAGCTGATATCATTGAGAGTTTCAGGGGTGGGGGGTTGTACCTCCAGGCAACAGGCTCCCACTTCAGGAGCAGGGAGAAGCAGATTCTGGGGCAGGTTAACATACCTCAAATGTGTATCTGTGGTTTTAATGCATGTGTATCTCTGGGCTTTTGGCTGGGTAGAGCCATTCTCACTTAGAGGTATGTCAATGTTAAAATGTTGTGCTTATGACGGTTCTCATGACCAATGCGTTTTTTTGTATCTTTCCTAGGTGAAGAGACATAAGTTAGGTACTTCATCGCTTACAACGTAGCACATTAAGGCAGCGGTGTATAAGTTCAAGTAGCAACTGGGGCATTTCCATCATTAGCGCAGCAGCTGCTCACATGGTTAGCAGTAAGCAGCCTGGGAAGTCTGGGGGGAAATCACCACAGACAAACTGAACAGGCAAAATTCTTGTAAGAAAGGAGGGTTTCACGTCAAGTACACGAGGACTCCCTTGCTTAAGGTCACATATTTCTAGGCTCATCGGATAGTTGAGACTTTACACATCACAGTAGGGTGGGTGCATCAATACGGCAACACAGCACCCAACTAGAGCCCGCAGTTAGAGGGGGATTGGATGTTGTACATACTGTCTTCCTGTTCTCACCATCCAGAAGCTTTTCTATCGCTGGTCTGCATCCTGGTATACAAGAGCAGCAGTTTTGCACTGGGCTACTCACGCTAGGGTGGGAACATCAGCAGGGCGACTCAGGAGCCAAAAATCGCAGTCAGATGTGATGGGCTTGCAGGCAAGGCTGACATGAAGTAGAATACTGTAAGGATGAGTGTGGGCTAAGGGTCCCTGCAATTAAGCCAATACAACCTGCTGCCTCTCAGCCAGGTGGGCTGCGTTAGTTGTCATCTAAAAAGTGTGCGGTGGCCTCAATAGTGTTGAGACAGATAGGTTTGGAGCACATATGCTGACAACCACCAGAACACATGTGCATTTTCAGTGAAGGTGCAGGTAGATTGGTTTGTATGATTCACTACAGGTTATCACAATCCAAAAGCAATGGCATCTGTTCAGCACACTGGTATACCTTTAGCAAAAGTAGGGTTATGGGCCACACATGAAAAAGCGCTATGCAGTCAGGTGGGGCGTGAGTTTGTCATTCCTAAAAGGGTGCTGTTACCTCAACAGTGTTGAAAAAGCTGGGTTGGAGCACAAATTCGGACAAATACCAGTGCACGTCTTGCATTCACATTTAAGAAGGTGCAGGTACATCTGCTGATATGTTTTACCCCATGTCCTCAAATCCAAAAGCATTGGCAAACCTTTTTGGCTCTCTGATATACTGTTGGCTTAAGCGGTATATGGGCTACTACTCGGGTGGGGACACCAGCATGGCGACACAGCACCTGTCACAAGACTCCACCCTGTCCTCGCCTGATGACCCTCTCCAGGGGGTCCATATTTCTCTTGGTACCGCACATGGTCATCAGGGAACCTCCAAATGTGGACTTGCCAAGCAAGGGGGGTAACCAAGGGCTTAGTCAACCCCCATATGGAACTGCACATAATGGGACACAGTGAACAAGGGAGTATACCACGCAGAAGCCTGGTCAAGAGGAGAGCAGTAGTTTTAATTTCTATGGTAATATCTCTGGCCGGCGCTGTACTCCCATACAACGGAGGTCAGCGGGTAGAGAGAAGGGTATTGTGCGGCCGTAATTAATAACTGTTAACAATTATACCGATGGCCTTGGAGGCGAACTCCACCATGATTACCAGCGAAGCCTTATACCAGGGACTGGGCGGTAATGGGTAAACACATGACGTGGCAACACCTAACAAGAAGGCCCTTAGTGGCGCATAGGGCACCAGAGGGATTTCTTCCTGAAAAGTGGTAAAAGTAGAGATCAGTTGCTGAAACCCCGGGGAAGCCATTGAACATGCCCATGGGGGTAAATAAAACTGTGGTTAAAACAGAGAACAGTAGTTCCCAAGTTAAGTGGAGGCCATCGAACTTGCCTACGGAAGGGTAAATAAGCCATGCGCAAGCACACCAAGCATGAGGGCTTGGTTCAACTCTAAGTCAAAATCATATAAAGTCTGAAGGGCTCGGTGAATTAGGCATGGTCTCTTTAGTGCTACATCGCAAGGTTTCCCCGATAGGGCCGGGAAACACCTGCAGAGGTAGATGTGAATTGTCCAGCCAAAAGGACTGGTAAGCATGTCAGAAGTAAATGGGAATTGTCCGGGTCTGGAGAGGCTGTTGAAATTTCTCACAGGAGGGTAAACAGCGCCATGCACAAAATTCATGAAACAGAGGGGTTCCTGGCTTTATCAGACTCGGCTCTTGCATGCCAAGACCACAGGATGTTTTGATGTGGATGGGGGTCCATTTGTCTAGTATGGGCATGGACCTGTTTTGTTGGACCTGGGTGATGCCCTAGAATCAGCAGGGTGTAAGTAAGAATGCCTGCCTTGGTGGGGGGCCCTGGGTATGACGGGTGCCACACCCAGAGCTGTGGCGGAGTTACAGGGAGATCCAGAGGCTGAATGGTACGTAGGGGTACCCTCTTCAGGACCAGAAGAAGGGTGCAAATACCAAATAGCCCCAGGAAGTCCTTACGGCAGGACCCTGGAGGAACGACGGCGCCCCGTTAGTCTTTCGGGCGGTTGTAAACCTGAGCAACCGGAGGCTTGCCTGGATACGCTCCGCCCCCTCAAGGGGCGTGAGTAAATGGGTGGACTGGTGGGCCACAGGATGTAAGTGGTAATCCCCCAAAATGGTTAGCACCGATTGGTTATGCCACGGTGCAATTTGGCTCATCAGGTGGGCAGGCAGCATAGGGGCTGCCTGCCCTTGGATCGCCCGTAAGTTGACCCACCATGATGGCATATTTTTTATGCAAAATAAACCTGCAGCAATGTTTTCTCCAACAACCAATGTGTCTTGTGTATTCTTTATTATGGTATTGCTGTGTTTGCGGGTTGGGTGTGTTGCCGATATTGGCACTAGGGCCCTGCACGCTGTTTAGAATGTTCAGGGGTTTGGCGGTGGGCGGGAGCCATTCTGTGTGGAGACGAGACGGGAACATTGATAAATTACGTCATGCTCCTTACCATTTGCCTGCGACGCTTCTACAGGCCTTTTCTGGTGACGAGGACAGGATACTATCTGCTGCACCTTCCCTTGTCTGCTCTGGTCTATCCGTCAGGCTGTCTCTGTAATTCAGTCTCCCCCAACAACCAAGGGTAGTGCTTTATTAGTGCCTCCTTTCATGTGCTCCTGTGCGGCATCACTGCCGCTGCCCTTCCATTCATGGACTGATGATATTCCTGCACTGGGGCCACCTCTCCCAGTTCCTGTAACTCTACACAGCCACGCCTGGGGCCAAGTTTACTTCCCAGCAATGCCTCCTGCCTTACTCATCCAAGCCTTGAGAGTGGACCTTGTGAAAGGAGATCCTACCCATACTTATTGAGCGTTGTGTCCTCAAGTTAATAGGTATTTACAGTGCAACTACCTACACCACCTGCTGGAATTCTGCCAACTTTCCACCGTTTGTGTCTACTTAAGGTTTTCTCTCCTCCAGCCTCTACGCCTTCCTCACCATTTATTCATCTCCAAGACCCTTATGTAAATTAACTGCAAGCTCTCCTGCACATCAACTAAAACTCCGTTACAGGCTCGGAAAATTAATTCAGTGGCAATGCCTGTCACTATCCTGGATGTTCCTGGTAAGCCGAGGGAACGATGGAGCCTGGCTATTGATGGAACACAGTATAGTGGCAAGCGCAAGCAAGCCCAACAATATAACTGTTTGGTTGCTGAGGACAGGCATTTATTTGATAATATATTGCTGGTTGAGAAGCCAGAAGGTGCAGAAGTTTGGGCTGCATACATGGAAGCCTAAAGAAGAATGGAGGAAGACTTTGATACTAACATCAGTAGTATTCTGGAACATCACAATTTTTATTACATATAACATCACCGGGCGAGACAGTAGAAGCTTATGTTGCTACATTGCATATGTTAGCATCAACTTGTGCATTCAACAATACATATAAAATGATACGTGAAAAAGTAGTGATGCACACAACGTCTGTCAAGGCACAGGAGAAGTTACTATGTCACAAGGACCCAAGTCTCAACAAAGTGATTAGTACCATCAAAAGAAGCGAACGTTCTGTGAAAGGTGTGAAAATACTCAAGAGGCCAGAAGGACATGCCAATGAGGTGAATCATGTGCGCACACATGTATAACCCAGACGTAACAATGCCATGACAAAACATAAGTCTAAAGGTCACAAGCAAGGTGAATTGAACTGTGATGAATGTTACCGTTGTGGTAGCCATATGGCAACCTTCAAACATTGTCCTGCACTACAAAGGGAAAGACATGAAAACAAATAAAATTATATTTATTTAACAAATCAAAAAATGGTGAGTAGCAACGCACAACACAGAGGACCCAAAACTATGTACACAAAAGAACTCAGACAAGGGCTGTAGGTGGATCGGGGAGAACATGGCAGCCGCTTGAAGCTGGCCGCTTGCTCACCGGAGGCGCCCGCTCTCGTAAATGAGCATAAGAAGCGCTGAAATGTGGTAAAATCCTGCCCGTGGAGAATATAAATACCTTTTTGCTCTGCACCCGTGATATGTGTCGCAGAGGGTTGCCTATTGCGGTGGTCCGCGATCCTGCTGTCCTTCTCGCCGGTACCCGCTGGGAGGAAGCCGCCCTGGAGCTGAGGAGGGGCCGCAGAGCGGTGGCACGCGGTCTCCTCCGGGGTAGCTCAGGCAGCGGCAGCACGCGTTCTGCATGCCTGGTGGTGGAGGAGGGAGCAGCATTTGGAGCAGCGGTCAAGACCAGCGGGGATAAAGAAGAGCAGGAACCCCTGTGCTCTTCCCAGCGAATCATAGATGACAACAGTGATCCAGCCTTCGTGAGTGAAGGTAAAAGGAGCAGGAGGGGTTCCCAGAGGCCCCCAAAAACGGTGGTCATAGAGAGAAAAGGCAGACCCTGTGCAGAGAGATAACAGTTAGCAGAGGGAAGAAGAAGGGCTTTTTTCTTCCAGCCTCCTCTCAAGAAGCAGCACAGAGCCCTGAAGAGGGAAATCCTTGCGCTTTTTTGCGCTACGAAGTTAAAAGTCGGAGCATTAAGGCTGGCAATAAGCTAGGTAGGGGTAGGGAGAGGTCTGGTGACAATAAGTTAAAAATCACCTCCTCTTTGAGATCCTATTTCAAGGTTCAGCCTACAGTGATTGACCTTATTACGCAGGGAGAAGAATTTAGGAAAAACAGGAAACCAGCCCCAGATAGACCGTAATATGGAGCAAATGGTAGCTATGGAAGGGTCTCCTTACTTAATCCCACTAATGGCCAGAAGCAGATCCCTATTGGGGGCAGGGTGAAACTGTGACCCTTTCCGATCAAAAGGGGAGAGATGAGTCAGCTAGGGTTGAAGCAGCCTCCAGTGACCTCGCAGGGACTTCATTAACAGCTATGGAAGCGCTGTTCCACACCCTTTCGGAAGACATAAAAAAGGGGTTTACAGTCTCCAAATCTAATCAGGGCGAGATTAGGAGTTTCTGCGAGTCATTGGAAAGGAAGATAGATCTTTTAAATCTAAGAACCGAGACACTTGAAAACTCGGTAGGAGAGTTGAAAGATGAACTGTGCATTGTCAAAACTGACATACTGGCCTTGAAAAAAGAAGAACAAGAGGTCAGAGACAAGCTATAACAACTTGAAAATAATTCCAGGAGAAGTAATCTGCGTATACTGAATGTCCCAGAGGGAAAAGAAGGAGAGGACTTAAAATCGTTTATGGTCATATTATTGAAAGAAACGCTACAGTTGGATGAGACTGAGGAAGAAATAAAGAGAGATATACAAAGGGTGCATAGAGACCCTTTCAGGAGGAACACTAACAAAACAAAACCCCGGAAGATCCTCCTCAACTTCCATACGTATTCTCTAAAAGAAAAGATTTTGAATATGGCCCTAAAATCTAAATCGTTGAAAGGGAGAGATTTCTCGTTTGAAATACGGTCCGATCTAGCTAGAGCTACCCTAGACAGGCAATGGGAGCTGGGGAGAAAACTGGAGGACTTTAAACAATTGGGGGCGGTCGCCCAACTCAAATTCCCAGCATCCCTAAGAATTATGCACAAAAACAAAATGCATAACGTAAGGTCTAAACAGGAGGCGGATGAGCTCTTAGAGAGCATGAGGAAAGGCAACATTTAATATCTCTATATCATTTCTTTCTCTGGTGGCAGGTTTAAGCTGATTAATTATTATCAGAGGGCTGAAGGGGACACGTTTGGGGGGGGTCCACAAATATGAATAAAAAGATAAACATGAATAGATAAGTTATCAAATAATACACAATAAACGGATGGACACATAAAAAATAACAACAAAAAATCAAGAAAAAGAGGGGCAGGAGCCTATCTAATGTGTTATACTTATGGCTTCCGCACGAATAGAGAGTTTTGGTTGGCGGGTGGCCTCCGGGTGAAGCAGCTAGGACTAACAGCTAGTCCAGGATAATACAGGGGTGGGTTCTCCAGGGTAGGGCTTCGGGGTGGGAGAGGAGGGAAGGGTTCACTGGGTGGGGGGCATGTGGGAAAAAAACAAAAAAAGTTTCTCATTCACTTTAGTTAAGTTATCTATCTCAGTCAGGAATGCAGTGGTCAGGCATCTTTCTTTTTTAACTTTGCCCCAAATCCATCTCAAACTCAAAAGTACTTTACTTAGAGAATGATTCAGCTGTTAACGTGGAATGTCAATGGTCTGCGTGTTAAACAAAGAAGAGCCAAGATCTTGCAATATGTCAGAGATTTCATTACAAGACCGGAGGCTACATTATGCAATAACTTTTATTGCTGCCCAGACATGCAGCCCTTTAAAGTGTAACAAATACATCATAAGTAAAAACATTCCAAACAGCATAACAAAGCGCCATGGTAACCAACTATCTTCCTCTTTTATTCGCTGCTCCTGGACAGTTAAGTACAACTTCTTCCTATCTCCAATACTTTGATGTCTTTTGAAGTAATTTGTACAAACTAACCTTGTTTTTTTCCTAGGCTACACTTTAATAATAATATCGTCTAACAGGTAAGTTAGCTAACCTCCTGTTGAACGACACCCTTCCAATTTATGGTTGGGTGTTTCCCCCCCTTCTTTCTTTGACCAAATCCTCTTATGCGGAACCTAGCTCCGACCGGGTCGCAATGATCGGCAACAAGGTTTAACTCACCTCGTAGCCGTGGGGCCACAACTGGGTGTCTCGCCTCTCGACGGCACACACGCCCCCACTTCCGGGTCCTTCGGGCCTCCCCTGAGGAGACCCGCAAGCGGAATTTACAGCATTGACGTCACGGGTCTCTCCTCTAACGGGACCCGCCAAGCAAAATGACACCCTGTGAAAGGGCCTGCTCCGGCTCGTGCTGTGCGTCTCCATGGCAACGCACATCGCAGAGCCAACGGACAGTGTGTCACAGTTTGTCAGCTGTTCAGTTGAGCCTCGAAAAGACTGTAATTTGCATAGCGCTAACGAAGGGGAATATTTAAACCAGTATTAAGGCTATTTAAAAATAAAAAAAAGGGGAAATGTTACAAAACGACACAGAGCTTAATAGTGAGACCCCCCTCACAGAGAACTCACTTATGAATCTCTTTGAGAGACAGCTGAAGTCCTCCTTAAAGGCAGTAGAGGCAGCACTTACAAAGAGGAAAAGAGATATTCCTGAGGAAGAAACAGTTTCTTCTGAAGAGGAGGACCCACTCCCTAAGAAAGGCGGTAAGGTCTTAAAAAGGTCAAAGCACCTTGAGCCTCATGGTAGCCTGCGCGCTACAAGTGACCGGATTTTATCCATTGGTAGCCTGTGCGCTACAGACGAGCCGGTGCCCTGAGCGGCACAAAGAGAATGAGCAACCTTCATGGCGCAAAGAGTGCAGGTATCCCTCGCGGCACACAGAGACCAGGTGTCCTTCGCAGCACAAGAGACATCACTCCTATTGACGATGACGACTACTTGTCCCCAATCGACATTGATGATGAGGCTGATGAGTATATTTTCGATCCTCTAGAAACATTTGATAATGACCTCCTTGACGAGGACTTAGGGCAACCCAACAACTCCGATTCCATTAAGGACTCTTCAGGGATGGAGATGTTTAACCCCTCCAAAATCACCCATCCTAGAGGATCCGACTGGTGGCCCTTGGACCATGTAGCCAAATTTATTAAGGTTTGGATTAGGAAACCCCTTGAGAGGGATTCACGAAATCTGATGAGGTCCGAATGTCCTAGACCCTTCTTGGACAATAAGGCAGGCATGACTCCCAACCTAGATCCAGAGTTATTTACCTTCCTGTTTAAAACAGGAAGGGATCCTCGTAAGGGTCTGGAACGCTGCCTTAAGCAGTGCCAAGATAAGTTACTGGACACGCTATGCCCCCTTGCTAGAATTCTAGACCTTGCAGAGAAGTCCTCCATGAATGGCACTCCGGTTGACACCGAGCTCCTACGAGGATGGAGTCAACGTGCCCTATGCCTCCTCGGAAATGCAAAAGCAAGCCTTACCTCCGAAAGGCGAAGGGCCATTCTAATGCGGATGAACCCCAAGTTAGGGGACCTGGCCAATAAAGACATACAGGGAGACCCGAATGGGCTACTCTTCTCGGAGACCTTTATTAAAACCCTTAGCAAATATGTCTCCACCTTCTCCGCATTTAGTAAGGCCCAAACCAACATGAGACGGATGTTTGGGGGTAGAGTTTTTGGAAGGGCTGACAGGGCAGGACCGGCTGCCAGCCGCGGATGCAATAGGTCCTCCTTCTATCAACAGAACCAACGCGGGTATGGAAGATACTTCCGCGGGAACAATACCTTCTTCCCTCAGAGGGGCCGCAACAGTCGCACATGAGGCGGAGGCAACCAGGCAGATTCCAAGGCCAAGGACAACAAGGTAAGGACCCTTCCTCCTGGTTCTTCCCTCCCAAAGGTAGGGGGAAAGCTCTCTCTTTTCAGCCAGAATTGGTCATCGATAACCAACGATGCCTGGGTACTATAAACTGTAAAAGGTTTCAAAATAGACTTTACTATTACTCCTTACCAGCCCTTACAACCCAGAGAACTTACCCTGGACCACGAACAATCCGCTCTGGTAGACGCAGAGGTGAGTCAAATGCTAGCCAAAGGGGCGATTTACATTGTCTCAAAGACTGGCCCGGGCTTTGTGAGTACAATATTTCTCGTGAAGAAAAAGGAAAAGGGTTGGCGTCCCGTAATAAATCTAAAGGATCTAAACACCTTTCTTGTGTACAGACACTTCAAAATGGAAGGTATCCATCTTCTGAGCGACATCCTCCAAGAGAAAGATTGGCTCATAAAACTAGACCTCAAGGACGCATATTTTACAATCCCTATGGATCAGAAATCTCAGAAATACCTAAGGTTTGTATGGAGAGGTGTAACCTACCAATTTCGTTGTCTCCCCTTCGGCCTCTCCTCAGCACCTTGGTGTTTCACCAAAATCCTGAGACCGGTGGTCTCCTCTCTGAGGAGAAGAGGAGTTCGACTGATTATCTACCTGGACGACATCTTACCGATGTCTCAAAGCCAGGAAGAACTGCTAATTCACATGAAATGGACTGTGGACCTTCTAGAGAGTTTAGGTTTCATCATCAACATAGAGAAATCTGTTATGACTCCTTCGCAAAACCTAGAGTTCCTAGGTTTTCAGGTAAACACATCCTCGGCCCAGTTGCAACTCCCCTTGAAGAAATTATCAAAGATAAAGAAGGAAGTTTCTTATGTTTTATCCAAAGACACAGTGAGCTTGAGGGAACTAGCAAGAGTAGTAGGGCTCTTATCCTCATCCATTCAAGCAATTTCACCAGGGCCCCTTCACTACAGGGCCTTACAGAGACTAAAATCTTCAGGCCTGAAGAAAGGTCTTTGGTACTCAGACAACGTTCCTCTGTCTCCGGAGGCTCGAGAAGACCTCCTATGGTGGCGGAACAACCTAGACAGTTGGAATGGGAAAGCAATATTCGGAAATACTCCGGATCACATTCTGGAATCCGATGCGAGCAACTTAGGCTGGGGTGCCAGATTAGGAAAGATAGAAACAGGGGGGAAATGGTCCCAGGAGGAACTCACTTTACACATAAATTGTTTAGAGATGTTGGTGAGCTTGAACGCCTTAATGAGCTTCAAGTCAGCTCTGAAAAACAGTGTAGTACTAATCAAACTGGACAATTTTACGGCCGTCTCCTACATCAACCGCTTGGGAGGAGCAAGGTCAAGGATTCTGGCAGATCTAGCCAAGAAGATTTGGTACTTCTGCTGGAGTCAGAAAATAATTCTGAGAGCAGAATTCATCCCGGGCCATCTAAACACAAGGGCAGATTGGAATTCAAGGTTCCTAAGAGACTCGAGCGATTGGAAACTGAATCCTCTAGTCTTCCAGAGAGTTCAAGACCTATGGGGCCCCTTCGAGATAGATCTTTTTGCCAGCAGACTGACCTTCCAGATAGATCAGTACTTCAGTTGGAGACCAGACCCCCTAGCAACTGCAGTGGACGCTATTCTCCAACCTTGGAACATACTGAGTTGCTATGCCTTCCCTCCCTTCGCACTAATCCAGAGAGTTCTCTTGAAAGTTCGAATGGAGCGTTGCCGCATTGTTCTAATTACTCCCTTTTGGAATTCTCAAATATGGTTTCCAGGTGAGATGGAATTGGCGATGGAAGTACCACACCTTATCCCAGGGAGTTTAGACCTCCTTCAGGGCCTAGAAGGAGAGGTACACCCTCTTCTCTTAGAAGGAAACATGAACCTTCTTGCCTGGAAGATTTCAGGGGTTCAAGAAGATACTCAGGCCTTTCAGTAGAGGCTAAAAGCCTACTGGATGAGTCATGGGCTCCGAGAACAAGGAGAAGATACACCGGTGCATGGAAAAATGGTGTAGTTGGTGCCTGGAACGGGATATGGATCCCATGGACGCACCTGTAGTAGAAGTAGCAAACTACTTAGCGGACCTTTTTAATTCAGGGCTATGTTATAGAACAGTAACTTGTTACAGATCAGCAATTTCTGCAGGGCATTCCTTGTTAAATGACTTTTCTATTGGTACCGATCCCTTAATACGTAGAGTGATGAAGGGAATAAGACTTAAACGTCCCCCTAAGCCCAAATATAATTCTTTATGGAACGTAAACCTTATCTTCAACCTTTTTTTATCCTGGCCAGATAACTGTTTCCTTACAAGGAAACAATTATCCATTAAGCTAGCTACACTTCTTTGCCTAATATCTTTTAGAAGAGTGTCTGATGTTAAGGCGTTAGAGATATGTAACAGGATTTATTCCCCGGATGGAGTGTTGTTCGAAATATGGAAAAGGACCAAGACCATGTCTGAGAACATTTTCTACCCTTATTTTTTAGATTGTCCCAAACTATGTGTGGTAAGTTGTATGAAGGTGTATGAACAGAAAATGATTGTTTTTGGACCTAGCAATGAAAGCCAACTACTGATTTCCTTTGTCAAACCCTATAAGGCAGTCTCTTCTGCTACAATTTCGAGATGGGTCAGAACAGTGATGTTGGAAGCAGGTATAGATTTATCCAAGTTCGGCGCACACTCTTCCCGTGGCGCTATGGCCAGTAAAGTATTCTGGGGTGGAGGATCCCTTTCAGATATTCTTAAAGCAGCAGATTGGTCAAATGCTTCCACTTTTGTTAAATTTTACCTTAAACCTGTAGAACATGTAAGCAATATAGCATTGAAAAGCTTTAAACTTGCATAATGTAGCCTCCAGTCTTGTAATGAAATGACGATTCTCCAATTATCATACAGAGAGAATCTTGATTTCATTAAAGACAACAGAGGCTGACATTATCCCTCCCACCACTCCCTGGTGGATGGTTTGTTAAGAGATGTTTGTTATCAGAAATGTTTATTCTTGCTACTATACTTTTTAATGTCATATTGTCTTTAATCTATTTGTCGTACCTGGAAACAAGTATTACTTGCATTCCCTTCTATCTTTCAGACTCTGCTTCCTTGTAAAAAGTTCATAGTGCCGTTTAATATGGAAGAAGTTGAACCTACAGTTACTTTACCTTTCGCAGCTCTAAGAGGAAGATAGTTGGTTACCATGGCGCTTTGTTATGCTGTTTGGAATGTTTTTACTTATGATGTATTTGTTACACTTTAAAGGGCTGCATGTCTGGGCAGCAATAAAAGTTATTGCATAATGTCAGCCTCCGTTGTCTTTAATGAAATCAAGATTCTCTCTGTATGATAATTGGAGAATCGTCATTCTCCAGCACAAGTCATCATCTTGCAAGAAACCCACCTAACAAAAAAGGAATCTACTACCATCTTTAAGAACCAAAAATGGGTTGAGCATATGGTCTGTACCGATCAAAGTGCCAACGTCAGAGGGGTCACCATTCTAATTAAAAAACAAATTAAGGCCCGTGTAATAAAGTCGCTTGTTGACACTTGTGGTAGGTGGGTTATTTCAAAAGTAATGATAATGGATAACCCCATAACGTTGGTAGGGTATTATGGTCCAAACCATGATGACCCTGAACCTTTAAAAACTATCTTCACTAACTTGCTGGACTTCTCAGACCCTGTGATTATAGCTGGGGATTTTAATATTGTATTAGATCCTAAATTAGATAAATCACCAAATAGTAGGGCTGTGGTAGCATCTAAATCTCGCACTTATCTGCATTCAATGATGAAGCAGATGGGGCTTAGTGACGTTTGAAGAGAGAGATCGGGCTCACAATTGGGCGCTTCCTATTATAACGGAAAGTATGGTCACAATTCTAGGATTGATTTTGCTCTGATCAGTTTTAGCTTGAGAGGGAGAGTCCAGGATGTCGGTTATTTGACGCCCCACTTATCTGACCACTCAGGGTTGTATCTCGATTTAGATCTGGAGAGTAGGAAGTTGGGCAGAGTTTGGACTCTGGACCGAACACTGCTTCGAGACTCAGAGGATATGGGTCACCTGAGTCTCGAAACTAAGGAATTTTTAGGCCATAACGTGGGTTGTGCTTCGCCTCCTATAGTGTGGGACTGTTTGAAGGCCTTTCTGAGGGGAAAGATTACTAGCAGACTGTGTTTTAGAAATAGGCAGTATAGGGAGGAGATTGCTCAAATTGAAACAAATATGAAGACCATCGAAGCAAGCATGAGTAGTGCAGAGGAAGTAGAGGAAAGGCTGGAAAACAAGGCCAAAATGGAGAAATTAAAAGAACAGTTGGATTCAACTCTCCAGACAAGAGTCCAAAAGGGATGGGAGGCAAGTAAGCTGGCCCACTTCGAGTACGGGGAGGGAGCACGGAGATTACTGGCCTGGAAAGCAAAGTCAGACAGAACTCGGAATCTGATCAGAGTAATTGAAGATGGTGGCAAAACTAGATTGACCACCGATGAGGAAATAGAGGGAGCTTTCCATGACTATTTCCAGCAATTATATCTGGAAGACAGGCTGATTAATAAATCTGAAGCTGAGGAATGGCTGAATGAGATCACACTCACTCCTCTGGATACCTCGCAACAACAGCTCTTAGAGCAGGTAATTACGCATGAAGAAGTTAAGAGAGTGATCTCTTCAGGCAAGGGGGGTAAGGCGGCGGGCCCAGATGGTCTACCCATGGAGCTTTATAAAAGCTTGGGAGAGGTCTTAGTTCCAGCAATGACCCAGCTCTTTAATGACATCTTAAGGGATGGCAAGAAATTGCCAAATTCCTGGGGCGAGGCGACGATCAGCTTAATATTAAAACCAGGAAAATATCCCGCAAGCTGTGAGTCTTATAGGCCCATATCGCTGCTAAATGCAGATTACAAGATCTTCGCCAAGGTCCTTGCGGACAGGTTAAGCAAAGTAGCTGGCGATATATTACATCTCGACCAAAAGGGTTTTGTTAAAGGGAGAAATCTTTATGATCTTACATATGACTTAATAGGCGCAGTAGATCTAGCCACAACGCACTCACTTCCCTTGGCTGCTATGACTCTCGATGCCACTAAGGCCTTTGACATAGTCAATTGGGTGTACTTGGAGGCCGTTATGGAGAGGTATAATATTGGCGAGAAATACAGCAGAGCAGTCAAGTTGATATACCTTAGCCCATCTGCGAAGCTGCTGGTCAACGGCAACTTAACAAGGCCTTTTAAGATTACCAGGGGCACTAGGCAGGGCTGTCCCTTATCTCCCCTCCTTTTTAACTTGTACACCAAGCCTTTTGCTCAGAAACTCAGAGATGAGGCGGGAATCGTACCATTCAAGCATGAAGGATGGGAGAGAAAAGTGGCCCTTTATGCGGATGATATACTGATTTTCACCTCAGATCTCTCAACAGCCCAGCCTGCCGTGATAAGACATGCTGAGGAGTTCAGTAGGATATCTGGATATGAGATCAATGTGGGGAAAACAGAGATCATGTCTTGGAATCTGAATGGGAGCCAACATCAGACCAAAAGAGAAATGAGGTATCTAGGGGTCAAAATAGTACAAGATATTGATGAAATTACAGGGGCTAATATGTCCAACATAACCAGGGAATGCACGCGGCTCATGAAGAGCTGGACCCATCGCCCCCTGACAATCTTTGGTAGGATAAACCTGGTTAAAATGATGGTTTTGCCAAAAATTACCTTTCTTTTTAATGCCATTCCACTGCATTTCTGTAAACCTTCCATTGATAAACTTCAACAGGCTATAAATTCCTTTATTTGGGCCTATAAGGGAACCAGAATTGCCTGGAAGAAGTTGAGACGCAGAAGAGAGAAGGGTGGGTTATGTCTTCCAGACTTACAGTATTATGCTTGGGCTTTCCAACTGTCCCACTCGAGGATGCTGTTAAAATCCCCCGATGGTTCTGGGGTTGGGTCCATGTTTGCTGCAATGCTGAGGGGAGTTAATTTAACTCAGGAGGGCTTTATGTTTAAATATGGAGACTCTAAATTTTTCAAAAGATAAGGTTGAAAGTGTTGCCGGCAATGGCCAGAATATGGGCTAACATCAGAAGGCTGTCGGAACTTAACTACTTTTCCAGCCTGGCCCCTCTCTGGGATTCCCCGGGGTCCCTGGATTGCTTAAAGGAAAAACTTGTGCACCCACTAAGGGATGCCGGTCTCAGTGTATGGGGGGACTTAACTCAGGAGGGCACACTCCTACCCTGGGAAATCTTACATGCTAGGCTGGAGGGAAATATCTCCAAATTTAAATATATACAACTCAAGAGCTGGGCTCAAAATCAGAAATCCCTTCTGGTGCAGGAAACTTATTGGAGGAGTATCTGGTGAGAAAACCAGTGGGGAAAAAAGAAATCTCCTTCTGGTATTGGAATATCGAAGAAGTAATAGACGGGGAGTTCAAATGTCCGGAAGATTTATGGGGGGTATGTCTACCAGGAGAGCCTGTTCAACAACTCTGGAAAGAATCACTGGGTACCCTCTTTCGGACGGTTACACCGGCATGGTTAAGGAGGAACCATTTCTTCTCAATCCACAGAGCATACCTGACCCCGCAAAGACTTTCAAAGATGACGAAAGGACCTCCTGTAAGATGTAAGAAATGTGATTTGGAGAGAGCATCAGACACACATATGTTTCAGGAATGCCCGGCTATCCACGACTTTTGGGTAAAGGTTGGTGAAACCATCTCGAAAATTTTAGATTTCCAAGTTAAGGTAAGCCTATCTTTGATAATATTTGGGATTTCTGAAGATGTTATAGATATAGCTAGATCATTCCTTTTCTATGCATGTTGGCCAGGCGGGAAATTTGTCGGAGATGGACAGAATGTTTGCCACCTCAACATTCTGACTGGCTATCCTCTGTTATTTCGACATCTAAGTTAGACTTGAGAAGATCTCAATCAAGGAGGAAGAAATCTCTTTGGGAGTTTTTATTAAAATGGCTAAATTCTGAGGAGGGCGGATATAGATAGAGTCTCCACCATTTAATAAAGATATTGCCCCATGATTATACTCTCTCTGGATCTCTCTGGACCGCGATGGGCCCTTTCCACTACCGTTTGGCCATCTAAGCAGTCGCCAGTAAATACCGGACCAAATAAGAGAGTGGACCTTACCCGTTGGGGGCGGTATCATTCCACTGCATAGCTGTGCCTGCAGGGGAGAACATAACCCATACCTGTTTGTCGGACACATCGAGCACAGGCGGTTGGTCTGGTTACCGTGGTCTGAGGTGAATGAGGACAAATTTAAAAAAAAAAAATTCTCAGACAATAATGTGTGACATAAATTGAATACATCTGTTAGTCACAAATAAACCTACAGCAGCAATTCTTCCCTAATATTCATTACTATGTACATTTCATAGGTTCAGTGTGCGAGAGTCTATGACATTTTGATCCTTTAATCATACCAGGGTCATCATCAGGACATTACAATTGATGCCTGAGAGGGATTACTCAAATGGTAAAAACAGAACAACTGAAAAAAAGGAAAAAAGATGGAATGAAATTAGTTGCCACCAAACAAAGTTCCATATGTATTCAAGGGCATACGCACTCACGTGGATTAAGTGAATTACATGCTTAGGAACAAACACATAAGTGGTCCAATCAACAGACTGCCACAATTAAAAGTGGTGAGTGCTCATAGTGTGGAAGAACATAGATGAAGGTCCAGTAAGTGCCTGCTGCGGTAGGGCTAGCTCACACCACTTGAAGGAACATGCAAGATATTAAAGATAAGACCTTATCTTTTGGCTTGCATGTTCCTTCAGGTGGTGTGACCTAGTCCTATCCTGGCAGGCACTTACCAGACCTTCCCCTGGGCTCTTCCGCATGATGAGCATTCACCTCTTTTAATTGCAGCAGTTTCTTGATTGGAACACTTGTGTGTTTGTTCCTAGGCATGTAATTCACTTCATCCACATGAGAGCATATGTCCTTGAATATATATGGAACTTTCTTTGGTGGCAACTTTCCCTTTTTCTGCGCGTTCTATTTTTACGATTGGAGTAATCCCTCTCAGGCATCAACTGTATGTCCTGATGACGATCTTGGTATTTTTTTAAGGATTGAAACGTTGTCGACTCTCGCAAATTGACCCTATGAAATGTATATAGTAATGAAGATTAGGGCAGAATTGCTGCTGTAGGTTTGTGACTAACAGATTTATTCAATTTATGTCACACACTATTGCCTGAGTTCTTTTTTTTATATAGCTTTGTGTCCTCTGTGTTGTGTGTCGCTACCCACCATTTTTTGATTTGGTAAATACATGTGATTTTATTTGTTTTCATGAATGCTGTGTCTGAGCATAATTGCTTATCCCAGTTAAAAAAAAGTTATGGATGTGTGGAATAGGGACCCTTGTTCCTTTAAAACATTATGTACCCCTGGTCCCTGTATATCCATGGATTTCCCTTGTGTTTGTGTAGCAAATGCAGAAAGAAGCACCATTTTGCCAAAATTTGTCATGCCAATAGTCGTGAAAAAAAAGTATTAGCTATGAAGAATGATGATGATGACAAACCTGAAATCATAGAAAGCTAAGATGGCCTGGTCTTGCTGGTTGCCATACTCGATAAGTGCAACATCTTAGACCAATGAAGGTGTGCTGTATAGGTAAACCAACAAAAGGTCACTGATAAGCATCATATCCAAGGAAGAATACAACAACTTGCCACATAAACATAGATTGCGATCAAGTTGTATCACACCGGTAGCATAAGTAGGACACCAAATCAGCTTAGAGGGGTAGCTCATGGCTAATCTAACATTCGAAGGGCAGTCTGCATTCACCAAGGTGTAAGCATTTGTTCAAGGTGTCAACATTCTGGGTTGGACAGAGCAACAGAATTCAGGCATGATGATTAATCCATGCAAGGCACCATACCTCTTCTGTTTCAGAAGAGGTATGGTGCAAGAATACAAAGCAATATTTTCGGAAAAGTCAGGTCAACCTAAGGGATTCCAACATCACATTAAATTGAAAGATCAAGCCGAACCAATAAAGCAGAAGGTATGCAACATTCTGTTATCCACATGTAAGAAAGTCAAGAATGTATTGGAGGATTGGTTGAAGGAAGGGGTGATTGAATCAATCTCAGTGTCCCCATGGTTATCACCCTTCGTAGTGGCAAAGAAAAAGAATCGTGAGATCAGACTGTATTAATTTGAGGCAGTTGAACCGACAAGTGATAGTTGAAAGTTATCCATTGTCTCACACAAAATGGTAATTTCTTTGCAAAGTGCCTAGGTGTTTTCAACATTAAAGTTCACCGCCGCCTACCATCAGGTTGAGCTCCTTGAGGATTTCTGGGATTTTACTTCTTTTATCACTCCCAGTGGATTTTACAAACTCCGCCAAATGCCTTTTAGCCATTATTCAGTCTCAGCAGTATTCCAGAAAGTAATGAACAGACTATTCCATGGGATAAAGGGGCTTTCCAGGATGATGTATGTGTGTTTTCTGAGGACCAGGAAAGCCATTTGGACATTTTGTGTGAAGTCCTAAAACATATCCATGCAAGCAGTTTGACCCTCAAAAAGGAGATGTGCGTGTTTTTTAAAGACAGAGTGGAGTACTTATTGCATATCATTAGCTTCAAAGGTGTTGTACCCAAACCCAGCGTAGTCTCTGCCATAGTCCAGTCACTGCAACTAACTAACATGGAACATGAACAAATTGCTATCAGTTTTAGGATTGTGAGAATTTTATTCCAAATATTTGGGAAACTACACAGAAAACGTAGAACCCATGTGCTGTCTTCCCGAAAAAGACATTGACTTTGTTTGGGACAAGAAGTGTTCCGATAGCATGTGCATCTTCAAGGAAGAATTGGAAGAGGCAGCACCCTTGATGTCTTTCAACAAATGCCTGCTCTCCATGGTGGCTGTCCATGCTAGTGAAGTGGGACCAGGAGCTGTCCTTAGCCGACTGCACATGATTGGGATCACCTCACCGCCTTAATTTCTCACAAGTTGAAGGGTTTGCAGCAAAGTACTCTGTCACTGAAGATGTGCTACTGACTTGTGTATGGCCATGGTCAAGTTTAAGAGTTTCATGTGGGAAAAGCTATTTTTGATTAAAATGACTACAAACTTTTAGTTACCCACTAAAGTAAGGGTAGTTCAGTCAAGGTATGTTCTTGTTTCTTTTGATGATGAAGAAAACGGAAGGGATGATGATGTGGCAGTTGCCTATATGTTGGATGAGCACTTTGGTGAAAATTTTGTAAGTAAAGCTGAATGGATGTTTGCAGTTGGCCCAGAGAAAGTGGCAGATGTAAACTTTAAACAATATTGGAAAATACAAGATGAGTTGTCAATTGAAGACAAAGTCATTCTGAGAAATGATGTGCTGGTGATTCCCATTCAATTGAGGTCAGGTCTCATTGCTTTGGCCAATAAAGGGCATCTTAGCATGACTGCCATGAAAAGAAAACTGAGAATGAACTATTGGCAGCCAGACATGGACCGTAATGTAGAAATGTTTGTTCAATATTGTCAGTTAAGTAGACAACAGCTGCGGTCTGTGCAGGTAACAGCAGTGGGGCTGCATTGGAGGGATTTTGGGGGACGATGCTGAGGGTAAATTAATTATTTATTTAATTTTCCCTCTGCATTGTCCCTCGAAATCCCCCCCAACGCGGCCCCACCACCCCACCGCTTTTACCTGCACGGACCGCGGCTGGTAGACAAGCAGGCAAAACGTTGAAGGTGCATGCTAGTCCTCCTTCATCTGTTCCAGTGAGTCCCTGGCAGTCATGGACAAAAAGTGGGTTTCAATTTAATTGGACATATGTGTACACTTCTTGAAACCATGGGTTATGCTGTGGTCTTAGTAAAATATTACAGCAAGTGGATTGACAGGGAATTTTTTGACTCCCTCACCCCAAACAACGCTCACCAATTCTTTAAACATGTGCTTCTTAAGATGGTTTCCCCTAGAATTAGTGAGTGACAGTGGCTCCCAGTTCATTTCCATAGCGATGTCTAAGTTTCTTAAATACTGCGGAGTCACTCACAGCAAAGCGTTCTTGTACCATCCCCAGAGTAACGGCCAAGTTGAGCGGACCAACCGCGTCATATAAAAGACCATACAATTGGCCTTAAAGGGTGACTTACCTGTATGGAATGCATTAAGAACTCGCCTCTGGGCATACCATACCACACCCCATAATGTTACAGGTAGAACTCCCTAAGAATTGTTGAGAGGTAGATTTACATCCACCAAGCTGCAACCTAATTGGTTTAAAAAGAGGGGAGATGGAGTTCCCATTGATGTTACCACTCATAATAGGGTTAAGGAGACTGTGAGAAACAGAGTTGAATTTAATCAAGCTAAGATGTAACGTTATTATGATCTAAGGAAATCCGCAATTCCCAGTAAAATATCTGTTGGGGATTTTGTAAGAATTAAAGACCCCCACAGCAAATTCAGTGGTGACAAGTTTGGAAAACCCATAAGGGCGATCAAAACTTCTGGATCTGCTATAACGCTCAGTAATTGGTGATGGTGGGATAAGTAACATGCCATTTGGGTTCTACCTGCTCACCAAGCATCCCTGATGACTTCTGGGATCACCATCTGGGCGGCTACTAGTGGCAACTCGAGGATGGTTTGGATATTACCATCCTTTCACCACCAGCTTTGACATTGTCTCACAATAGTACAAATTATTCTGTTGGTGCACATGTGCCAACCTCAAAGGGTCTAAGTCTGCTGCCTTTTCAAAATGTAGGAATGCACCTCTTAAGTTCAAGGTCTATTTGTTAGACTGATTCTCTACAAAAGTAGAAAGAAATTGTAGTGTTAACGTATCATTGATCAATATGTGTTGTTTTATATTATATTAACTTTGTGAGTTGTGTTGAATCCCTTGTGGCCTTTTCCCCCCACGCTCCTTCCTTTCTACCTCATGTGTCTCTGCATGCGAGGGCCTAACATTCTGTTTAGACTGTTCAGGGGTTAGGTGGTTGGGGGAGCCATTCAGGCATTCTACGTGACAATGCGACAGAAGCAATAATAAATTATGTTGTGCTGCTTACTACTAGCCTGTATCTTTACTGCACACATCTGTAGACCCATACTAGCTACCTTTAAACTATAATTGAAAGGGGTTGCAGTGTATTTTCAAGATCCCGGCTTTTGAGAAGTTAAAAAGGTGTAACGCAAGGAATATTTTGGCAGCACCTAAGATGGTCAACTCACTCTGAAACTTTTGGCAAGTCCGGCATCCTGCTACAATTTTAACTCCCCCTAGGGCATTATCCTGGGATTGATGGTGGATACTACAAGGGTGGTAGCCCACTGAGATTAGGTGGTCCAGTGCCCTGAGAAGCGCTGCAACGAGCTCTCAGCCACAGAGCAGCATGACCCTGATGGGCACACCAGTGATCACCGGCCCTCAAATGAGTATGTCCACTGAAGACGCTAGCTCCCTTTGTGGTTGAGAAATGCCACTGCAACAACTGTGAGCTAAGAACACCTCTGGACCTTGATTGTACCAAGCCAGAGGCAGCCACGCTGCGACCCAAGAATTCCCTGACAAAACAATATCAGGTGCATTGCGTTCAGAAAAGGCTGGTTGCCAGCATGCTCCACTACCAGGACTTCCAATGCACCATGACCAAGGGTAATGGTGGGGTCGCACAGAGAGAGGGAGGCCAGCTGACAGAGCCCTGGATTTGGAGCCTCAAGTAATGGGCAATTAGAAGGTGCTCCTCAACGCTGTAACTGCTACTTCCCTATGCTCCTTTAAATAGAGATCCACACAGTGCACGCTTCCTATCGATGAGGATCAAGATGCTTAGGAGCCCGGTAGGCCTAACAAAAGTAATACCCTTGGAATTAGCCATATGATCAAATGGGGCCATAGGCCAAAGTGGAGGATAGGGATGAACACTGTCACATACTTGGAGAGTGACATATTGGGTGCAGCAACACGACCTGGAAATCCTGATCCCTGACTATACAGTCACAATAGCCTTACTGGCTGGTGGTGGAGGCATCAATCCAGGGCCAGAAAACCACAGATCTGCATAAAACCTTACAGGGGGCACAACATTCCAGCCCACTCACCCTTCTTTTCAAGACAGCAACTGACTTACTGTTTCATCAACATGAGAGTTATCAGGCCACTGTGCTAGGGGCCCTAATATTGTACTGCCAGCTGCACCCTGAGATACCCCATCAATGAAGTCCTATAACATTTGGATTAGGTGCACATTGCCTCTGATTGGTCTTCTAATCTAACATGGATACAAGCAAGATGGGGTAAAGGGGCCCACTGACACACCTCACCCCCCCAGTTTAATACACCCAAATGTTAAAAGGTAAGGAAGACCACCGAATTCTATTTTCTTATGCTTTCAAAGCGAAATCTAAAGAGCCTCCCAAGAAGATGTCAGACATTATTCTTATTGGGGTGGCTCCTCTGTTTGAGCGGAGGAGCATCGTCCCACAAAGAAAAGCCCCAGGCCAGAGCTGAAAAATAAAACTGCAATACATTTTATTTATTACCATTTTATTTTTCAGAGACAGAGTCATCCCGAACTGAGTGACAGGACGGGGCAGGGCCAGTGGGAGCTATGCGCTTTAAAATGAGCATGTCTCTTTGGCCGTCTGTCTTGCGACCATGCTCCAACCTAACTGTCTTAGACAGCTGGGTTGGAGAAAGTGCAGGCCTCCAGTGCTCTTGAGAGCACTGAGTGAGGCCGCTCCCTCCAATCCTGGCGCTGCTCTCATGCTAGTGAGAGCAGCACCAGGATTGGTTAGGGGAGTTGGATGGGTCCCGCATTGGAGCCTGCCTTCAGAGAAGACCGAAGGAGGAAGGCGTCGCACAGGTAGGTAAGTGTATTTTTGTTTTGTGTGTCCCCACCCCACCAACCTCGGTACATGCCAGCCACCACTGATTGATGGGTGATATAACCTTGATGCAGACAATAATGGACTTGATACGAGAATACATCAAGGCAACTAGTCTTGAAATAAAATCAATAAGGGCAGATCTCGGATCCTTTCAATCCTGACTCAACATGACAAATCGGAGAGTAGGAGCCTTTAAAGATCAGAAAGATGCCTTGGGTAGGGCCCCAACCTAACCCAAGAACTGTGAATGGTGCCCAAGAAGTTGGTAGAGCAGTCTTGACTAGTGATCACTGGTGCAAAAAGACACAAAGGCCCAATCGCTGGATCACTGACATTATATCGATGCACACAATATCGAAACACAAAAATATCAGAAAATAAATATCATTAGCAAAAATATCACCTTTCTATACTTATATCGATTTTTACTTATATAGCAAATAAAAATGCAGGAAACAAAAATAGTGTTACCTTTAAATAAACATACAATATGTCAAAAATATCGATGCACAGAATATCTACTATGATAGTATCTGCAAAAGTATTACATTATCATTAATAAATATAAAAAAGCACTTTTTAAGTAAAACAGTTTTTATTTATTTGAGTTTTATATAGCGCTGGCTTGACCCGGAGGTATCAGAGCGCTTTACATAAGGTTCCACAAAATTACAAAATTACATCAGTTACAAGTTACATCAGTTACTAGAAAAACATTTCAAGAGCGTAGAAGACAAAATAAATGGAGCTTAGAAGGGTAAGGGGGTGGGGTAAAGGGGTAGGAGGGTAGGAGGGAGATAGGATGGAGAGACGAAGGAGAGTCTGCCCAAAGTCCGGCTGGGTAGGTGACGGCCGAGGGGGAAGTCCACAGCCCATCTCCTCTTTAGCTATCAGGTAGCTCCACCGGGAATCAGCCAAACAGCTAGGTCTCAATGGGAAAACAATTAAAGAGCAAAGAGGAGGGATAAATGGAGCGTAAAGGAGAAAGGGGGTGGAGTAAAGGGGTAGGAGGGAGAATACAACGGAGAGACGAAGTAAGTTCTCCCCAAAGACCGGCTGGGTAGGTGACGGCCGAAGGGGTAGTCCACAGCCCATCTCCTCTTTAGCTATCAAGTAGCTCCACCGGGCATCGGTCAAAAAGCTAGGTCTCCACAGTCAGAGGTAGGATCACAGATTCCGTATCCTGATGGGTAGGCCGGATGGCTGATGTCTGGTATTTTCTCAGAGTAGTAGCACGACGTGGTAGGGACCACTGTGGCTGGCATCTTGGGGTCAGGCAAGGGATTCTGACCTAGGAGTTAAAATCAGCCGACGTAGTTTTACACCTTCGTCACTGCTTTTTTAGGTGGCATACGCGATCGCTGCCCTCCGCCAGGTAGTCCCGGGCCCCTCTTATCTCTGGGGGTCCCCTCTTTGTGCTGCGGGGAACGGACGCGTCCATAGGGAGTTGTCCCTGATATGTGCCCAGGTCCTTCTTAGCCCCTGAAATGGTGGGTCTCCTCGAGATGACTCATGGCGGCCATCTTAAGGTCAGGCATGTGCTGGGTGTTTCCGTGTCTCACTGTGCCTGGGCCGTCTGTTCCTCGTCTTAAGCCCTGTCAAGGTGCCTCAATGACTCTCTCCAGTCTCCCCCCCCTGCTGCGGGGGTGCCACCTGTGTGATCTCTCGTTAGGGGGGTCCCGCCTGCCATTTTGAAGTAGGCAGGCCGAGAAAGGAGCTTCCCCCGGTGGTCATTTTCCTTGCCCCCTTTCACTTGGTTGGCGGAGACCCACATCTGACGTGACCCGAGGAGCCACAACAGTCTACTCACCACCTCGGGGCTGCTTTCCCGCGTGTCCGGTGGGCCCTCCGGTGGTTGCGTCTACCGCAGCACTTCTCACTGCACTTGCTCACCGGAACGCCTCTTTCATTGCTCCCGGCCGCATCCACCACCTCGAGCCTCCTCAGCACTCCGGTGCAGCACTATTCCCGGGCTCCCGGACAGTTTCGGCGGTCCTGGCCGACCGGCGCCATCTTAGGTCGCAGCGTGCAAGCCAACCGACCGGCTGTTTGCACCACAGCGCGTTGTCTTCAGGAGTCCTCCGGTGCGCCTCCGCATCCACCAAGCAATACGACCTTGAGTTTTGCGTTTAGCAGCGTTGGATCTACACTATTATGGTGATTACCAGCGGGCTGGCGACGGAGCTGGAACGGCTCACGTCCGTTCAGCCATCTTGGCCGAATAAATATTAAACATTGTATACACATGTTTGTATTAAAAATAAATATATAGAAAGTATGCAAGAAATTTGCAAGATTATGAAAAGGGATGAATGTAGGAAAGTAGGATCTGCTTCTTATGGTTACCCCCACTTTTTGCTAAATGTCATACTGTTTTTGACTAGTGGGACTGGGATCCTGCTAATCAGGACCCCAGTCTATCTGCTTTCTCCCTAAACGGTTATGTTATGTACTTAGGTACACCCTAGATTGGATACTGGGGTACCCTTGTCAGTCCCTAGTATATGGTACCCATGTACCCAGAGCATAGGTACCCCAGAGGCCTCCCATGGGCTGAAGCATGTATTATGTCACCCATGAGAGGCCATGCAAAATGGAACTCCATGTCTGCCATTGCACTTAAAACCTATAAGTCACCCCTATAGCAGGCCTTAACAATCCTGAAGGCAGGGTGCTTGGTTCTAAGTGAGAGGGTGCAACTGCATGAGCAGAACACCCCTGCAGCCTACGGATTCCATTCTCACGGGTTGTCAATCAGACAGCCATTTACGACATATAGAGTGGCATTATGTGACCACCTGATGCCCAACTCTAAAACGGCTAAAACAAACCCTATTGTGTTTGGTGTCAAACATGTTGGAATCATACCCCCACACCGGTAACCGGTGTGGGAGGTATGATTCCACCCCCTCAGAAGCGAGCTTCGCTGGGTCCCTGGTGTTCCCGGTACCAGCCTTCTAGTCCCGGGCAGCACAAAATGGTTGCTGCCGACCAGAGACACATCTCTGCTTTCCTACTGCTGAGCCAAGCTCGAGCAGGGGAAGGCAGAACAATAGTCATCCTGTCACAGGGAGGTGTGACCACCTCCCAGACAGGATTTAGCGTATTAGGGCTGGGTGGATGTGCTTGCCAGCGACCGAAAGTCTGCATGAGGGGCACATTTGGTGTCCCTGTGCATAGTCCAGTTCAAACCAGTCCTGGGAGCCGTTGGCTCCTGCTCTGGTGAGAAACTGGACAAAGGACATGGGAGTAACCTCTCCACTGTCCAGACCCTCCCCTGGGAGGGTCCCCTGAATCTGTCCAACCCTCTCCCATGGGTACAAAAGGGCTTACCTGGCTGTAAGACTTTAGATTCGAAGTGGACAACATTCTGAACCAGAAACCACTGAGCTTCGACCGTCTGGACACTCTGGACTTCGTTTGTGCCCGACTTCGTCTCCCTCTCAGTCTGAAGCATCGTCTGTGCCTGTGCACCATACAGGATCCATGCAGGATCTGTGGAGCTTCAAGGACAGCCAAAGATATCTCCCTTGGAGTGAAGGAGTCACTCCCCTGCATTTGCAGGCACCGCAACACTGCTGTCCTGAGCTCCTTCCGTCTCCAAAGGCTTCAGCAAAACAGGAGGTGGGTTTCTACATCCCGCGAGGTCCGAGCTGCCCTCTCACCAAGTTTGAGGTCAATATCCCTCATGGGGGCTGCAATATCCGAATCCCTGTGCACTGCATACATTTGCAAGTGCATATGCTTGTTGGCGTTTCCTGAACAAGTCCATTAGGCTCCGAGTAGCCCCAACCTCTGGCATCATTTCCTACCAAGAACTCTGGCCTCCTTGCACCGAGTGCTCCGTGGGCTGCTGTTTGGTGAACTTGCTCGAGACCCTCTTGCGACTCCTCTGCCTCTGGCCTGTGGGTCCACTTGAGGGTCAACTTTGATTTTCAGGGGCTCCCCTTGTTGCTCCAGGCCTGCCCTGACTCCCCTTGCTGTGGTGAGACTCCTGGGCCTTGCTGGTCCGAACCGTACACATCCTTGACGTTCTGCGTGGGTTGCGGATGCCAAGGCTTGTTAGTGCTCCAGCCGGACACCGACCCCTCATTACTTGACATCCTTTGTGGGACAGCTCGTATCTGGCTCCTGGTCATCTTCGACATCTCCTGGTCCCCGCAGCTGCAGAGTCAAGAACTCCATCAACGCACCTGAAGCACCCGACATTGGTGGGCATTCGTCTACCGAGCTTCTGGTCACTCCTGAGTGACCCAGACTCTGTCCCCTCTGCTTTCAGGTACTCTTCGACAAGAATCCACCTTTGGATTCCAACGGACACTTTTCTTCCTTCCAGCAGCTGCTCTTCTTCGGAGTCCTCCATTGGGTTCGACAGCGGTTTCCGACGCCATCCGGCTTCCCTGGGATAGGTAACTTGGGTACCTCGGTATCCACGGGTGAGGTGGCTCTCCAACCTCCTAACTTCCACGGGGTTTCTTCAAAGTCCACTGAGAAGGGTCCTTAAAATCTAAAACTTCAACTGCGACATTCCCATAGAATTGTACGGAGCACTCTGTCGTGTTCCCACACTGCATTCGTCCTCCGTGGGGTCCCTACTTACTCACCTTGGGTGGTTCCTTGGGGTCCCAGCGATTGTACGTCCTCTCGACACTGTCTTGACT
The DNA here is from genome assembly GCA_963921515.1 of Calotriton arnoldi. Classification (NCBI taxonomy): domain Eukaryota; kingdom Metazoa; phylum Chordata; class Amphibia; order Caudata; family Salamandridae; genus Calotriton; species Calotriton arnoldi. Next base: position 962,139 of record CAWUFW010007066.1, read on the forward strand.
CGAGTCGTGGTTCTTATACCACTATTTTAGTATATGGTTTGGTCCCCACCTGGGGCCCACTGTGTATTAGTGCTATTTACTGCCATTTCTGTGCTTAAGTATTGTGTGCTTTGTGATTATCTCCATGTAGGAGATACTGTGTCGTACTAGAGAGTGTTATATTAATAAATACATATTTTTATAACTGCTGTGTGGTTCTCCTTTCATTTAACGAATACTATAAGGTTGCATTCTGATAAAACAAGCTGCTTAACATTCCTTCAAGACTAAGCCTGAAGGCTGCTCTCCACAGCTACCACTTGGATAGCTTTCTAAGGTTATTTTTGACCTCTTAAATCATCATAAGGGTTGTTTGGACTGGTGCAAGGTGCCCGCTTTAAATAGTGGACAGCATATACCAGGCCAACTTTCAATAAAAAATTTGATAGCACATGCAACAATCAAAGTGGGAAAATGGTTATACAGGCTGGAGCTGCTGAAGAAACTGCAGATTCGAGCAAAGACACCCTGGGGAATACAGATACTTCAGAAACGGGGGAAGGGCATGAGCACTTCTGAGGGAGACAGCAATGTCTCAACTTTTTTACGGAAGTTTCATCTCTTGAGGAGGGGGTGAGTAATAAATCAGAAATCCTCCAGGGGAAGAGGAATGACAACAAGGGGGAAGAGGTGGTGCATGTGGAGGCAGAAAAAGATCTGCCAGAGGAAAAGAAAAAAACACAGAGAGCAACCCTATGGGAATCTTCAAGAGGGGTCCAACAGCTGAGCAATAAATGGGGTAAATAATGCTGTGACTAATTTATCTTACCACAGTTGATGAAAACAGAACTACATGTGTTGTGTTTTGGCCTCTCTTTTAGTCCTACTGATAGATTTGACTATGTAAAGACAGGGGTTGATGTATTTAAACTAGTGAGACATCTAAAATGAAAGAAAGCCTTAAATCGGGGCTAAAATCTAAACCCAATGCCTCTAGGTCACAAATGCCTCCTCAATTTGATCTCTCAGTGGGTGATGTGGGTGATGTGGATGACGTGGATTTCTTGACTACCTTATATGAACTTCAGCAGGAAGTGGATGTAGAACCCAAAGAGACTGAACACATTTTGGAAGAACTTAACATAGTGCATAATATCAATATTGATAATGATTTTAGACCTAAATCTAAATTTACCCCAATGTTCTTCTTTGATATGGTTGACACATTTCAGGAAAGTGTTGTGTCTGACCTCAAAAAGATTAGATTAAAAAACTCTAGAGCGAAAAGAAATATAAGTTGCTCCCAACGTAATGTTATTGATACTCTAGCTAGTGACAACAAGGTGGTCATACGCCCCGATGACAAAGTGGACAATATTGTAACCATGCCTATGGAGATGTACTTTTCAGAAGTACAGAGGCAGTTAGGTGACAGTAATTGCTATGAGGTTATAAATAAATCTGAATACAGGTTGGCTATAAAAACATTTTGGGATCTGATTGCCTTGTGAAGGGACAAAGACCTTTTAGAACTAGAAGAATATCAGTTCTTGAAGAACAGCCATCCTAGGCTACCTGTTTTATACTTACTCCAGAAAGTACACAAGTCCATAAAGTACCACCAGGGAGGCCTATTTTGTCATCTAGAAATAGCCTCTTAGAAAACACCTCTCACTACATTGATTTTTTTCCTCACGGCTTAGGCCAACACACTTCCATCTCATACTGAGGATACAAAATACCTCCTCAGAAGGATTGTGGATATTTATTGGTAAAGTGACCATGTATTGATGACATTGGATGTAAAGTCACTGTACGCTATAATTCAACACAAAGATGGGGTAGATGCATGTGAAAACTTCCTTAGAGCTAGGCCTATCTGCTAGTATGCCCACACACAAATGATTCTAAAGATGATGGAATACTGTCTTAACAAAAATATGTTCCTCTTCAATGGAGGTTTGTACAGACAGACACCAGGGACAGTGATGGAGTCCTGCTTCGCCCCCAGCTGCACCAATTTATTGATGGGCTGGAGGGAGGAGCAGGTGTCCTCTGCCCGGAATTTGAAAATGACATGGAAAAGATTGCAATGTGGAATAGATTTATTGATGATCTTTTTTATAATCAGGCATAGTTGCAAGGAAGATGCCAGAAGGTCTTCTTGGATGTAGAAGTTGACGTTTCTGAGAGTAAATTGATTTCTAAGCCCTTTAGGAAACCTATGGCAGGCAACAGCTTGCTTCACACTTTGAGCAGCTACCCTGATCAGCTCAAGTGGAGTATACCCTATGGGGAACTCATAAGGGCTAAGCATAACTGCAGCAATGAAAGGGACTTCACAGTGGAACAGGAGCAAATGTTAACCAGATTTAGAAAATGAGGCTACCCCGATTGGGTCTTGAATAAAACTATAGCTAGGATCAACACCAAATCAAGGAATTAGATACTCTTTGGCCCTAACAAGAAATAACAAATGAGTTATCATTTTATTATTTTTTTAATTTGCAATTAAATATTATTTATTGTAATATATATATATATATTTCCCCTCAAAATTATTATAAAGTATTATTTATTTCAATTATTCTAAAATGTTACCATACTAATTAAAATAATGAACATTAAATCAAATTAAATTATCCACTTTTTAATAATCTCCCCACCCTTATGCGCTAAAAACCCAAAATCCTTCTGCTCAAAAAATAGATTATAAATCCATTATTTTTAGACATTATAACAACTAAAAATACTAATCTCAAAAGTTTCATAAGTAATAAATGATATTCCTAAAAGCACAAATAATAAAATTATTAAACATATATTATCAAACACATTACGATAAATAACATAAAATAACACAAACCATATTACATACAATGATATTTTCTAAATCGATATTTGTTACAACAATATTAAAAACAACACTTACAATGATATTCTTATCTACAATATTCCTGTAGAGGATATTTTTGACATCCCAATATTCTTGACACAATTTTTTTGCATCGCAATATTCTTAATTCAATATTTTGTCCAAACACCCCATTCGCTCACAATGGCACAAAGATCTTCATCATACTCAACTTTTCACTAGACACTATGATTAAGTGGAAGAAATTCTTAGCCATGTGACCTCTCCTCCTGAAATGGAATATCTGATTTGGATTACTAGAGCCCTCCATGATGTTACCGTGAATGGCAAACATAAAGAGTTCACCAAACCTGAGGATTTCCAACAGTTCCTGGAGAAATGGGACAATCATGAAATTGGCCTGTCTAGACCCTCAGAGGATCTACTACCCTCAACACAGCAGAATGCCTCCAGGAATACAGAATCTATGGACCTTCCTGGCTATCCAGAATCAGAGCATCAGAGACTGGAGGCACCAACCAAGAGATGGCAAGAGAGAGAAGTCCGAAGATCCCTGAAGCTGACTCCAAGAGACAGAGACAAAGTCCGATCCCTGCTGAAGGTTTGACAGTCTGAACGATAGGCCGCATAAAGACTGGCCACAGGAGACAGGGTGATACCCCCATGCATAGACTTATGGTAAGATCTACCCAATTTGATATCCTTTGAAAGTGGTGCAACTGGACTCCCCATGGCAGTGCCCATGTAGAGAAGAGATGTGCCCAGATAGACATTTGAACCTGCACACCACGTGCTATAACACTGATAAATGCTGGGGAACTTCACCAAGTTCTCAGCACTATGATCCACAGCTTTCATGTCCGCCCCAGGGGTGGAGGTATATATTTAACTGACAAATAGATGCCACGAGAGTTGAGAGCAGGGGGAAAGGTTTCCTTTTCAAAGTAGTTAGCGGATAGTTACTACATTGTCAATTGCCCCGCAGAGGGCCTTAATCCTGAAACAAGCTGCTTAGCAGTATTTTTATACTGCTGAAGAGGCTATTGAGCACCAGTATCAGGGTTTCAAAGAGAGGCAGAGTATATCCAACACAGATGCAACCCAGTTTTGGGTATTATGGGCTTGCTGCCGCTCTGGCACCTTTAAAACCTCGTCGGAGACTATAAATGTACCAGTTTTTAAGGAAGGTGATCGCCTGTTACTGCCCTATCTCACTTCTCGATTCCTTGATTAAAGTGATAGGGAGAATCCTGATGAATCATCTGGAAGAGTGGGCGGAGACTAATAACACTCTCCGATCTTCAGTATGGCTTCTGAAAAGGCTTGGGGACTACTGAGCAGGCGTTACATCTTAATCTACTTATTAGCAAATACACTGTCATTAAGAAGGGCCACTTGTTTTTAGCCTTTGTTGACTTATCAAGTGCTTTTGATTTCATACTCCACAGTAAATATGGGTTAATTTATCAGATTTGGGGGTGGACCCAACAATCATAGCCCTTCTTAGAGATATATACTACCGTGGCAGGGCCAGGGTACGTTTTAGCCTGGGGGGTGAATGCACTAACACTTTTGATCAGGGGAGAGGGGTCTGACAGGGATGTGTACTCGCGTCCTTTCTATTTACCCTGTATATTAACAGGTTAGAGTCTGCCCTAAGCAAAACCTGCAGGAGTCACCCCCCCCAGATCGGTCACAGACCCATACCTTGTCTTTATTACGTCACTGATGCTGTGCTTATGTCCCACACCCAGCTGGAGTTGCAGGAGGCACTTCATGGCTTTGTCTGCTTTATGTCTGATCTTGGTTTGATGGTTAACATTGGGAAAGCTTTTGTAATGAATTGTGGGAGGCAAATTTGGAAGTGCCATGATTTTACGTGATTTTATGATAAGCAATGTTAAATGAAGTTTTACCCTGACTTTTTGTTATCTAGGTATTTTATTTGATGATCGCGGTCACTGGGCTCCAGCCGTTGACATCAGACAGCAGTATTTTAACAAATCTTTTTCTGCCTTGCTTACCTTTGCTATTAAATTAGGCAACAAGCCAATTAGAAAAAGTTAACAAATCTACAGTTCAAAATTCATATCAGTGGTCCTACACGGGGCAAGAATCTCGGGCTTTAATAACATCACCCAGCTCCAGGCGCTGGAGAATGTGTTTTTAGGAATCTTATGCTATTCCATCTTCTTGTTCCACCTTTGTCACGCAGAACTAGGGGCCCCGTTCTTATACGATTTGATTAATATTCAGTGAAAATTGTTGTGGCCTAAAATTTGGACCAGTGATTTTACTATATTATATCATTTGATTCTTAATGAATGTCTACAATTGACCAGTTCTGGAGCACTTTTACAGGTTCAAATGTGCTAACAAAAATTGTATGAATATTGGCCACATTGAATACTTTGACTCACCTGATTTTTTACACAACGTGAGTAGAAGTGACCTAAATATTCAGGGGCTTATTTACAAGGCCCTTGCGCCACTTTTGCGTCATTTTTAACATGGGAAAAGTGACGCAAAAGTGGCGCAAGGGGCTTGTAAATCTGCCCCTCAATGTTTGTCCTTTCCTAAAGACCAAAGATTCTCAAGGGAAATGGCTCAATCTAGTGTTATTAAAAACCAGTTGACATTGATCATAGACGGCATTCAGTCGTATATCACTGCTAGACAGAATCATTAGCATAGGTTTGTTTTAACACATTTTAAATAGATATTTTCCATCACTTAGTCACCTTCCCTGTTGTTAACGATTGGTCTGAGACTCTGACTAACTGTTGTTGTGATTTCCTTTCTAGGCAATGCACTTTGCACTTTATGTTTTTCTGCCCTTTTTATGCAGTGCCTCGTAAATGTTTCATCTTATCTATGTTATGTGGCTTTAACGTTAAACAATGTCAACCAGCATTACTGTTTTTACAACAACTACATTCTTTAGCAATCTGTTGCAAGATTTACAGTTTTTATGGTCTGTGATATGGTTAAGGAAACATATGTCTGTGCTGTAATGATGCTAATTAGTTTACCTCTTAGATTTTTATGTCTATCGTTTTATGATTATGACGTGTATTTAATCTGAATGATTTGCTTTTATGATTTCTCTTAAGATAATCAAATAAAGCTGATTATGATTATGATACGACCCAGTTGGGAGGGTGGGATGGGTTTGCTGCAACCTTTGCAGTAAAACACGGCCCAGAGCCCTTCGACTTCACTAAATCTAAATGGGATATCCCACTACTTTAGGAGAAAGAGGGTCCTTGCGTACCTAGCCACAGACCTTCTGCTATTACCCTTTTACAACATACACACCTCTCTCAACAAGAGTTGGACAAGTTGAAAAGGGAGTGGGTGGGTAGAGTGGTCAGCACCAGTTGACAAGACGAATCCCCCACATCCATGCCACATTCAACAGCCTCCTCAAAAAAGTGTGGAGTAGCCATTCTCTTCCATAAACCTCTGCAGAATGTGGTACAGAAGATTTGGATTGACCCACTGGAAAGATATGAATTCCACTCACACTAACATTCTAACCGGAACACTCACACTGGCTGAGCAGCTAGGTACAGGGAACACAATGGCATGACCTGAGGATACTACATATGCCTTAGCCAGAATCAAAACAGTGAATACATTGATGGTAGTGGGTTCGATCTCTGCCCTCAACTCTGGACGTGCAGAATTATTCTCGTCCATCTCAAGAATTGTGGCCAAGTTTGATAACACCAAAGTGATGATTGAAGAGGACTGGAACCTAGTACTTGACCTCCACATTGAAAAGTCAGGACCAAATGATAAATCTAACGCTGAGGTCAGAGAAATACTAGATCATATGATGGGGGATGCTGGACTGGCAGACCCATGGCTGCTGCTACACCTCAGGGAAAGGGATGATACCTTTCTCTCGTGTACATGGCTAAAGTTCCAGAATAGATTACTTTTTACCCACACACCCTGTACTGTCAGTGTTGTGAGACTGTATAATACTTGAGGGAGGGAGGGCTCTTAGATCATGCCCCAACACTATTAGAGTTAGACCTAGGACATATTGCCAAAGCCTCCAAGTGGTGGCAATTAAATATGGATAGGTACAAGCTGCCTCCTGAGAAAAAGCCTTTGACTGACCACCTGCGTAGTTGGGTGAGAATTTAGACTCAATTTTGTCACCACAAACCCTATGGCAGTTAGTAGAGCCACAGTATGAGGCCTATTGATGAGAGACTATGCTAGATAAAAGAAGAAATCAAAGCATAAGCAAAAACGATTTTAGTCAGAAGTCCACACTCTTACTAGACAATATGACCATAACCACACACCACAGCTCCTCTGGAGCCTGGAAAAAGCTATATTTGACTTGAATACCAATTTTACCTCCGAAGCAGAATATACACGCCTCCGCCTAAAGTAGGGACACTACAAACAAGGATCGAAGGTGTCCAGATTGCTTGCAGCACAGCTAAGGCAGAAACAAGCCCAACAAGCTATCCCTACCATTAGAACCCAGCAAGATTGTCTGATTGCCCACTCAGTTGAAATAGTCAATGTATTTGCACAATTTTTAAAGGATTTCTATAGCTTTTAAGGTCCCGAGTGTCCACAAAGAGAACAGTCGTTCTTGGAGAATGTTCGCCGACTCACTCTTTCAATCGAAGGCAGGCAGTTACTGGAGGGAGAAATAACGAAAGATGAGATAGCCAAGGTTATATCAGACTTTCCATATAATTAGGCACCAGGGGACAATGGCTACCCTAATGAATTCTTTAGGCACAATAAACAATATTTGGTCCTCTTACTCGATAAAAGGTTTAAGGAATACAAAGAGACAGGTAAAAGGAGGGAGGCATACAATAAAACAGATTAGTTTCATTTTGAAGGATGGTAAAGACCCATTCGGATACGCTAGTTATCATCCCATTTCGCTTCTTAACACCGATATGAAAGTCCTGGCTAAGGTGCCGTCAAACCAGTTGAAACAAGTACTACTGCATCTAATACCTGATTCCTAAGTGGGATTTGTTCCGGGCTGTTCATCCAGAAACCCCATGCAAACACCACCTAACATTCTTTGAAAGGTGCTGAATGGTCCAGATGATCAACTATTGCAATTACCGGACGCTTGGATAGTGTTTTATAGAATAGAATGGGGATACTTATTCCTAACACTAGAGAAGGAGAGTATAGGCCCAAAGTTTAGATGGCTATATACAGTCCCAACAGCACAGATATTCTGCAGACTTACATGTCCCAGACATTCGAAATACGTTGAGGAATGAGGAGGGATGCCCTCTATCCCTGCTTTTCTTTCTCCTCATTCTAGAACCACTTACAGCTGCTATTAGGCAATCGGAGCACATACGGGGTATAGGGACTGTGGCAGGGCAAATTATAATAAGATGTACACCAATAGCATTCTCTGTAAGCTCAGTGACCTCGATAGTCCTATTCCACATCTAATGTCAATATGTCAATAACCATTTGCCAAGTCAGACATGCAGCCAATAGTTTTGGGTTTACGTGGAAAACTACTGAACTGAAATGTTTCAGCATCCTAGTTAATAGGGGCCTGGACAACATAGTCATGGATGGCATCCAACTTTTGATATAAAAGGCCAACCCTGACTTTGTGAGGTAGCCAGCTCTACACTTTTATTTTGGGGCAGGATACAAGTGGTGAAGATAATGGCTGCCCCCCAGCTTTAATTACGTTTTTGGGATGCTGCGGATCCCAGTCTCCATGGCAGTGCTTCCACCCACTAACACATGTATCAAAGACTTCATCTGAGTGGGTAGGAAGCCTAGACTAAAACCCTCCAAACTGCACATGGGCACAAGAGCTAGTGGATTCTACCTGCTCAACCTACACTTTACTATCTGGTACATCACCAATTACATAGAGAGTATTTTATAGATGGGGAATGAGAAATTCCAACCCCTAACCATTTGAATGCCCTCAGGGAGGTCCAGCACCTCAGGGCACTGCATTGCACTGCTACACTCCCGACAATGAGACTATGCTGCACGGGGGCAGGCATGAGAGTGAGTAAAGTCAGATCCTGTGATGTCTGGCACACAAGAGCTCTGCCGGGTATGGGGAGAAGCATGGGCCATCAGGGTGGGGGAAATCCCTTGTTGCCCCCAAAGAAGAGGCTGTGGGTGCCCTGATTGGGGGAACGCAGCTGACGAAAAAGTGAACATCTACACCTACGAGCACATTGGTGAAAAAAGGAAAAAACCCAAAAGAGACATGGCTGCATTAAAGGCAGTGCCATGGGATGGATCAGCCCATAACTAGTGGTGTATGAAATTTGTGTAATTTGTTTTTCTGTAATTACGGAAAATGTCCAAATTTTGCAAAATTAAGCATAATTACACGAAATGAAAATTCATAATTTTGTGCTCTATTCTAGTGTGAATTGCGTCCTCGTGTCAATTTTTAATGCAAGGAGCAACACAACAAAAGCACTTATTTCATAAAAGATAATATCAAATAAAATAAATAAAATAATCTTTCACTTTGCAACCTTTGTCAGATCTTCCTGGAGCTTGTGATGTATGTACTAGGCTCAACTTGCTAACACCTATCAAATATCATGCTGATTCATTACCCAGCACGAGAGTAATTTGCAAATTAACACTTTTTTGTACCCTCCTCCTTGTTTAACTCTGTTGCTCCTTAATGAATTTCTATAAAAATATAAGAGTCAGCAAAACGTGAAAAGAGTCTGCCACATTTTGTGCAGATCTGTGATAGGGTACCAAAGGTCTTAGCATATCAAAGATAGTGTAAGCACCTTATAAATTTGCTATCCCTTGATTGAGCTGCATAAACCTTGGCATACTAAGAGAAAACTAAACATGCTGTAGGTCTTTAAAATTTCATGGTGATTTGTGTCATAGGGTCATATGTACAAGCCCCTATCGCCATCACAACGTCACTTTCAGTGACATTGTGGTGGTAATAGGGGCCTCGCCTTATTTACAAGGCAGCGTTAAGCCACTTAACGTGGCTTAACGCTGCCTTGTAAATAAGGCACCCTTTCAATCAATGCTTAGTGTGAAAGGGGTGGGAAGTGGGTGTTGCGGTGGACGTTTCATCGCAACACCCATTGATTTTGACACTGCCCCCTATTTACAAGGGCAGCATAAATAGGAGGCAGCGCCAAATTTAAGACCAGGAAATACCTGGCCTTAAGTTGGGGAAACGAGGAGAAATGCTGTATTTCTCCTCGTTTTTGCTTTTTCCATGTGTGCTGCCTTGTGCAGCACACATGGAAAAAGCAAAAAGCCTTGCATTGTTTATGTACAGGAAGGTCCCCCTTCCTGCACATATACAATCTTTAAAAAAAAAAGTGCCATTTTGTGACTTCCATGTGTGCTGCATTAAGCAGCACACATAGAAGTGACAAAAATGGCATTAAAGGTTGTTGATGTATGGGAAGGGTGACCTTCCTTTACATAAACTATCTTTCCCCTGCACGCAGACATCCTTGCACCTTGGTGCAAGGGTGCCTGTGATGGAGCAAGGTTTCATAAATGAAACTTGCTTGTACGCAATCCTCCTCATAGTATTAATTTATTAAAATTGTATTGTTAATACTAACCTTTGCATACACTACACGAATAGCAAGGAAGCTTGCCTATGTGTTTTACTAATGAATAACGCTTGTCCGTAATCTAAAATGGCCGCTAAAGCGTGGGAAACTATCTGCGCATGTCGCAACCTGATCACATGGTGTGACGTCTTTCTTTGCTTGGTGGGAAACTTCTGCTTCTGCGCAGTGTGCATTAAATGGCTGCTTGATGTTTTCACATGCTTCAGCTTGCTCTCATGTCATTATTAAATTGTTGTTTTCTTACGCTACTAATGCAGGATAGTATATATAATTAAAATGGGAATAGAATAGAAATAGTGGGTATACAGTGAAACATTTTATTTGTGATTTTAATATTCTCTTCTTGCACTTTAATTAGTTCGTAAACTTGGGCCTGGGTTGGTGACTTGTAACTCGAGAGACGATGGTTCTGCGCATGTATCCTGTGTGCCTGCCAAGTGAAGTCAACTTGGACGTCTCCCAAGGCCATGACCCATTGGCCGAAGATGCTGTACTTTATGTTTCCTGTGGACAAAATGATACTTTTCCCCTGTAAAATGTATAACATTTGTCGTGAGACGGGTGGGAAATAAAGCAAATGTATTAATTTGAAGGGGTGGGAACGTAAAGGACAATAGGCTTTACAATTTAGGACAAATCAATATGGTGCGACAATCCACCCCCTGTCCCTGTCCAATCAGAAGTAGTGGTCCCATATTTTAGCAACATTAAGGGGAGGTACATGGGCGTAGAAGGGTATAATAGAATATAGCATTAGTCAATTAGAGAACAGAAGATACCGAAGACAGAGCTAGATTCCAGAGCACAGGAGAGCAGAGATGCTGACAGGAAGAGCTCCAGACCGTTAAGCTGATCGATTGCAGACCGAAGTCGCTGTCCAGAGAGAGGTCCTGAGGAGGGGGCGGCAGAGTCCATTAGAAGGAAGGCACGGGAGAATCGAGAGAAGTCGAGTATCAGAGAGGGGAACGACGCAGGCGTCGTTGTAGAGAGGTCACCGGTCCTGTCCTGATCCCGGAGGAAGTCTTTGCTCTTCATCCTTCCTGGGTCCTATCTTTTCAACTCCTTGGCTAAGGGGTTTGGTTCTCGCACTTAGGTAAATATAATGCAACCTTTAGTTGCGCTGCTGTCTCTATCTTCTTCTCTTCTTTAAACACCGTCATTGATTAGCAATAATCATTTCTATGCTTAATCCTGGGTATTTTGATTAAGTACCATGTGGCTTTGTATTTTACTCTGCTAAATCTTTAGATAAACATTTTAAAACTTTCTGACTCAGTGGTTATTTCAGGATTTTGTATTATAATGAATGTCACTCATTTTAAATTTCCCAATTAGCAAAGGATTCATCGGTAAGTCATTACTCTTCAATCAGAAGGTAATTGGTAGCAGGGATTTTTGATAAGAGTAACAACTAATAAACCCAGCGTAAATATTAGCGTAGTGTGAATGTATGGGCCCAAGTAAGTATATGGTGTATGAATGCTGTTTGCTAATATCGCGCTGGATCAGTTTTCTGGTAAGCAGAGGACGGTTATGGTTACTCTTTGTTAATTGGGTAATGAGAATTTTATTTGTATTTTTATGAACTAACATCCGCTTAAAATTTTGAGTTTTGTTTTATGTTGTCCAGAATACCCCGGGGTAAAAAGAATAGTGGGTGGCAAGTGGAAGCCATACTGCAGTGAGGTTATCTGTCAGGCAGAATTAGTACTGAGAAGTTAAGCAGGACTTTCAGTACTCGTTAGGGACTCTATGCGTGTGAGTAATAGCAAAAGGATACGCTGATGAAAATTTGATGTTATATCACCTAGAAAGGGTAACATTGGAGAAGTAACAGGTATTTCTGGAGCTTGTGAAAAGAGTAGACAGAAGTGTTTTACTCATAGTGTATGTTTAGTAAACGGAAAGGATTTACTAAAGTGTGGAAGAAACAATTTTTTTCGAATTTAGAAGAAACTGGCACGATAGCGAATGTTTTATGTTGTTACTGAAATTTAATTAAGATTTATAGAGAAAATAAGTTTGCGTACATTTTTGTAAAGGGAGGGTCAGTTGCCAGAGAGGGAGCTGACGTCACAAAACGCCACGTTGAGATTGGTTGAATCCGCGGGTGAGGAAAGACCCTTGTAAAGGAGGGGTTAGTAGTCAGGAGTAATACTGACGTCACAGGTGCGGCGCTGGGATTGGTTAAACCAGCAAGGACAGAAAAGAGCAGATTGTAAAGGAGGGGTTGACAGAGGAACATCACCAAAAGGCCGCGCAAGGATTGGCTCGGAAATAAAAGATAGCAGACATTTGATTGGTCGAGAATTAAGAAGCAAAATTCTTAGTGGATAAAGATTGCATGTTAAAACGCGATCCGACTTTAACAGGAACTCGTCCGGATAGGAGATTCCTAGGTTTTGCAGAATATAATTTTGTACACCGAAGATTAGATAGAATGTACGGAGAAAGGAGAAAAATGTCATTTTTACAAAAGATTAAGAATTATTTTAAAAGGGACAAACCAATCAAAACTAGAGAAGGAATTATTATTCCACCAGCTAAAACGCCCGCTTCATTTATGATGATGGAAAGAGGTTATCATACTTGTGTATGGATGGAGAATTGGATAGAATACACCAAAAATGATGGAGTATTAGCATTTCCCGAGAATGGTACCTTCAATGGAAGAATTCTTCAAAACTTGAGATTGAGGATGAATGACTTAGAACCCAGACCTAGATTAACCCAATACGAAGCTCTAGAAGAATGGGAAACCGAGGCATTTGAGCGTGATCGACCTCGGAGTAATAGGAGTTATCCAGGAATTTTTCCCAGATATCAACGTGAGTCTAGGGATGGTCAGATGAAACAATGGAGAAGGGCAATGATTACAGAAGGATTATATCCATTGTTCTCAGCAGAGGAAAAATTAGGAAGTAAGTGCACAGAAAAGACAAAACATTTAATGAGAAATGAGGAGTCTGAAGACGAATTTATGGAGGAAATGTTAAGAAATCCCCCACCATATCAGGAAGGGACAAGTGGATGCACCCCAAGTGCACCACCAAAAACTCCATTAGTGCCACAGGTAATGCATGAATTCACCACGAGTAGAATACTTCATGACAAAGAAAAAGAAGCCCTAGAAAAGACCAGAGCAGAATTAATACAGAAAATAACCCAGATAAAAGTGCATCCTGATTCGTTGACCATACCAGTAACAATTGGTCCAGTAGTTCCATTATATGGTACTCAGGGAAGCTGTCCTCCACCGATACTTACACCTACTGCTGTGAATAATCCCAAACCTGAAGCTCCAGTTATAATTGAGGATCAATTTAGTGACTGTGAATCCACAATATCACTCATGGACTTGCCTATTCGAGATTCTGTAAATAGTACTCCCAGAAAAGAGGTACCTGGAGGTTCAAAAGATGTAAGTTTGGTGACTTCATCGGGAACAAAAAGTGCTACCATAGTAACACCTGAAGATCTGGAAAGATGGGTGCAAGGGTCAGTTAAACAGTGTACGCCTCCGAAAATAATGGACATTCATAAATTGAAAGTCGAATTAGAAGAAATAATAGCAGGAAATATAGGACTAGAACGCTTAAATACCTATGATGAAGAAGAATTATTGTTCCTGTGCAGGAGTATCACCAGAAATGTAAAGATATTCCATGAAAAATTGTCCAATTTAGCACTACAGATGGGCATAGAAATAGGGAGATCAAAGGTACTACAGAAACCCTATAGATCAGAATTTTCAGACAAAGATTTAGAAAATATGAATGCCTCTGGAAGAAGATTACAAATAAGAGAATTAATGTTAGTTTTGCAAAAATGGGGAGACCTAGATAAATGGAAAACTAGGTGGGCCAAGAAAAAGGAAGAAGCACGAACAAGTAGAACAGCATCAGAATATGTGATGAAGGAATCAGGGAAAGCAGACCAAATGTATCCAATGCGAGAAGTTGCGGGAGGAGGATATGTACATGTCCCATGGAGCAGACAGGATATTTTATCATTTACGAATGATTTTCCAAAGTTGAGAGAAAAACCTATTGAATGGTACAAGCAGGTTGACAGGTTTGTGAAGGTGTCGAAGGTATTGTTGAAGGATTTGGATGGTTTGTTTGACATAGTGGTACCTGCCGATTTATGGACAGATTGCAAAATCACAGTGGATTGGCCAAGTGATGAATATCCTAGAGATCCGAAAACAGGTGCCCCGTCAAATGATGTGATGAAAAAGTATCAGCAGGTGATAACTTACCTGAAGGGGAAAATACCACCGAAAGAAACAGATTGGGTAAAAATAGATCGAACTACCCAAGAAGCTAATGAATCAGTGCATTCCTACTATGAGCGTTTATTGCAGGTATTTAAACAGTATAGTGGATTTGAGGACATTGGAGACAAGAACATGAGTCAGTTTGTGTATCGGTTTGTTTACGGTTTGAAGCCAGAGATTTGTCAGATGATTAAACAACACATGCTGTGTTGGCAGGGAAAGCCCATAGATGAGATTTTGAAGTATGCAAAATATTGTGGAGACGATATTGAGGATAGACACAAGAAATTGCAGGAAAAAGTAATGTGGGCTCAGGTGAAAATGGCTGAGAAACAGGGAATCAATTTGGAAAATCCAAGTGAAAATCCAGGAAAAGATTCTGGAACGAATGGTGATACTGGGAATGGTGGAAAATTTAGAGGACGAATGAGTAGAGAAGAAGCTAAAAAGAAATTTCCTTGTCATGGATGCGGAAAATTGGGGCATTGGAAGGATGAATGTAAAAAGATTCGGAATAATAATGGCCCAAATCAAAATTTAAATCCACAGACGCAGAATGACTCACAGCAGGGTGTAAATCCTCAGAGTCAGTTGCCACCTGCTCCTATTCAGGGTAATGTAAGCAGAGCAAAGCATGGTACCGACATCGGATATCAGGGAGGAAGTGGTAAGAATGATTATATGACATCACAATTTCTTTTGCAGGACGATTTCTGTCAATTCAGTCCATGACGGTGCCTAGGAGAGGGGAAGAAGGAGTGCATACTTGGCGCATCCTTACAGGTAGATCAGTCAGGTCCATATGTTGAAGGGAATGTGAAAGGTAATAATATTACTTTCCTTTTGGACACTGGTGCTACCCGGTCTACTGTGAGAACAGCAGACATTCCAGACCTTCCTCTCTCTGGTGAAAATATCCAAGTAGTGGGGGTAGCTAATCAGCGGATTAGAACACCTCTTACCGAACCAATGGAAGTTAAAATTGGAAACTTCAGAGAAATGCATCAATTTGTAGTGTGTGATTCTAGTCCAGTAAACTTATTAGGTAGGGATTTATTGTGCAAGATGAATTGTACAATTTTCTGCACACCGGATGGTGTGGCAGTTCAGACACCAGATGAAGACCATGTATATAAAATTATGATTGCAAAACAAGGTACAGAAGTGGATGAAATGTTTTCGTTAATAACAAAAGATGAGTTGCCAGAAGAATTAAAAGGTACAGTAAACCCCATAGTATGGGATTTCACCGGAAAGGAAGTAGGACTTATGGCTAAAATAGATCCAGTTAAAATTACTGTAAAAGAAGGTGCAATTTTCCCAAATACCAGACAGTACAAAATGAGTGCAGAAGTAAAAGCAGGAGTCATTGAAGAAATAAATCGAATGGTAGAACAAAATATCTTAAAAGAAGTAATGAGTAGCCCATGTAATTCACCTATAATGGGGTTAAAGAAACCTAGTGGAAAATATAGGATTGTTCAGGACCTGAGGAAAATAAATAAGATTGTAGAACCATGTTGTCCTATAGTGCCAAATCCTGCAGTAATTCTATACCAGATTCCATGGAGTGCAGGATGGTTCACAGTAATTGATTTGTGTCAAGCATTCTTTTCAATACCATTACATCCAGACAGCCAGTATCTTTTCTCATTTAAATTTGAGAACAAGGTTTATGTGTGGAATCGTGTTCCTCAGGGGTACACAGAAAGTCCTTCTATTTTCAACCAGATACTGAAAAAGTGCCTTGAAAAACTAGTGATGCCAGGAAGCTCAGTCTTAGTCCAATATATCGACGACTTATTGGTGGCATCGAACACCAGAGAGGACTGTGTTGTTGATTCCATAGCATTATTAAATCTTTTGGCAGAAGAAGGGCATAAGGTCTCACCTGAAAAATTGCAATTCTGTACAACAGCTGTTAAATATCTGGGACACCAAATTGAGAGAGGAAAAAGAAGAGTAACAGCTGAAAGAGTAGCTTTAATAAAGAAAATGCAAATGCCTGTAACACAAAGACAAGTGAGAATGTTCCTAGGAATAGTAGGTTACTGTCGACAATGGATACCAGGATTTTCCATGTTAGCTAAGCCCTTAATTAACATGACAAAAAAGAAAGCAAAGGACCCTGTGGAGTGGGAGGACGAAAGTGTAGAAGCTTTTGTAAAATTGAGAAATGCCCTATGTTCAGCACCTGCCTTAGGCATGCCTGATTATAAAAGAGAATTTGCATTGTTCTGTCATGAGAGAGAAAATTGTGCACTTTCTGTCCTAACTCAAAGACATGGACTGGAAAGACGTCCTATAGCATATTTTTCTGCTACATTGGACCCAGTAGCAGCCGCGTTGCCAGGATGCTTAAAAGCAGTAGCGGCTACTTGTTTGAGCATTGAACAAAGTGAGTCAATTGTGATGGGACACCCTGTAAAAGTGTATGTTCCACATGCAGTTGTCATTCTGTTGACAAGAACCCGAACTCAGCATCTTACTCCTAGTCGGCTGACTAAATATGAAAGAATAATAATGGGTGCTGAAAATGTGAACATGGTAAGGTGTACTATAATAAATCCAGCAACCTTACTACCAGACCCATGTCATGAAAGAATTAAAGACGATGAAGACGATGAACATGATTGTATACAAATTACAGAATTATGCACAAAACCACGTCCAGATATAGAGGAACAGCCTCTTAAAAAGCCAGACAGGGAGCTATTTGTTGATGGTTCATGTCAAAGACATGAAGACGGCAAACTAACTGCTGCCTATGCGGTATGTGAATTAACTGGAATAGTTGAAGCATCCTATTTACCAGGAGTCAAATCTGCACAAGTAGCTGAATTGATTGCTTTGATAAAAGCATGCAAAATTGGGAGGAATCAGAGAGTGACCATATTTACAGATAGTCAATATGGTTACGGGGTTGTGCATGATTTTGGCCAACTGTGGATGCAGAGGGATTTCATGACTTCTTCAGGATCCCCCATTAAAAATGGACAATTTGTAAGGGAATTGCTAGAAGCAATACAATCACCAAAAGAATTGGCTGTGGTGAAATGTGCCGCACACCAGTCAGGAGATGACTGGGTGGTAGTCGGCAACAGATATGCGGATCTGGTGGCTCAACATTGTGCCAAAACCAGAATGTCAGTCAATAAGAGGGTGGAAAGAATGGGAATCAGCTGCCAACTTATGCTGTATATGCCACCTGAAACTTGGAATGAGGTGAAGAAATTGCAAGATGAGGTTGATGAAAGTGAGAAGAATTTGTGGATCAAAGTGGGTTGTTCTCAAAGAGAAGATGATGAAGTGTGGATCAGTGCTGATGGCAGACCAGTCATGCCAGACTGTTTACTCTCACAAATGGCTAGAATGCATCATGGAGACACACACATAGGGAGAGATGCAATGATTAGGCTGTTCAGACAAAATTGGTACAATCCCAAATTCAGAGCTGTTGCAGAGAGTCTTTGCCAGAGATGTCTAACTTGCCAGATGCATAATCCAGGGAGGAAGACAGTAATTGGATTTGGAAAAATTGGAAAGGCAGAGGGTCCATTTATGAGACTTCAGTTTGATTTCATACAGTTACCACCATGTAGAGGGCTGAAATATGTACTAGTCATAGTGTGTCTGTTTTCAAAGTGGGTGGAGGCTTACCCTACTAGGAGAAATGACAGCATTACAGTTGCAAAACTGTTGCTACGAGAACTCATTCCTAGATTTGGTTTTCCAGTAACTTTGGAATCAGATAGAGGAAAACATTTTAACAGCGAAGTGATTCAAATAATCTGTGAAGCATTCCAAATCAAACAGAAACTGCACTGTGCATATCGCCCAGAGGCTTCTGGAGTGGTTGAACAATTGAATGGCACTATAAAGTCAAGACTGGGAAAAATGTGTGCATCAACATCATTAGAGTGGCCAGATGCATTACCACTCGTTTTAATGGGACTCAGAAGTATACCTGACAGAACCACAGGATTGAGCCCCCATGAAATAATGATGGGAAGAGCAATGAGACAAACACATGTTCCCACAAACAAACTGGTGAATATATCTGATGATATGGTTCTGGACTATTGCAAGGGATTGGCTGACCTAGTGCGTTCTGTCTCTCATCAGGTTGGAGAAGACGCAGTTTCCAGGCAGCCCGAGCAAGAACATGATCTGAATCCTGGTGACTGGGTGGTAGTGAAGAATCACACCAGAGAAACGTGTCTATCACCTAGATGGGGCAGACCGTGTCAAGTCATACTGACAACTAATACAGCAGTGAAGTGTGCCGGATTTCCTAATTGGATTCACGTAAGTCACACCAAAAGAGTGCCAGATCCTGAAGAAGAAAATCTTCAGACAACGCCAATCACTGAAGAAGCTGAAGGTTGCCCAGCGGAGGAATCTCAAGCTCGAGATTCAAGAGAAGCTGAAGAAGAACAACCGAGCACAAGTCAGGATTGGATACCCGTGGTAGAGGTTCCTGAAATATACCACAGAACAAGAAGTCAAACAAAATTGGAAGAAATTGAAGAAGATCAGATAGGTGAAGAAGAAGCAGTTCAGGAACAAGAAGAAAAGACACTAAGAAATCCTGAACAAGGTCAGATAGGGAAAGAAAACTGGACTCAAAACAGTGAAGACCTAATAGACTTTGATCAGGGACAGACAGGTTTAGAAGAATCCGGTCAGGCTGCAGAAGTTCACAGTGCAATAAGCCCTGATCAGAACAAGTTAGATCAAGAAGAATGCTCAGAAGAAGAAAACCTTGAAAAACATGAACTTGAAGAAATAAATAAAGAACAAGGTCAGTTATTGGAAACTCACAGCGGAGCTGTTACAGAGAAACCAATTAGACCTGAAAAGGAGCAAACAAGAAACACAGTAATTGAAGAACACGAAACAGTGCTAAGCAGTGAAATTAACAAGATCTCTGAAGACAAAAACAAGGAAGCAGTGCCAACAAAGAAAACAAGAAAAGGAGATCATTGGCCAAGTGTCATTAAAAGAGTGAAGTACCACATAACAACCAGAAGTGAAGATCCAGATCAAGTGAATGAAGTAACAAGCCAAACTGAACAAGAAAATAAAACTGAGAAAAGAAGAAGTAAAAGACTGAAACTTGTGAATAACAAATTCAAAGGTCATGACTGGACTTATATCATCCTTGAAGATTTTGAAAGCTCAGAGTCAAGTGACAGTGGTGGCGAAGGAACAAGTGCAGAATTAACGTACGAAGAAGAAACAAGACCACCCTGACTAAGCAAAAGAATAAGCTAAAGAAAAGAAGAAAAGATAAGAAGAGCAATCTTCATTTTCGAAAAATGCCTGACGATAGAGTTACTGGGAGACCAAAACAGAAATGTTGTAGAAGATGCTGTGCAATAGTAGTCTAGTAATGGTGCTTATAGTATGGTTAGTTCTGATAGTAGCAGTTCCTTACCTTATGATAATGGATAAAAAGATTAACAACGAAACTAACGGAAGGACAGCAAACATGAAGGGCAATAGAGTAGAACTAATGGCAGAGAATGAACCAGAAATTCATCATGAAATAGCTGATAACGACACTAGTTTGAATGTTTTCACAAAATTATTATTTCAATATGTAGACACAATGGAAGTTAGTAATTGTTACGTCTGTATGAAGTTACCTGAATCAGTAGCAGAAGGATTAACATACCATCACTTACCACTGACATATGGCATATCATGTAGTGTTTTGTCTAGTTTATTTTATAGAACAGGGAGACTTCAGTATTATTATTCAAACTTAGATGTGATATTTTCAGAGGTTCCGATTCGCAAGAGTATGAGCCCAGTGCTTAGTAGTCAAGACGCACAGTTTATGGGAGAATTTTTCTTAACAATGAAATCGATAGACATAACACATGCACATAGACACAATCTAACATGTTCCTTACATGAAGAAGAAAAGATCTTTTTGAATTTAGTAGAAGATTAGAAGACAAGATTTTCAAAAGAAAGCTTCTGAGCAAAAGGCTCATTTACCACCTTGGGCAGAGAAAGAAGGGAGTTACACACCTGGAAAGGCTCAAGCTGCTATGGCTCTGGATTTCGTAAAGACAGGAAAAATTTGTCTTCATAGGTTAAAGACAGATTATAACAATGTTTTCATCGGTACCAGTGAATGTGAACACAATTTTTTAATTCTTGGAGGTTGGGGACTTAAAGGAGGAACAGATTCAGTTTTTCCTGGAATCTATTATGTATGTGGGAATAAGGCTCACTTTAGGCTTCCTGCACGGTGGTATGGAAGTTGTTATGTTGGAATAGTATTTCCAAAGATATACCACGTAAAAAGAAACACTGGAAGCAATGAAAACAATAATGAATTAATACGTAGTAAAAGAGCTAGTTTTTCAGAAATTGTAGGTGATATATTTGGTGCATTGATACCTTCAGTGGGAATAATTCTGAACTCAAGGAAAATATGTAAATTGTCTACAGTAGTTGATCGTTTATCAACAGATACTGCAGCAGGTTTTCTAATGATTAATGCGGAAATGGTCGCGATTAGATCTATGGTGATGCAAAATCGACTTGCTCTTGATATTATATTGGCAAAAGATGGCGGAGTCTGTAAATTATTGAAGACAAAACATTGTTGCACTTATATTCCTGATAAGAGTGCAGAAATTGGAACGTATATACAGAATATAACGAAACTTGAGAAAGAACTTAAACCACTGGAAGTTGATAGTGTATGGGAAAGATTGACAAATAGTATCTCGTCAATTGGAACCTGGTTTGCTAATGTAGGAAAAGGACTTATAGGTCAAATATTAGTACCCTTAGTAGGGATAGCAATAATAATATTGGTAGTAACGATATGGTGCAAATGCTGTAGAAAGAATGGAACATACAAAGTGACAGAAAAAGGAAAGAAGAGAAAACTAGATGAAATTGAACTTGAAGAGTGGAGGAGTGAATTATACAAGAAATTAAAAGGAGAATGTAAAAATGGAAAGTGTACAGATGAGAATGAAGTAATTTGCAAGAAGTTGGCATCTGATTGAGGGTAGTGTTTTGATGGCTCAGAAACGCCATCAGAGAGGGGATTGATGGAGCAAGGTTTCATAAATGAAACTTGCTTGTACGCAATCCTCCTCATAGTATTAATTTATTAAAATTGTATTGTTAATACTAACCTTTGCATACACTACACGAATAGCAAGGAAGCTTGCCTATGTGTTTTACTAATGAATAACGCTTGTCTGTAATCTAAAATGGCCGCTAAAGCGTGGGAAACTATCTGCGCATGTCGCAACCTGATCTCATGGTGTGACGTCTTTCTTTGCTTGGTGGGAAACTTCTGCTTCTGCGCAGTGTGCATTAAATGGCTGCTTGATGTTTTCACATGCTTCAGCTTGCTCTCATGTCATTATTAAATTGTTGTTTCCTAACGCTACTAATGCGGGATAGTATATATAATTAAAATGGGAATAGAATAGAAATAGTGGGTATACAGTGAAACATTTTATTTGTGATTTTAATATTCTCTTCTTGCACTTTTATTAGTTTGTAAACTTGGGCCTGGGTTGGTGACTTGTAACTCGAGAGACGATGGTTCTGCGCATGTATCCTGTGTGCCTGCCAAGTGAAGTCAACTTGGACGTCTCCCAAGGCCATGACCCATTGGCCGAAGATGCTGTACTTTATGTTTCCTGTGGACAAAATGATACTTTTCCCCTGTAAAATGTATAACATTTGTCGTGAGACGGGTGGGAAATAAAGCAAATGTATTAATTTGAAGGGGTGGGAACGTAAAAGACAATAGGCTTTACAATTTAGGACAAATCAATATGGTGCGACAATCCACCCCCTGTCCCTGTCCAATCAGAAGTAGTGGTCCCATATTTTAGCAACATTAAGGGGAGGTACATGGGCGTAGAAGGGTATAATAGAATATAGCATTAGTCAATTAGAGAACAGAAGATACCGAAGAGAGAGCTAGATTCCAGAGCACAGGAGAGCGGAGATGCTGACAGGAAGAGCTCCAGACCGTTAAGCTGATCGATTGCAGACCGAAGTGCTGTCCAGAGAGAGGTCCTGAGGAGGGGGCGGCAGAGTCCATTAGAAGGAAGGCACGGGAGAATCGAGAGGTCGAGTATCAGAGAGGGGAACGACGCAGGCGTCGTTGTAGAGAGGTCACCGGTCCTGTCCTGATCCCGGAGGAAGTATTTGCTCTTCATCCTTCCTGGGTCCTATCTTTTCAACTCCTTGGCTAAGGGGTTTGGTTCTCGCACTTAGGTAAATATAATGCAACCTTTAGTTGCGCTGCTGTCTCTATCTTCTTCTCTTCTTTAAACACCGTCATTGATTAGCAATAATCATTTCTATGCTTAATCCTGGGTATTTCGATTAAGTACCATGTGGCTTTGTATTTTACTCTGCTAAATCTTTAGATAAACATTTTAAAACTTTCTGACTCAGTGGTTATTTCAGGATTTTGTATTATAATGAATGTCACTCATTTTAAATTTCCCAATTAGCAAAGGATTCATCGGTAAGTCATTACTCTTCAATCAGAAGGTAATTGGTAGCAGGGATTTTTGATAAGAGTAACAACTGATAAACCCAGCGTAAATATTAGCGTAGTGTGAATGTATGGGCCCAAGTGAGTATATGGTGTATGAATGCTGTTTGCTAAGATCGCGCTGGATCACCTGCGTTGGTGCTACACTGCTAAGTGTAGCGCCAGCGCAGGTGGAAACGCAAGGCTGCACCATATTCTTATAAATATGGTGCAGCCTTGCGTTTCTGAAGTGGCGGAGTGAGGCGTTAAGCCATGACGGCTAACGTCACACTCCACCACTTCAGTTGGAAATATCCCCCATAGTGTCAAAATTATAAGTAGATGAACACTTTTTGGACCCACTCCTGTGTGGCTAGCGGAGCGGTGTAGGAGCAGTGCTTGGTAGGTCGGAGCTCTGGATCAAGTAGACGAAGTAGGCCAAAGAGCCAAGCGGTGGGTTGTGCATCACAAGGCGCACCCCCGAGATCATCCGCCGGGGGCCTGTGGCTTGAGGTTTAGAGGCAGTGAGCCCCTACTCCATCTCTGTCTTGTTCCCGGCCCCAGCCACAAAGCCGGCAGGTGGGTGAGCGAAAGTGTGCTCTAGGTAGCCGCAGGCACCAGTGGTACATGGAAGTGGCCAGAATTAGGCCGGTCAGCTTGTGTCCATTGTGTTGCCCGTGCTCCTGTGCCCTACTGATTAGCTGCGTACGTTTGCACCTGTGCCCCTACAAGTGTGCTGGAACGCTAAATGTCACAGCCACCTCTGTAGATGCCGTAGGCCCACGTTCAGGCCGCAGGAGATCCTTGGGTAGTCCCAAAGTGGCTGACTGTTTGGTTGTAACAGGCCACAAGAGGGAACTGGAGTCCACTGGAGGCTGGTGGCTGGAGGTGACACAGAGTTTCTCGCTGCTTGTTCTCACCCCACCTCACGCCTACCCCCGACGCAACTCGTTTTCAACAGGAAAGAACAGAAGGCACACAGAAGTCAGAGGCTGCCAGCAACCTTCTCGCCCAGCTCCAACCTTACCCCAACCCAGCTGTAGAAGTATAGTGGGGATGAGGGGGATAAAGGAACATGTACACAGATATGGGGGCATGGTAAGAAAGGGGGGAGAGGCGATCTTCTGCAAGTCTGTGGCGGGATGTTTACTTTGGGCCATCTGAGGCCCATACTGCTTGTCGACCTGTTGGTGGTGATCCCGCTGGGGTGGGATCTGGTCCTCCAGCTACATCTGCGCTCCAGTGCTGAGTTACTTAGCACAAGAGATCCCTGTACTTTGACGAGAAATAGGTAATAGGGGATTACCAGGGGGGACCATGTGGCAAAACCTTGCGGTTAAGCATACCGCCAATGATTGAATGCTGAAAAGAGCCATTGGGGTAGTAAACGCAGAAATAGAACTTTCAGAATGGAGATTATCTCTAAACCTCGGCTCTGTGCCTTCATTTGGTTTGCCAGGCCAAGCACAACATCCCAAATCCATACAACTCCGTCCCCCATAAGTAATTTGCTTGAACCTCTGGAGCCGTGTGAGGAATCTTCAGTAGTGCTGGAGGGGAGCAGGGAATCTCTGTTTAGGGACCAGGCCACCTTCCTGGACGAATGTTTTGAGCACTTTAAGGTTTTGCTAAAACAAGAACTCTCTCCTATATGCATGCCTTGATGCCCTGAAGACTCACTTAATGACTCTAAGTGGCCCATGGGTATGTTTAATGACTGGGAATGACCTTTCTGGGGGAGTGCCAGGCCAAGCACAACAGCTAGAGTTGCTCAACTGTGCCATGGCCACAAAGAACGGGATTGCTGATGGAATTGAACCTTTTGCATCTTTTGTATCCAACACTCCCTCAATGCAAAGGGCCCTGCCACATGACATATCTGTTGAGAATACAGAATTTCAACGTAAGGTCTGTGGGAGGGCCGAACCATCTACCCATAAGCCCCCCCCGTTGCTGTGCATGAGGATCTGCATTACCTACAACTACCACCTGAATGTACCCCATATGTTATTGTTTTGACAAACATTCCTGAACTATCTATGGAGGTGAAAAAAGACTATCTGACACTGAAAAATAAATCATTGCATTGGTTGAAAGTGAATTTGGGTTTGGTGGGTGATTTGTTTCAGGAGCTGGTGCACATGGCAAGGGTAACTTTGCTTGGTATACATCCCAAGGACAGAGTAGGGGATTGTATAATCTTACATTTTAGGAGTCCCCATCTTGCAGAAATGTTGTTACATGGTCTTGCACAGATGATATCTCCTAAGTGTAAGATTAAAGCTCTCCCATAGTGGTTTTTCTACAGGCCGAGTATCCTTCTTAGACAAACATCTTTAGAGTATTCACCGTCCAATAAGCAAATGTACTACCCACCAGATAGACGGCATGTTGGGCCCCAGTTTCAGGATGGTAGTCACTATACTCCTCTTACCACATCAAATAGATTTTCCCCACAATCACACTTCGATGAACAGGATTGATGGGAGGAGACAACAGGGTTGAGCACTTTTAGTAAAACCAGTGTTTCATAGGACTCTGTATGTAGCGGGAAAGACTGCTTAGAAGGAACAAACAGCATCACAGACTATCTGGTAATTAAATCCTGGAATGTGGCAGGGATAAAAAGTTAAATGGGGAATCAAATTGGTTGAAAATTATAGATTCTGCCGAAACTGTCTGTCTGCAGGAAACCTTGTTTAGGGAAGTCATCCATCTCAATGGTTTTGTATCCATCCTTACCGCAGCTACCCCCTTTGGCTGTGGGAGAGCAAAGGGTGGGTTGGTAACGTTTATCTCAGTTTTAGCCCCCACTGTTATTAGAAAACAATCTAATAATTTCCCCTATCAGATGTTTAACTTGTCGATAGAGGAGAAATTTGAGGTTATTTTGATCAACTATTATTACAATGTTTTTAATAATACACAGAATATGGTTGTTGTAAAATTGGGTAAGGATATTAGGTCTTTTGCGAATAAAAAAGGTGATTATATGTATATTTGGATTGGGGATTTTAAGAAAAGTAAATGCCCATTTCCCGACAGCTTAGCATGTGGCTATTTAGACTGTTATGGGGCTGAAGATCCCCATTTCCCTCATGATCCTTAGAGGGAGTCCTTAAACAAATTATTGTACAGTCTAAATATGGAGCTGTTGGTGCAAGAGTGGGAACCAAATTGAGTCACGATACCTACATTTCATGGAAATGGATATTGTTCCTTTAAAGATACCGTAATTATCTTGGCATCGGAGCTTAATTTGGTTAGATCCCTAAAGGTAGAGCCACCAGCACTTAGTGATCACTCGTTGCTACAGCTTACACTTAATATCATCATTTGACACAATAGCAAGATGAAGGGTACTAATCAAGAATCATCACAGTAGTAGGAAAAAATGGGTTCAGCCTAAAATGGGCAGGCATTAATCGAATCAGGTTACTAGAATCTGTAGTCAAGGAAAATTAATTCTCTCTAATAGAAAGAAGGAACTACAGGAGCAGGCCTGGAACAATATGGAATGGGCAGCAGGTACTAGGGACCGCACCTTGTTCTGGAAGACCATCAACTCCCCTTTTCTTAGAGATAAGTTAATGCCGACCCTGGAGGTCTCAGTTGCTCCTGTAGATTGGAAGAGCCACTTCGAAAGTGATTTTTAACCCCAATAATCTCAACACGGCCTCACCCAGACCCCATTTATGGTGGGCGGTTTAGAACACTTTGAACAGATTAGTATCAAAAAGGTTACCATCACACTCAAAAATAGTGCCTGGGAAAAGCATCAGGGACTGATGGGGTACCCGTTGATATTTTTAATTCTGTTGAATCATTATGGGTTCCAATATTAACCCAGGTATGTAATGCTGTAGCACATGGTCACTTCCCTACAAAAAGGAGCAATAGCACCATTGTACCCATTTTTAAAAAAAGGAGATAGGGCAGTTCCAAGGTGCTATAGCGCGATATCTCTTTTAGATTCTTCTGCAAAAATAAGGGGCAGGATGATTTTGGCCAGGTTGGAAACTTAGGCCCTAGATAACCGTATACTGACCAATTGCCAATACGGGCTTAGGAGAGAAATTGGCATGATGGAGCAGGGTATCAATTTACATTTGATAATTAGTAAATACACTTTAGCACACCAGGGACACATTCATCTTTGCTTTGCAGATCTGAGTAGTACGTTTGATTTAGTGAACCATGCCAAATTGTGTCAGGTTTTAGTTGATACGGGTGCTCCAGCGGACATTATATGCCTTCTTTCACAGTTGTATGCCTCTCTAACGGGCTGTGTGCGGTTTGGGAGAAATGGAGAATGCGCAGATAAATTTAAGGTGACATAAGGCATAAGGCAGGGTTATGTACTGGCCCCTTTTTTATTCTCATTATATATCAACGGTGTCGACGCCATGCTTCAAGGATTAAATGCAGATGTAACAAAAATCTCCCCATGTCCTACTCCAATTTTATTATACACAGAGGATGCAGTGCTGTTATTGAGGACAGCAAATGGCCTTCAGCTTTTAATTGACAATTTTGTTTCTTTTATGGAGGATAGAAGCTTCAAATTAAAGTTGACAAAAACATATACTATGGATTGCAGTAAGGGAAGGAAGAAGGTCAGGGTTCACTTTGTAACAGGCCAAAAGCTAGAATAGGTAAAAACTTTTAGCTACCTGGGCATCCTATTCTCACAGGATGGGCTATGGGGACCTCATTTAAAGACTGCAAACTTAAAATTTATTAGAGCTTCTGATGCAGTTTTTAGTTTTGCCCACAAGATAGGCATGAAATCCATTAGAGAATTTGATGCAAATCCTTTCAGTAGCTTTGAGAAATTAGCCTTTAAAGACATGCTTGTGTTGGCTGTAAAGAGGTTACATTTTGGGTACATCTGGACAGTAAATTTGTCGATGGATCTACAGATATCCACAAATCAAATACATTACAAAATAAGCCTATCTGATTGGCTGAAGAAGCTTTTTCTCCCAATTTGGAACCACAGGGATCCTAATCCATACATCTCAGATGATCTGATTGGATGTTCACAAAACTGATACAAAATGTTGTTGCCACCATTGCAGGACTCAGTAACTCCATTTCTGAGTCCTGAAAAATGTTAGTAATGGACACATAAGGTGGCAAGGTGAGCACACGCAGACCGATCAGCCTATGTAGGGGGCATCAAGGGGGCCGCCAATGTAGCCAAATTGAAAAAAATCTTAATATAGTCAAGGTATCCACAGATCCCAAATGGACCAAAAACAGAAAGAACGGTCTGATAGGAGGCCAGGAGCTGTGGCCAACCCGCACTTAGGAAGAACTAAGGCTGAGTCTGGCCGGGCTGTTTGCCTTTGGCACGTGATTGGCCAGGCTATGTGGCCAACTCATGCTGTGCACTGCCTAATGCTGTGTGTAGCACTGATTGGCCACCCACAGAGGGTTGGGTGTAGGGCCTGACAAGACATCAGTCTCTGGGGCCAGTCCCCGCTGCTGGCTAGATGTAGCAGGGATTGGCTGCCTGTGGCAGAAGGGTGCAGAGCCTGCAGCCAAACTCCTCTGCGCATGGCCTTTGGCTGTGCCTTTGGCAGAGTGCAGCCAAGATAGGTCATCCATGGAGGGTTGAGCACAGAGTCTGATCTCCTATCTAGGACCTGTAGCCAATGCCTGCTGCACATGTCTCAGGCCATTAGCAGCATGGTTGACTGCCAATGAGGGTTGGGCACAGAACCCTGAAGCCAACCCTTGCTGCGTACAGTGAGCGTGACCTTCGCAGGGACCTTGTGGAAGGTTGGGTGCACGGATTTTTGAATGTGGTATATGATTTGTACAAATGTTAAATTGGACTAATGGTTAGGTTTGCTGTGTTAAAAAAAACCAATTCATCTAAAAAAAGTTATCGTTAGGACCACAATCCATAACTCTCACGACAGCTGTGTAAATCATAACTTGCAAGCCAAATGCAATGTTCATGACGTCACTTTAAAGCAATAGCTATATGGTATTCCTGGAATTCAGGCCCCACACATAGAGCTTCATCATGAGTACGACGGTCCACAGGACTGCCGTACTCATGGTGGCATTCCGACTATGCAATAGTGGCAGTCCTCCCGCCTTATTATGAGTGTGGCAGTCGGACCACCACAAGACTGCCTGCTCCACCGGGATCAAGGATCCTGCTGTGCCAGCAGTCTGGAACTGGCCAGGAATATGCTGTCAGTGCCGCTGTGGCACCACAGAGCATATTCCGACTTTCATTTCTACTGCCCTTTTCAGGGTGGTGAGCCCACCATGAAAAGGGTGGCTAGTATGGAAGTAAGGTGGTCCTAACAGGGCCCCCTGCTGTTTTGGGGCTGATGGTGCATTTAGGAGGGGCACATGTTGTTCGACCTGTAATTGCACCCCCGTTCCTGCCCGATGTGGCATGCATGCCACACCGTGCAGGAACGTGCTACAGGCGCTGTCATGGCGGCAGTCTGCTGTTAAGGCTCTTCTATGAGCCTAATAGCCCACCACCGTGACACCTCCTCAGCACCACCCGCCCGCCATGGATTACACTTGTAATCCGGCAGGCAGACTCACTATGGGGTTGGCAGTCCTCCTGTCGGTGCGGCGGTGGCAGCCCGACAGGAGGACCGCCAAACTCGTAATAAGGCCCTTAATCTCCTCTGCTAAGGCACTTTAGTTGAAGAGTACTATTAGAGGCTGGTTTTGAAATTCAATAAATGTAATTATCATTAAGTTAATTACAACAGACATTCCCTGACAAGAAAGCCTCATTTCTTGTATTCCTCAATGACTGGAGGATTTCTGGTTTTGCTTGGCATTTTGCCTGTATTTCTCTCTTTTTCCAATCCACGCAAGCTGATGCAGAAGCTGTGAAGTTGGCTGAAGTTTCACATCTGCTCACTGCAGACAGGGCACAAGGAATTCCACCCATTGCTCCATATACTCATTTAACCATATTAAGAAATAAAGCACCAAAATCATTTTTTCATAACACTAAATAAGACATTTCAAGATACATGATCAAAGTCGTTCTTTGCATCCAAAGCCAAAAGACCACAAGAATCCTTTAGCTTGAGAGAAAGTAAAAGAATATGACAGAGGAGGCTAGTCTTGTCAGAAGAATATCAACCCTTGAGAAAAATTGATTGATCAATATGAATCACAGACCGTATCTCCTCTGCCAAATGAGTAGCCAAAATGTTTTAATACATTTTACATTCAATATTGATTATGTGATTAATTATATGGTATCTGGAGATTGATGAACAATCCTTTCTAGGTTTAGGAATACATCTCCAATAACCATGTAATGATTAGCAACAAATGCAAATGCAAAGTGAAAGAGCAAAAAAAGTAGGAGACAGAGACAGAGACAAAAAGGACATACAACCGATGAGCATTCATAGACATGACCACATAGAATAGTCCAGAAACCATTGTAGCTTAACCAATAACAGCAACATAGTGACATAACACAGTCATGACTCAGCATATTGAACTAAAACGTTCTATAGAAAAGTGTAGTTTATAACAGGTTCATTAATTAAGCCAGCTGCATAGGGGAGCTCCTTGGCTTTCTATCCAGCAACCGTCCAGTCTCCCGATCTCAGTGACCTCACACCTATTGGTCACTAAGGCAACCAGGAATGTTGAATGGATCCTGAAGAACAATGGAGAGACACAATACAATACATGCATCACCACATATCTTCTTTCTTGGCAAACAAAATCAATAAATAAACATTATATGTTAAATATAACAAAAGCTAAATTCAGATAAAACATCAAAAGAATAACACAATCTTCATAAACGAATTAATTTGCCATGCTAAACAGTAAAAAAACGAAAACACAATTACAACAAAAAACATTGCCACATAAAAATTGTTGTTACCACTGTTAAATGAATTCAATTCATTACAAAGTCTTGAATACCGATCAGTCAATTCAATTCATTAAAAAGTCCTGAAACTTTACCAGTAATCAATGTTCCCTATGGCCATCCCCACTCAAATCAATTACATACCACTCACCACGTTGCAACCTCCTTGACTCATCACCACCTGCCATTCAATTCATATATCGTTCCATGAGGGTATTATTCTTAACTACGTCTTTTAATCCATCATCATGAAATCACTGCACCCATTATTGGACTAGCCACTTCTTTTCTTTTCTTTGCATGTTTGACAACCACTATTTTCCTTACAATACAACGCCCCCTCCTTTTGTTCCACTTTTAACCATTTTTCAATACTACATATGAATTATGTACAAACTTTACTTCCATAGGATTAAAAAATGTATTCCCTCCATCAGTCCTCCCTTCCTACCTATTTTTCACCCAATCACCTTTCGAAATTATTTTGCCTTTCAACACATCACTCTTCACACCCAAATTGCCACACTTCTCCAAATCGCCATAATCCTCAATCCATTGAGGCAATAACTTCAATCTGGGAAATCTACCCCACATCCTTACAATTGTAACTCTCCGATAACCCTATCGAAAGTTATATTGCACACCCAAACCATTTTCTCTACTGTATCCCTAATCTCCTTCCTACCATGCACCACCATTTGAATGGTAGCCTTGTACACTCGATGAGCTCTTTCCACTATTCATTTCTGTGTTTATTATGCAAAGATGTGCGAATATGTCAACAATCCTGTGAGAAGTTGGCCTGGTATATGCTGTCCACTAATTAAAGTGGGCACCTTGCACCAGTCCAAACGACCCTTATGATGTATGAGGTCAAAGATAACCTTTAGAAAGCTATCCTAGTGGTAGCTGTGGAGAGCAGCCTTCAGGCTTAATCTTGAAGGAATGTAAAGCAGCTTGTTTTACCATAATATCACCTCCTATATTGACTAAATGAAAGGAGAACCACACAGTAGTTATATAAAAATATGTATTTATTAATATAACACTCTCTACTATCCTCTACACGAGGATAGAACACAAAGCACACAATACGAGATCAATAGAACAGTTGTAAGTAGCACAATACACAGTGGGCTCCAGGGGGAAACCAAACCATATACTAAAATAGTGGTATAACAGTCACAACTGAGATCAAGACAGGGTCTGGAGCACGTAGAATCGCTGGGACCCCAAGGAACCACCCAAGGTGAGTAGACAGGGACCCCACGGCGGCCAGGTGCAGTGTGGGAACACGACCGCGGGCTCCGTACAATTCTATGGGGAAGTCGCAGTTACACTTTTAAAGTTTAAGAACCCTTCTAGGAGGACTTCGAGCGAACCCTTTGGAACTTAAGAGTTTGAAGAGCCACCCCACCCGTGGATACCGAAGAACCCGAGTTACCTATCCCAGAGGAGCCGGGTGCATAGGTCTGAAGTGGCGTCGCAAACTGCTGTCGTTCTCAATGGAAGGCTGTGAAGAAGTACTGCTGCCGTGAAGGTGAAGAGAGTCCGGTGGAATCCAAGCCTGGATTCGGGAAGGAAGGAGCCTGAAAGCAGAGGAGACAGAGTCTGGGTCACTTCAGAATGACCAGGGGCTCGGTAGACGAATGCCCACCGATGTCAGGTGCTTCAGGTGCGAAGAAGGGATGCTTGACTCTGCAGCCACGAGGACCAGGAGACATTGAGGACAACCAGGAGCTGGAGGTGAGCTGTCCCATGAAGGATGTCGAGTGCTGAGGGGTCGTGTCCGGCGGGAGCACCAACAAGCATTGGCAAAAGCAACCCACGAAGGAAGGTCAAGCAGGTTACGGTGTGGACCAGCACGGTCCAAAGGACTCACCAAGCAATGGGGAGTCAGGGCACGTCTGGAGCAACCAGGGAAGCCCAACAGAAATCAAGATGACCCTCAGAGGGACCCACAGGCCGAATGACCAGGAGTCGCAAGGGGACCTCGGGCAAGATTGCAAAGTACCAGCCCACACAGCACTCGGTGCGAGGAGGCCAGAGGTCTTTGGTGCAAATACTGCTCGGGGTCAGGACTACACAGAGTCCAATGCACAAGCTCTGGAATTGCCAACAAGCATATGCAACTGCAAATAGACGCGGTGCACAGGGGTTCGGGTTATGCAGTCCCCACGAGGGATACTGGCCTCAAACTTGCTGAGAGGACAGATCAACCTCAGGGATCTTCAGAAACCCACCTCCTGTGTTGCTGAAATCTTTGGAGTCCACAGGAGCTCAGGAGCAGCTGACCGGTCAGTTGCGTTAAGGTGCCTGCTAGGGCAGGGGAGTGACTCCTTCACTCCAAGGGAGATTCTTCAGTTGTCCTTAGTGCACCACAGGTCCTGCACAGAGCCTGTATGGAGCAAGGGCACAGACAAAGCTTTAGACGGAGAGGGAGAAGAAGTCGGGCCCAGTCGAAGTCCAGCGAAGTCCAGAGTGTCCAGACGGTCGAAGGTCAGTGGTTTCTTCTTGTAGAATCTTGTCCACGTAAAATCTAAAGTCTTACAGCCAGGTAAGCCCTTATGTATCCACGGGAGAGGGTTGGACAGATTTGGGGGACCCTCCTAGGGGAGGGGAGGGTCAGAGGGGTGGTTACACCCATGTCCTTTGTCCAGTTTCGAGCCAGAGCAGGAGCCAATGGCTCCCAGAACTGGTTTGAGCTGGACTATGCACAGGGACACCAAATGTTCCCCAGGTGCAGAATTTCAGGCACTCTCAGAGTGCACCCACCCAGCCCCAATACACTAAATCCTGTCTGGGAGGTGGTCACACCTCCCTGTGACAGTATGCCTATTGTGCTGCCTTCCTCTGCTCGAGCTTGGCTTGGCAGCAGGAGGGCAGAAGTGTGTCTGGTCGGTAGCATCCATTTTGTGCTGACCGGGTCGAGAATGCTGGCACCGGATAGACCAGTGACCCCACGAAGTTCGCTTCAGAAGGGTGGAATCATACCTCCCACACCGGTTACCAATGTGGAGGTATGATTCCAAGGTGTTTGATACCAAACGCGATATGTTTCTATGCAGCCGTTTTCGAGATAGCATTTACCGCAAGGTTATAATGCACCTCTACCTATATGTCCGGCTGAGACACAGACAACTCGGGAGAATGGTCTCCGAAGGCTGCAGAGAGGCTCTGCTCATGCAGAGGCACCCTCTCACTAAAAACCCAGCACCCTGCCTTCAGGATTGTTATGGCCTGCTATACGGGTGACTTATAAGTTTTAAGTGTAGTGACCTATAGATATAGTGAACCTTTATCTAAAGTAAGTGGTGCAAGCACCATCATACACAGGTTGCTGTAGCAGACCTGGAGTTCCATTTTGCATGGCCTCTCATGGGTGGCATAATACATGCTTCAGCCCATGGGAGGCCTCTGGGGTACCTATGCCCTGGGTACATGGGTACCATATACTAGGGACTGATAAGGGTAACCCAGTATCCAATCTGGAGTGTACCAAAGTACATGTATGACAATTTAAGGGAGAAAGCAGATAGACTGGGGTCCTGATTAGCAGGATCCCAGTCAGACTAGTCAAAAACAGTGAAGCATCAAGCAAAAAGTGGGGGTAACCATAAGAAGCAGATTCTACTTTCCTACAAATCCTATTTTGTTTTGGAAAACAATGTTAAATTTGTCTATTATACCTTCATCTGACTCACTACCCCAGACAGCTAGTAGTTGCTCATCAGACCTGGGTTCACTTGCAATGCTTAAGTCATATTTTTTAACCCAATCTAAAAGAGTAGGCCCATTCTGTGAAACATGCATTTTCTCTTTCGCCACCCAGGCCTTAAATGAAAATGTAGACTCTACATATCCTAAGATTCAAATATCACTACACACCATTACCTCTAGGGTTTATGTCACTAGACTGCAAATTTGGTGTGGCCATGTCTCCTTAAATACCATTTTAGGAACAATGGTATACACTGACCCCGGATCAACCATGAGCTCTATGTATGCATCATTCATGAAAAATTCAGCCTTTGGTGTATTCCTTCATGTGTTTCCTATACCTTCAATACACAAAACTCTTTCTTTGACTTCCTCATCATTTTCTCATAGCTCAACAAACTCTTGCTATGTGACCTATTTCTCAACACTTTTGGCAATCCTTGCCTTTCGCAAAACATACCTTAAAGTCTGCCGCATGCAACATACTGCCACATCTGTAATAGCCTTTAAATGCTGTTTTGTTGTACATTTTGCTTTGTTTACCTTTCACTCTCTCCATAAAGCGTCATTTATTATCTGATCCTTTGGAACATTTGTTTGCACTGCCCTTTTCGGCACTACATTGACTTCTTCATCTCACCTCTCATCCAGCTGTTGCATTTCTTTCATGCATAAGTCTAACTTCTCAACTATTTATTTTTGCAATGCCTAAAGCTTCCTGTAACATAGGATTTTGTGCAGCCCATAGTCACTCTCGCAATATGTCCAGAAAAAAGCAAATCAAACCACCCGCTCTAAATAGGGTGAACGGTCAGATTTACTTACACCAAAGGCTTGAGTACATCCGGCCATCAATGTAAAGTATTCGCCGGTAGACCCAGTGTGCGGTCACCACCCTCTAAAACATACCTGTCTGCCCTACTCTAAATAGAGCAGGTTGACTATCAGATTGGCAGATAAGGTACTCCATCACATTTGAAACAGTGTAGCCTGTCTGTCAAACTCTAAATGAAGCCTTTGGTCCTGAAATATAATCAAACAACAATATCAAATACCAAGCACTTCACCCACAGCTCATATCAGGGCTCCCCTTTTCAAGTTTAAGATATTGATTCAACTTCCTCTGTTTAGTCATGGCAAACTTTAATGTTGCATGATGTTCATTTATACTAACATGCAATAAAAACCAGTATATGCAGAATATGTCTTTATAGTAATATTCTAGAGTGCCATTCATATAGATAAAATGCATCCTACTATCCTACTGTATGTCATAAGGATATTGCAAGCCACTTAGAATTGTTGTGACTATGGCCCCGAATACGATTTGCATGGTGATAGCAGAATGCAAACTCCGCACATGTAATTACTGTTCCTATGTGGTGACACTCTGCAAGTAACATGCAATTGCAAGCTAACCCCCTTGGAATGGGAATAACTATGCAGACATGGAATTACTGTGAAGTTTTTCACACAGTATTCCCTATCCATAGGCTTTAATACACACAGTGCACGCTGTCAGAGAAAGCCAGGTGGATTTGCGAGAGCACATTGACAACCTAGCCACAGGTAATCCCTATGATTTTAATATCCACCACACAAATTACTTTCTTATTTCACTATAGTAATTCACCACTAATCCTTTATTGGCTCCGGAGTAGCATGCTACTCGCCAAAATAGCGCTTCAACGCCCCATCAGGGATAACACGCTCTATATAAATGCAAACCTTTATTCCCTCTTCTATCCTTCCGCTATCCTTCTGAATCCAAATAACTGACTAAACTATCCACCACTCAAATTACTTTCATATTTCACTATACTAATTCAACACTAATCCTTTATGGGTTCCGGAGTAGCGTGCAAAACTTGCCGAAAAAGCGCTTCGACGCCTCGTCAGGGGTAGTAAGCGCTATATAAATGCAATTACAATACAATACAATACATTTACCACCTGCTCTTAGTAGGCATTATTACACAGTTGATAAGGAGATTATCATGCAATCTGTCTTGAAATCTCTTATACAAAGCTGTTATGCAATCAGTCATGTCATATCTCCTGGATAAATTGTCTAATCTGTCGTTCATGCATTGAGGTGTTTACACATGCAACCATCTAATGATCATGCAAGTGGCCATGTGAGCAGCCACGAAAGAGGTCATGCAAACAGTCATGCAAGCAAAGTGGTACAAGTAAGGAACAATACGAAATCTCCTCAAACGTAGCCCCTAGCAGCAGTGAGAAGCTGCCAGAAAGTTTAATTGGTAGATAACCTAAACCTGACAGAACCACATCCCATCTGAACATTGTCAAGCCACCAAAAAACAGCATGTGGACTCAATCCGGTAGCAGAGCAAATCCCAGCATCTGATGACAGTGCCAAGCAATCAGAAAACACCTCAGGGAGTCAACTCACAAGTGGCAGAACCTCACCCCCTCATTTCAATGAGATGCCAACAGGAAGAACATTATGGAGTCAACCCAGAAACAACACAATCCTTGTTCCTGACGGCCGTGCCAAGCCTCATGAAAGTAAAACAGTAGCAGCAGAATCTAACAGACCTACATAATCCTTGCTTCTGACTGCAGTAAGATACCAAGATGTCTTGTCGAGTAAGACATAGACACCATTATAACTAAACCTAATGTTATAACTTAACCTAACAAGTATTGAAGTGTAATATACTTTGGTGAGCTGCGGTCATATATAGGGGTGAATGTAGGAGGGATGTGTTTATCTAAATGAAGAGACAGTGAGGGAGAAAGAGTTGAAAGGACAGGAGTCAGGACAAAACTGCAGTTGAGACTATGGCCTAATTTCGAGCTTGTACATGTCATTCACTTCTTTGTCATGACCAGTTGGTAGTCCCAGCAGATTTCAGACTATTCTTGCTAAGTTCATCCTGGAATAAGAGAGGAACACCAAATGGCATGCACTGATTACAGGCAGCCAGGATAAATGCCCAATGCATTCTCCATTAATGAAAAAGGAGCAGTGTACAGCATGCATTGTTTACAGACAATCTGCATAAATATCACTAGGGCCCACACAGGAGCCATAGAGAATATATACTCTATAAACAAATGTAGCACAGCTATGTCTGTTGGTAAAGTTTTTGCACATTACCAGCAATTTCTGGCTTTCAAATTGGGATAATTTCGTGTAGGTTACTGAAGATGGTGACTTTTTGGGTTCTTGCTGAGAGCAAACAGGAGAGTCACTTATGGCATTCCTCTCAAGCAAAGAAGACCTTAACTACAGGTTACTTGGGAAGTAGGAACCCCTCAGGAATGTGATGAAAAATCCTACCACCTTTTCATATGGCATACTCAGTGTCCATTTTAGAAAGCATTAAAGCCCAGGCTCAAAACATCTTTTAATAAGACATTTTGCAAATAACAGTTTAGCCGTGCACGTCTTTGGAGAAGCAAGTTCAAAATATAGCACATGCATGGAAATGTGTTAACATCTACACTTACAAAGGAATTCGAGCGGACAAACTATTTCTAGAGAAATATCCAGCAATCTTACAAAGAAATTGGATTTAGCAAATGACTGGAAAAGTGTGCCTGCTAGTTTCTAAGAGAAAATAGCGAAAATGCAACATTCACAGTGAAAAGATTGTAGTGTCCAGGGAACCAGATGATCCTAGCAAATGTCTGAAAGAAAACAAATTATTTTTAGTTGCTCTATACATCAAAATGATCATATCTAAAATTCTCGCTTTCACGTTGGGCACTACTGGTTTCAGCCAATATTTGTTTTGCACAAAAACAGAGGGTATTTAGGAGATCTTTCATATTCAGTCACTATGGCCATTCATTGTTAGATTTATATGTGGTATTCATTTGTATGCCATATCTGTAAGCAGCACAATTCTCAATCTATAATTTTAGGTAAGTAAATTCCGGATCCAGTCAAGCAGGATGCAACATTCTCCGCAGGCCTGTTTTCTCATTAATGTGACACATGTATATCATAGTCACAATAGAATCTGAGGTAAATAATATATCCTAAACATCATTTACCAAAATATCACCCCCTTGGAGATAATTGTCAGGTTAGTCAGAAGAACACAGAGGAAGATCATGTGTTTTCTGGTGGTGTGTGCTGTGCTCATCCTCTGGCGGGAACACAGTACTTTGCAGTCATTGTCTTATGAGGCTTCCTAACACAGTGACTGGGAAGCCTCCTAAGACAGTGAGAGTCTAAGACAATGACTGCAAGCACTGCCGTCCGACCTCTGCTACTGCACAGGTGAGTGCTTCATACACATGGACATAGCAGAACATTGACATCTCTGCACTACCTTCTCTTTGAATACCCAGCTCGATGATGTAGAGCTGCTCGCGCAAGTCTCTAAAACATTTTTTTAATGATTGTCTGAGTCATTTTTTTCAGGATCATCTGCCTAAAAATATAACCCTGATAGTCATACTATCAATTTTGATTTGTATTAATTGTAATGTACTTAATATAAGAAGGGTTGCTACAACTTTAATGTCATTGGCACAGCTCTGATTATAATTCTGAGTAAATCACTCAGTGAGTTGAAACATCAATATTATCATAACTTTAGACTGTTTCTAAATGTATCAACTAGAACAGCTGAAAAAACCTGAATTAGTTCCATATGAATCTATGACATCCACTGTTGTTTCTAAATCCCCTCCTGTTCTTCACTTTCTCTGCACATTGTATTCATAATACCACTGCATTGTTTCACCTGTCAATTTGAAGCACCAATTTGTATTATTTTATTTATTTTATTAAGGTGTCCTTTTTTGTTTGTGTACTTATGAAGTGGTGATTGTAATATACATTTTTCATATAAATTGCAGAATTTAACTTATTCTCTTGTCCAGTTTGTGTGATGATCCATATGGTGATATGAAATCTAGTTGCCTGTTTTTTTTAAAGTCATGTGATACTATTTAGGTCACTACGGCTAAACTGTGTATCGCCTAATGTATAAATGCTTACATTTGTACCTGAAGGAATTACTGTTACCTTTATATATTACTACCCAGGTTCCCAGGGTTACTGAGTCAGTCCCTTCATTGTTTAATTAATGATGAGATAGTGGTATGTTTCTTGAGATACACAACAACAGCAGAACCTTTCCAAGGAATATATGAAAAACGTTGAC
Source organism: Calotriton arnoldi (assembly GCA_963921515.1). Taxonomy (NCBI): domain Eukaryota; kingdom Metazoa; phylum Chordata; class Amphibia; order Caudata; family Salamandridae; genus Calotriton; species Calotriton arnoldi. Next base: position 1,002,185 of record CAWUFW010007066.1, read on the forward strand.
GAGTCGAGAAATGTCTCAAGCCATGTTACAGGGGTTGAAAGTGTCTCCTTACGTGCATGTAGAATTCAGATCAATGACATAATATCAAGACAGCATATATTGAGACACAATTATCAAAAATGTAATATCAGTGACAAAAATATCGAGTTCCTATAAAAGTCACTTATATCGAACATATAAATATTGCTGACAAAATCATCAACTTTTACATATATCGAATACAAAAATATCGGAAACATATTTAATGACTTATAAATAAACATTTACCATGTCAAAAATATTGATTACAACAATATCGAGTACAAATGTATCATCAACACTACTAGTAAATACAATTAAAAACACCGAACAACAATTATTTACACAAACAACAATAAATATATCCTAATATTATAATAACCATTTATAATTAAATAAAAACATTGTGCATCACCCAAAAATGAAACATAAACCCTATAAAAATAGTACACCTATAGAATATACACTAAACATATTTAAAGTAGATTTTCATAGTATAAACATTTCAATAAAATGAACAAATACATTATTATATCAAAACAAATAAATCCAATATTAAATAAATACAATTATATATATTACAAATATATCAACATATAAATAAGGGTTTACCAAATAATGATATAACTGACAGAAACAAAATAGAGTTATAGTAAAGCAACCAATAAAATCAAACTATAAACATCCTTAATCAATCAAATAGCTTAAATAATTAAACAAACAATATAAAAGTCACACTAATTAAACCAAATGCTAAGGGCCTGATTACGAGTTTGGCGGTCCAACCACCAGATAACCACGGTCGCCACGACCAAGTCCCTGCTGCGCTGGCCCACGACCAACTGCCGACTTACGAGTTGTGCAGTCTGAAACTCAGACCGCCGGCACGGCGGTTCACGCAGCAGTCCTGCGACAGTCCAAAATGTCAGCGGTTCATCGGCGGTCGCTGCCAGTGCCGCAGTCCTGCTGCCGAGCATATTACGACTATACAGTCGTACTAGCGGTCTCACAGCGGTGCCCGACGGCAGAAGTTTGCGCAAAAAGGAAAAGAAAACACAACAATGACCATTGGATGGATTCTAAAAATACCACCTGATTAGCTTTGGCAAGTCGGCACACCTGCAAATCACACTATAAACCCCCCCCATCCCTGACCAGCATCCTTTGCTTCCAAACTGCATTACAGCAAGACAGACAGCCATTTACTGCACCTTTTAGATAACACACCCCTTTTTCATCTTCACATTTAACACTCTCCACCACCTTTAAGTATTTTTTGGTTTTTGGCACGTTTTGGCACATCCCTTGTCTGTATTTCTTCCTTAAACCCACTCACACTTCATTTTGTTGTTTATCACCATGCCCCCCCCCAAAAATAAAACATGCCTTCACTGAGCAAGAGTTGACAGTCATGGTGGATGAAAACCTTATAGTATATTTTTGGAGCACAAGTCCAACATGCTCTTCACATTAGCAAAGCAGAAATGTGGGACAGGATAGTCAACAGAGTGAATGCTGTTGGTACCACCCTGCACACACATGGTGACATCAGGAAGAGGTGGAATTACTTCAGGCACAAGGTGCGTGGCAAGTACACCAGCCACCACCAGGAGGACTGGTGGTGGCCTTCCCAGCACACCATTACAACTCATGCCCTGGGAGGAGAAGGTCTTGGCCATCCTGCATACTGAGGGCTTGTCACAAATACCTGGGGGACTGGCTTCTGGTAAGTTACACTTCAACATCTGACACAATATCACAATATCCTATTTGCTAACAACTCTGCCTTTGCTATCATCTCCTACATCTACTCTCATAACATGCAGCATAGAAAGTATCTGATATGTCTGCTTTTCTGTGGCAATGAGTATTGGTGCATATGACACAACATGCCTGCAAATCTTTGACCTGCCACATGTTGTTATGCTCTCGGTAGGTGCAGCATCCTCAAAATAGCAACCCAGGACCCATGAAATTTGGCAATATGGAAATGTATGGTCTTTCACAAATGCATGTCATCAACTATGGTACACTTAACGTTCGTCAAGTGTTGCAAAAGTGACATAAAACTGACTACAGCTAACATGAGGCCTTGTCACTCTAAGAGGAGAAACTCCTTACCCCCTTCTCACCTGTCAGCCATCTTATTAATGGTCTACACTAGTCACGCAGCTTACCTTTTCTCAACTGTGGCTAAAGTGATATTGAACTGTCTACAACTTCCATGAGACCTTATATTCCAATTCAAACCCTGATGCTAGACTCCTTGTGCCCATTCTCACTTGTCGGCCATCTTCCCACTGAACTACACTTGTCATGCAGCTTACCTTTTCTCAAGTGTTGGGAAGTAGAGATAGGAAAGCTACCCCAACTACCATGAGGCCGTGTCATCCCAATTCCATCAAAATGCTAGACTCCTTTTGCCCCTTCTCACTTGTCAGCCATCTTACTACTGAACTACAATAGTCAGGCATCTTACCTTTTCTCAAGTGTTGGGAAGCAGAGATAGAAATGCTACCCCAACTTCCATAAGGTCTTGTCACTCCAATTCAAACCCAGATGCTAGTCTCTTTTTGCCCCTTCTCACTTGTTGGCCATCTTACTACTGAGCTACAATAGTCATGCAGCTTACCTTTTCCCAAGTATTGGGAAGTAGAGATAGAAAAGCTACCCCAACTACCATGAGGCCCTTTCATCTTAACTCTAACCAAAATGCTAGACTGCTCGTGTCCCTTCTCACTTGTCGGCCATCTTACCCTAGATCTACACTAGTCAGGCAGCTTACCTTTTCTCAAGTGTTGGGAACTAGAGATAGAAAAGCTAAACCAGCTACCATGAGGCCTTGTCATCCCAACTCTAACCAAAATGCTAGACTGCTTGTGCCCCTTCTCACTTGTCTGCCATCTTACTACAGAGCTACACTAGTCATGCAACTTACCTTTTCTCAAGTGTTGGGAAGTAGAGATAGGAAAGCTACCCCAACTACCATTAGACTGTGTCATCCCAATTCCATCAAAATGCTAGACTCCTTTTGTCCCTTCTCACTTGTCGGCCATCTTACTACTGAACTACAATAGTCAGGCTGCTTACCTTTTCTCAAGTGTTGGGAAGCAGAGATAGAAATGCTACCCCAACTTCCATGAGGTCTTGTCATCCCAATTCAAACCAAGATGCCAGACTCCTTTTGCCCCTTCTCACTTGTCGGCCATCTTACTACTGAGCTACAATAGTCATGTAGCTTACCTTTTATCAAGTGTTGGGAAGTAGAGATAGAAAAGCTACCCCAACTTCCATGAGGCCTTGTCATCCCAATTCAAACCAAGATCCTAGACGGCTTGTGCCCCTTCTCACTTTTCGGCCATCTTACTCCAGATCTACACTAGTCAGGTAGAATACCTTTTCTCAAGTGTTGGGAAGTAGAGATAGAAAAGCTATCCCATCTACCATGAGGTCTTGTCATCCCAATTCAAACTAAAATGTGAGACTGCTTGTGCCCCTTCTCACTTGCTAGCCATCTTACTACTGAGCTACACTAGTCAGGCAGCTTACCTTTTCTCAAGTGTTGCTAAAGCGATATTGAACTGTCTACAACTGCCATGAGGTCTTGTCACTCCAACTAAGAGGTGGTACTCCTTACCCCCTTCTCACCTGTTGGCCATCTTACTCCTGATCTACACTAGTCATGCAGCTTACCTTTTCTCATCTGTTGCTAAAGTGATATTGAACTGTCTACAAGTGCCATGAGGCCTTGCCATCCCAATTCAAACTAAGATGCTAGACTGCTTGTGCCCCTTCTCACTTGTCAGCCATCTTACTACTAAACTAGACTAGTCATGCAGCTTACCTTTTCTCAAGCGTTGGGAAGTAGAGATAGAAGAGCTACTCCAACTTCCGTGAGGCCTTGTAACCCCAATTCAAAACAAAGTGATAGACTGCTTGTGCCTCCTCTCTTGTCGGCCATCTTACTAATGAACTATACTAGTCATGAAATGTGTAAAGTACAGACATTCACCACAAATACACATCTGAAAACTTTGCTTGATGGTGTCCTGAACATATCAACTCAAATTATTGTTGGCCTGAGTTACGCCATAAATGCGGAGTAACCCTAATATATGTCAGCCATGAAAGGCACACAGCTCATTTCCAATGCCAACTGACCACTTGACTATAGATTCCTAACAAGATTAACAATGCCACTTATACAAATACACATGATATGACTATATTGCTTGTGTAGCTGAATGTTGGAGATGTCAAGTCTATCTCCAAACCCCAAAGAACATATAGCGCCACACCCAAGAAGATTATGAATTCAGATGAATAGATTGAATGTTAAATAATGTCTAGTAACAAAATACAACTTGGTACTCAATGCTGACTGAAGTAATAACTAATTACACTTTATCCCTTCTAGCTCCACAATTAACCAGACACAAACAACTTTTATGTACATACCTTAATTCAACCATTGATTATGTTTTTTATTTCTCAACAGGTGAATCCACCACTGCATCTGAGCAGAGGCAGGAAAGCCACCAGAGTCCCTCTCCAACCTAGGAACAAGATGAAGCCCTCAGTAATGCCAATGCTCCTGAACTGGTGGACGTTGGTGACTGTCCTGGCCCATCTGGTCAGCATGGGTAGACACCTTCAGCTGGACTTTGACTCACTGTGCCCACACCTCCCACCACTGTAGAAACACCACAGAAAATTGCTGGCCCCACAACCAGCGCATCTAGCACTGTCAGTAACATCCATTGCCCAACAGTCCTGGCCTCTCATATGGCAGCCACCACCACCCCAGTCAGTGAGGAGCCAGGACCCAGTGGTAGGGTACAGTCTGTGTCTGGGGCACAGAGCAGTGGGGTTAGCTGTCATGGGAGGGTAAATGTGGGCTTCAGGAAGCCCACTGAGGGTACGGACACCCAGGCTGCCATCACACAAGTCCTGGGACTATACCAGGACTCCCACAGTGTGTTGGGCCAGGTGGTTACAGAGAGGGGGGAAATGGAAGTGCTGCACGAAGGCATATACCAGGAGGTTGCCGGGATACAGGTGGAGGTGGGCGGCATCTACACCGAGGTTGCGGGCCTGGCTGGGGGTCCGCACCAAGGTAGCAGGCCTCCGTTTCCAAGGTGGCCGCTCTGGTAGGGGTGCTATGGGGCATTAACACCACCCTCTGTAGGGCTTTCCTCTATCATCTACCCCTCCCTGTGGGCCAACATCTGCTGCAGCCACAGGGTGGGAGGCCCTGCCAGGTAAGGATACTCCTGTAAGCGCCCCTGGCCCAGCAGCACAAGTTCCCCCCTCTGTAAGAAAGAGGGGACATCCATTTAAGGATTCAGGAGCAAAGGAATGACAAGAAAGACACCACCGGGGTGTGGCTTCGATGCCGAGAGCAATGGCCGCACTGCTTTGAGGCTCTGTGACTCACCGGGCTTCTGCCCTTAATTAATCCAGGACTATCCACAAATCATGTCGGACCGCGGTACTCGTGCATCGGAATAATGGAGGTAGGCGGCACCGGAAGAGTGGCGAGTGGCGGAGACACGGACAGCGCGGGACCTCTGGTGCGGCCTAAGATGGAAGGAGAAGCCTCGGACTAAAGTAGCGGGGAAGTCCAGCCCGAAGTGACGGAGAGACTGGAGAAGATCGGCGAACCTCAAACCAGGTGTGGACCGGGTCTGCACCCCGGTGGATAATAGTGCGGAGTGCTGCAGGACCAGGGATTGATCTTGGGTTCCGAGAAACTGCGGAACTGCTAGTGACGCAGATAAGAGACGGTCACTTGTTGAGGTGGAACCACCCAGAAGGAACAGCTTCCGAAAGCGGTGGCGAGGTGGGAGTGCTGAGACCGACGCGCAGAATCCCCCCTCCCCGGTGAGTCCATGAGGGGACAGAGGGCACCCCATAGACAGTCTCTTTCTGGTCATGGCTGGAAGATATAAGGAAGAGCTGTGTAAGAAAATGGCAACGACAAAGCCTCAGTGACACAAGATGGCGCTGAGTGGGTGAGGAGCCGGGGGAGGCATCCGAGTGCAGAAAGAGGTGGAGCAGTGGACTACGTTAAGCTGTTGCAGAGCACTCCTATAGCAGCCCCGAAAGTATAGAGAGGTTTGCTGAGGCACGGAAAAGCAGAATAGTGGCGTGGTGGTAGTAGACCCACCAGCTTACACCGCAGAGACAGATCGTAGCACACCGGGGGACAGCGGTGCAAGAGAGCCACTACTTACTCCCAGTGGCATCAGCAAGGGGGGAGAAGTGACAATAACGGTCTGAGGACCAACGGCAGCCGGGCGGGGTATCAGCCAAGAACCTGAGGAGGGCCTGGATAAAAAGAGCTCAATACTCCAGTTGAACAGCCAAACATGGCGTGTGTGGACAGTTGAAAGTAGGGACCAGGACGCAGCCGCAGAGCGTCCAGCTCAATTGGAACCAAGGCTCCTGTACAGAACAGCGGCGAAGACTCGAAATGTGACAGGGCGGTAGGATACAGAGATCTCTTGTGCGGAAGACGAGGAGCAAGGAAGGAGTTGTGGAGAACGCATTGGCCAGGGAACATATAGTATCTGACTGGGCTCCAACAGGCCACCGGCCAGGAGGCCATAATGTCAGGGGGCAAAGGAGCAAAAGGATCCCTCCAGACCAAACTAGACAAATTTGCAATGCAGAAATGGGCCGAGCCTGAAGCTCCTGGTAAGGGGGAGACGAAACAGGGCGGGGCCGGACAGTGAAGAGCCCTCCTTGAAGGATATTATGGAGGCCATAGTCAGAATACGAACATTGTTGGAAACCAGAATGGATACGATAACAGCCGAGGTGACGCTGATGAGGGCCGACATGCATAACATCAGCAAAAAGTGAGGAACGTGGAGATGGCCACGACGGAGCTCAGCGGGGATGCAAAAAAGATGCAACGAGAAATCAAAGATCTACAGGTCGCCAGCCAAAAAATGGAGAGACTCCTAGAGGATTATGAAGGCAGGTCCAGAAGAAATAATATTAGGATACTCCGGGTCCCGGAGAAGGCGGAGGGGCCGGCAGCCGACCTCTTCATAGAAATGCTTATCAGCGATTACCTCAAGCCGAAGGCCTTGTCTACCTTCTTCACTGTTGAGAGAGCACACAGGATCCCCGGTGGTAGACCCAGGCCGGGTGCGCCTCCTAGGCCCATGCTGGCTAGATTGTTGAATTTCAGGGACCGAGACAGTGCATTACAAACAGCCCGCACGGCACCGCCGATCAAGTTTGAGAACAGTGAAATTGCCTTCTACCCTGATTTCACGATCGCAGTCCAGAAGAAAAGGAGGACCTTCTTGGAGGTCAAGAAGCAGCTGCGAGACAAAGGGATTCAATACTCCATGTTATTCCCAGCGAAGCTCAGAGTCGAGGCAGACGGGAGGCCATGGTTTTTTGACACACCGGAATCAGCAGCAGATTGGCTGGAGGGATGGAGACCGGCGAGAGATCACAATTCCAGAAAAGGGAAAGATCACAGCGTGACCGCTAAATTTTCACACCAAGGAGGGCGGCAAGATGCAACAACAAAGGAGACCAAAGAGGAAGGTGCATACCACTGAGAGACGGAAGCATTTGGAGTCACCGCAGGACTGGGTCGAGCAGAGAACGATAAGTGACTATATTGCACTAGCATCGATGTGTGAGTGGGACATGATAGAACATTGATTGAAGGGGTGGGAGCCGGGGGGTCCAGCCTGAGGCCCCCCTCCAACTTTATTTTTTAGTTAGTTTGTATGGGGCGACAGGCACTCTGCATAGTTGGGGATGTGGGCAGTTCTACGCCCAGAGTGCAGGGGAGCAGGGAGGGGGGTATAGGGGGGTTTTTGTTGCTATTTTTGTGCTTGTTTGTTACAGATTCACGTACCATGGTAAGGGACATAGAAGGGACAATGATAGGAGCAAGAGGAGTAGCGGGCCTGAAAGAGCATAGAGGGGCCCCCGCCCCCCCCCCCCCCTTTGGGCCGGATCAGGAGATATGGGGAACATAATGACATGCCATATTTGGTAATAAGTAGTGGACGGACTCATGAGTACCGCGGGTGAGAAGGGATTCCGGCTTCTGCCCTGGAATGTAAATGGACTACGGGACAAACTCAAAAGAGGAATTGTACTACAGTTTATTCAAAGAAATGCTCCAGAGATAGTACTGCTCCAGGAAACTCATCTAATCGGAAATATGTGCAAGGCCCTGGCTAGATGGGGTTACCAACTGGTGGCACACTGAGGGTTTACCAACGGGCTCGCGGGGAGTGGGTATATTGCAAAAAGGTAATTTCCCATGGCAATAGATCATGTATACACAGATAGTCTTGGGAGATATGCAGCAGTGTCTGGAATTTGGAAAGGCGAAGTGCTTACCATAACTTCGGTGTACTTGCCGCCCGGCCTGCAAGAGGCGGCATTGAGGGACCTAGGGAAAGTGATGTTAACATTCCCCACAGGGAAATTGGTGATGGGGAGACTTTAACTCCGTATTGTCAGGAAGCCTAGATCGTTACCCCCCCAGAGTTATAGGCCCATCTTAATTAATACTCCCACATTTCCTAGATGCATTGGGGTTTGGTGGATGCTTGGAGGGTTCATCGCCCAACTGAATCACACTTTACTTTTCACTCTGGGGTCCATAATAGTCTTTCTCAAATCGATTATATTCTTACTCCAGCGCATCAGGTCCGATAAGTTCATGGGATCCGGCACTTAGCGAGAGGTATCTCAGATCATTCTCCGATATGGGTGCAAGTGGAGATAGGGAAAGGTAGCAGTACTAGGGTGGCACCCATAAATCCATGGCACCTCCGTAACCCGAATATCAAATTGAAGGTCACCCAAGAAATCGATCATTACTTTAAGGAAAACGAAGGGTCTGTAGATTCGGCCCACATCCTCTGGGAGGCCTTCAAAACGGTTATACGGGGACATGCGTTGTCCCAGATAGCAAGTGCAAAGAAGGAGAAGAATGCAAGGCTACTCCGACTAGAAGAGGAAATATTGAAGTTAGAAAGTGAACTCACGGCACAAGAGGGGCGAGATAGTACGCACATTCTCAAACTGAAACAAGAAGAGTATAGAGATGAGGCGAGAGATATGGCGAGAACATTGGATAGACACAAGTTGGTGCTGTCAAGGTCAGTGGTTACTCACAATGCCGGCACTCCCAGGAGCAGAACGACAATATTTTCCAAATTCCACCATCGGTTTTCCCACAGCCACCTATTAGTAATTACCAGCGGCTGCGTGAACCCCGCCGGGGGAAAGGGGAATGGGACAGAGAAGAGACTGCCTGGTCTTGGGCGCTTCCACCTCCTTCTTACTTCTGTATTCCGTTCTGTTCTTTTCTTACACCCTCTCTATCTTTTCCCAACTTGTGGAAGCACTGCAACAGAAGAACACATGTTACAAATTCTCTTCTACCTTCCCCCTCACTCCCCTACTCTCGCCCTTTGGCTCTTTCCTTACCCCGAGTGTCTAAGGCCTTCGCTCCTCTTCTATTCTTTCAAAGGCAGCTTTTTAATTCCTCTGAACTCTGTATGACAATGATAATTTTATACTTTAAAACATTATAGACTTTCTTACTTTGTCTCTTTCATTCCTTTATTCTCTCACACACTCTGCCTTACTTTCTCTTCTTTGTTTATTCGCTTCCGTTTGATCCGTAAGTTCTTCTGTAATCAACGCCATCAACAGGACGACGAAGGAAGGTCAGGAACTGAGATTCTGGATGGTGAGTATGATACTATTGCTTTTATTTCTTTCTATTTATTTTTTCCTCTAACTATTATTATCTCTTGCCTATTCCCTAACTAACTAACCGACGAGACGAAACGCTCTATCCTACGCATAAGCCTAGCTCCCAAAACTACTCTATTTCTACCTAACTAGAACCCAGTCTTTACTCAACTTAACCTAGAAATTCCGTTGGTGAAGTGCGCGGTTCCAATATCAACCGACGCACTTCACAGCTGGTCTAGACCTCGCGCTCGCGTCCAGGAGCGCAAGACTAGACCCACCACTGCCTCTGCGGTCCTCCCTGTTGGGAGTACTGGAGGAAATGACCGGCTGTGCGCGACGATCACCCGCAGTCTTTTGCGAGCGGGTGATTTCTTAACAACGGGCTCATTACCAGATACGGAGGAGCACTGGAGAGTCTTTGCTCCTTTTCCAGCACCCTGACAGTATCCCCCGCAAGATTAAGCCTCCGGGCTGAGGCTTGTGAGGATATTGTGAGTGAAAATTTTTGGTTAATCTGGGAGCATGAACATCCGATTGTTCCACCCAAGACCTATTCTCGGGCCAAAACCCTTCCAATCTACGAGATAGAAAATTTTACCTCGAACATACTTGGAGTCTAAGATTCTTTTAACTTCAAATTCTTCTTGTCCTTCTACTAAAATGGGTTCTCTACTCCTCAACTCTTTCAAATGGGGTGAAACCTTTTTAGAAGGGAAACATGAAACACTGGGTGTATCTTCAGCTGGGGAGGCAGTTTTAGTTTGAAAGTCACAGGATTCACTATTTGTTCCACAGAAAAGGGACCTACAAAACGGGGTTGGAACTTTCGATTTCCTTTAAGTTTAAGATTCTTGGTATTTAACCAAACCCTATCCCCTACAAGTAAATCTGGCTCTGGTCTTCTCTTCTTGTCTGCACTTTGCTTGTAGCGTTCTTTAGCTTTCTTTAAGTTCTTAGTGGCAGACTCGTGTACCTCACTAAGATGTTGTACAAAATCTTGAGCCGCAGGCACCAACACTTCTTGAGAGGAAACCACAGAATTTGGATGCCTTCCGTAATTCGAGTAAAAAGGGGAAAAACCAGTAGAGGCATTCTTTGCATTATTATGCGCAAACTCCGCGGTCCAAAGAAGATCGGGCCACTCTCCCTCTTGATCTAAAAGAAACAGTCTAAGATACTTTTCTAACTCTTGGTTGGCCCTTTCTGTTTGCCCATCTGTTTGTGGATGAAAACTCGTTGAATAACGCGTTTCAATTCCCAAACCTTTAGTGTAGGCCTTCCAGAAATGAGATAGAAATTGAGAGCCACGATCTGTGATCAAAACCTTGGGTAAGCCATGTAACTTAATCACACTTTGGTTGAATTGAGTGGCAATTTGTCTTGCAGATGACTTCCCTTTCAGGGCAACAAAATGCGACATTTTGGAAAAGGCGTCTACCATAACTAATACAGAACTGAATCCTTGACTAGAGGGTAGCTCTACTATTAAATCCATGGTTACTGTGTGCCAAGGATATGGTGGGGTAGGTAAAGGTCTCAATAACCCTTGAGGAGCCCGCTTGTCTGTCTTCCCCATTGCACAAGTCCCACAGCCCTCCACATGAACTCGAACATCAGCAGGCAACCCTGGCCACCAAAATTGTCTCTTTATCAACTCCTCAGTTCGATGGATTCCTGGATGACCAGCCAACGGATTGTCATGGCAGTCGATCAATGCTTGCTGTTGAAGTTCTTGAGTTGGTAAATACAAGGCCTTGGAATGAAATGGTACTCCATCGATAATCTCCCGAGCTGGATCCTTCAGAGCCCAACTTTGCATTTCTTCAGAAGTTAAGACTTCTTTAACCTTTTCCACAAGAGTTTTCTCACTTGTGGCTCCAATGATCTTAGTTTCTGGAATTATGTTTTGATCACTAATGAGAATCTTCTTTCCATCTGTGTCTATTCGAGGCAAGGCATCTGCCTTTCCGTTATTCCTTCTGGGCCGAAATGTGATTACAAAGTCATAATCGGCGAAATATAAGGACCATCTAAGTTGGCGTAGCGTAAGTGTCCTGGCCGATTTCAGAAACTGGAGATTTCGATGATCAGTGAATACCGTCACCACGTGTCTGGCTCCGAGAAGGTAATGTCGCCACTCTTGGAAAGCATCTTTGATAGCGAGGAGCTCCTTATCTGAAATTGTGTAATTAATTTCTGCTGATTGCAGTTTTCTGGAGTGATATGCCACCGGATGCAACTGCCCAGTTTCCTTATGTCTCTGTGAAAGTACTCCTCCAATGGCTTGCTCAGAGGCATCTGTCTCCAGGTAAAAAGGTTGAGCAGGATCCGCATGCAGCAGAATGGGCGCCGTGGTAAAGTTCTTCTTCAGAAACTGGAAAGCATCTTCTACCTCAGAAGACCATTGAAAAATCACTCCTTTTCGCAGCAACCTAGTTATAGGTGCTACCTTCAGGGAAAAATCTCGAATGAATCTGCGATAGAAATTTGCAAATCCAATGAAGCTCTGTACTTCTTTCACCGAGGTTGGAGGAGGCCAGTTCAATACCGCCTCAATCTTCTTAACATCCATGGTTAGACCTTCCGGGGCAATCACAAATCCCAAAAAGTCTACAGATTTCACTCCAAAGGCACATTTCTCCAGTTTTACGTAAAGTTCATTTTCCTTCAGACAACGCAAAACCCCTTTGACTTGGTGTTGGTGTTCTTCTTCAGATGAGGAGTGAATCAAAATATCGTCAATGTAGACAATAGCGCACTGATCTATGAAATCTTTCAGGACATCATTAATGAAGTATTGGAAAGCAGCCGGGCGTTGCTTAACCCGTAGGGCATGACTTGGTACTCATACAATCCATACTTGGTTCTAAACGCCGTTTTCCATTCATCTCCGCTTCTCACTCGAATTAGATGATATGCTCCCTGCAAATCTAATTTTGTGAAGATCTTGGCATCTTTTAGTTGGTCTAGTAGAACAGAAATCAGAGGGAGGGGATAACGATTCTTGATAGTAATTTTATTCAGGGCGCGATAATCAATACACGTTCTCAGATCTCCGTCACGTTTTGGAACGAAAAACAACGGCGAAGAAACTGGGGACTGTGATGGACGTATGAAGCCATTTTCCAAATATTCCTGAATGTAATTCTTCAGATGATGGTTCTCAGCCTCGGTAAGAGCATATATACGACTGCAAGGAAGATTTACTCCGGGTTCTAAATCAATTTTGCAGTCATACGACCGGTGTGGGGGCAATTTCTTTGACTCCAATTCGCTAAAAACTTCAGCAAACTCCTGATACTCTACTGGTAAACTCACAGTTTGCACAGCACAAACCATCATCCCTTGTTCGCATAGTAAGGCTGCTGGGTTTTCATCTCGGTTCTTTTGCTTTTCACAGAAGCAATGTTCCAAACAGTAGCTGGAGTTAAACTTCACTGTTCGATCGCTCCAGTTAATTGTTGGGTTGTGTTCAGTTAACCAAGGCAACCCTAGGATAATTCCGAACTGTGGGGCATTGATTAAGTTGAATTGAATTTCCTCCTTATGGCCTTCTACTGAGACAAGTTCCACTAGTTCAGTATGACTGGTTATGGGACCGGAAGACAAATTTGTTCCGTCAACGGCTCTGACTGCTTCGCATCGTTCCTTTGGTAAAGCCTTCAACCCAATTCTGGAAGCATATTTGAGATCGCAAAAGTTTCCCGTGGCTCCTGAATCCAACATCACGACTACTCCCAAAAGAACTTGACCTTGAAACTTTAAAGTCATCGTCAAAATGAGGTGCGGCGCAGAAGATTGTAGTGTATTCGCCACTTGGTGAGAGATTGGAGTTGTATTCTTATTAGCAACCACCAGCCCAACTCCATTTACTGGTGGTGCAGAGAGTTTTCCTTCTTGTAGATTTTGGGCCTCTTGGGACAATCCTTGATAAAATGACCGCTGATCCCACAATATAGGCATAGGTTATTCAGTCGACGCTTTTCTTTTTCTTCCTTGGAAAGGGGGCCTCTGATAGTTCCAATTTGCATGGGTTCTACACCATGCTCTCTATCTCCAGACTTAACCACTTCCGACCTGACTCGATCAAAGCGGGGTACACTGGGTCGAAATTCACGTCGTTTTTCACCTCTTCTTTCCGTTTGTCGATAGTCCATCTCCAAAGCTAAATCAATCAAAGCAGATACTTCCGTGGGGCGATTTGGAATCTGTGACAGGGCGTCTTTTAAATCGTCTTTTAAACCCCGATAGAACAGGGCTCCCCTTTTGGCCTCTGGCCAATCTGTTTCGACAACAAGTTTGTTAAATTGCGCAAGGTAGGTGACTAGTTCTCGATTCCCTTGCCTTAGCTCCAGTAGTTCATTATCCTTAGCCTGTGCCACCTGTCGACGATCAAAAATTCGCAGAAACTCTTTTTTGAATTCCTCGAAGTTATATAAAATTGGAGAATCCTGAGTGACCAAGGGCATAGACTACGAAGCTGCGTCCCCATTCAGGTAAGATAGGATGAAGGCTATTCGAGACTGTGCATCCGGGAAGACAGTGGGCCGACACATGAAATGCAAAGAGCACTGGGTTAAAAAGATTTGGGCCTTTTGGGGATCCCCACCAAAGCGTTCTGGCGGGGCCAAAGGAATTACAGGCGCCAAGGAATGAATGACCTGCGTAGCTGAACCCCCACTAACTGCGGAACTCTGATTAAATATACTGGTCCCAGAAGGAGAGGGATGGAACCTATTCCCAGACTCTTCGCTCTTCAACTGAGATGCTATCTCTTGGGTCTCGTGTCTAGTGGCCTCCATCTCCAATTTGAGTACTTTATTTTCCTCCCTGACTGCCATCAACTCATGCTGAATTTCCTTAAGAACATTCCCTAAATCTTTTAAGTCGAACCCTTCTGCCATTCTGCTCGGGTGAGTATTGACGTGGGCACTTCACTCTGTCAAGGTCAGTGGTTACTCACAATGCCGGCACTCCCAGGAGCAGAACGACGATATTTTCCAAATTCCACCATCGGTTTTCCCACAGCCACCTATTAGTAATTACCAGCGGCTGCGTGAACCCCGCCGGGGGAAAGGGGAATGGGACAGAGAAGAGACTGCCTGGTCTTGGGCGCTTCCACCTCCTTCTTACTTCTGTATTCCGTTCTGTTCTTTTCTTACACCCTCTCTATCTTTTCCCAACTTGTGGAAGCACTGCAACAGAAGAACACATGTTACAAATTCTCTTCTACCTTCCCCCTCACTCCCCTACTCTCCCCCTTTGGCTCTTTCCTTACCCCGAGTGTCTAAGGCCTTCGCTCCTCTTCTATTCTTTCAAAGGCAGCTTTTTAATTCCTCTGAACTCTGTATGACAATGATAATTTTATACTTTAAAACATTATAGACTTTCTTACTTTGTCTCTTTCATTCCTTTATTCTCTCACACACTCTGCCTTACTTTCTCTTCTTTGTTTATTCGTTTCCGTTTGATCCGTAAGTTCTTCTGTAATCAACGCCATCAACAGGACGACGAAGGAAGGTCAGGAACTGAGATTCTGGATGGTGAGTATGATACTATTGCTTTTATTTCTTTCTATTTATTTTTTCCTCTAACTATTATTATCTCTTGCCTATTCCCTAACTAACTAACCAACGAGACGAAACGCTCTATCCTACGCATAAGCCTAGCTCCCAAAACTACTCTATTTCTACCTAACTAGAACCCAGTCTTTACTCAACTTAACCTAGAAATTCCGTTGGTGAAGTGCGCGGTTCCAATATCAACCGACGCACTTCACAGCTGGTCTAGACCTCGCGCTCGCGTCCAGGAGCGCAAGACTAGACCCGCCACTGCCTCTGCGGTCCTCCCTGTTGGGAGTACTGGAGGAAATGACCGGCTGTGCGCGACGATCACCCGCAGTCTTTTGCGAGCGGGTGATTTCTTAACAACGGGCTCATTACCAGATACGGAGGAGCACTGGAGAGTCTTTGCTCCTTTTTCCAGCACCCTGACAGGGGCGCATATACGAACTGGGGGACAAAGCTGGGAGATTGCTGGCCTGGCTGGACAGGAGAGAAATGGCGAATAGGCTGGTCACAGAGCTGGTGGGAGATTCCGGGGCCAGTCTCACAGACGCGCAGGACATTACTAACGAATTTGCCAGGTACTATGAGCAGCTCTATACGTCCAAAGTCACCAGGCAGGACAGCGAGGCGAGAGGGCTGCTGTCGGAAATGGGTCTACCGATGCTAGCAGATGACGACAGAACTTCGCTTGATAGTGACCTCGCCCAGGAGGGAATAACTCAAGCCATTCGGAATCTCCAGACAGCGAAGGCGATGGGCCCAAATGGTCTCCTGTTAGACTTGGCTTTTTCAGCGGGTTTACCCCCAGACTTTTTGCTTTTTGGCCTCCTGTTTTTGACCCTGTGTGTGTTGGTTTTAGGACTCTGGGCACTTTTCCACTGCTAATCAGTGCTAAAGTGCATATGCTCTCCGTGTAAATTGTGTTATGGATTGGTGTTTCCATGATTGGCCTATTTGATTTATGTGCCAGTCCCTAGTAAAGTGCCAGGGCCTATAAATCAAATGCTGTTGGTGGGCTGCAGTACTGGATTGTGCCACCCACGCAAACAGCCCGTAAAGTGGAACTCTGGCCTGCCATTGCAGAGCCTGTGCGCAGCCTGGGGCTGCCATGTCGACTTGGCAAGTGCACACACTTGCCAGTCCCTAAACCTTCCCTTTTCTACATGTTAGTCACCCCTAAGGTAGGCCCAAGGTACCCCTGTGGGCAGGGTGCAGTGTATGTGAAAGGTGGGACATGCCCTGGTGTGTGTGGCATGTCCTGATAGTGAATTACAGCCAATTTCGTTTTTCACTATTGCAAGGCTACTAGTTCCCCATAGGATAGAATTGGAGGTTTGTATATAACATCTTATAAACATAACTGGCCCAGGGAATTCAGTAAGAAAATAGAATTTAGTATGCCTGAACTCAGAATCTAAAGATGCATCTTTTAGTGAAGGTGATTTTTACATTCTGTGTTTGAAAATACCACTTTTAGAAAGTAGGTATTTTCTTGCTCAGTCATCCTGTGTGCCTCTGCTGGAATGTGGATTGCCTGTCTGGGTTTTGGATGACAGAAGGCTGGGGGAGCAGGAGGGGTGCCAGATGGTCTAGGTAGGTCAGGAAAGGGCTGAAGAGACCTGGGTTATGATGGGGGAAGGGGGAGGAGATTTCCTTGCACCTCAAAGGGCCTGCTCTGCCTCTGACAAATGCAGTCTCCACCTCCTGCCAGGAATTCACACCAGAGAAGGCAGAACTGGTCCTGACCGGGCACAGGCCCTCTCTGCCTAAGAGATCAAAGGATTTTTGGACATAAATGCTGGGTCCCAGACCCCTGAACTTTAGAACTCATCTGGACAAGAAGACTGCCAAGAAGAAGAGCCGGAGAAGCTGCGAAAAGGAACAACTGCTTTGCTGGGTGCTTTGCTGGGCTGACCTGCAGTGGCTGCTTCTGTCTTGGGCAGTGAAAGGCCTGGACTGGACTTTCTGCAACCTAATTTGTGAGTCTCTCCAAGGGCTTGAGGTAGAGCTTGCCCCCTGTTCACGAAGTCTCAGGAACAGCAAAGACTTCAAGTTCTTCGACCCGCAGCACGGGGGACTGTGTGTTTTGTGCTGCAGCAAGAAGAACGCCAACTCAACGACGTCTACGACGCCGCTGCCGACTCCGTGTCCTGAAGGCACCGCAGAGGGCACCGCCGCAACGCCGCTCCGCAACCTTGGTCTCACCGACGACGCCTGTTTACACCGACACCGAGCCGCTGCTTGCACCGCGACCTGTGGGCACCGCACTCCGCACCGCCTTGCTTCACGCCGAAGCTTTGGCACCGCAGAGAGCACTGCCGCAACGCCGCACCTCAACCCTGGTCTCACCGACGACGCCTGTTGACGCCGCCACCCAGCCGCTGCTTGCACCGCGACCTGTGGGCACCGCACTCCGCACCGGTTTGCTTCACGCCGAAGCTTTGGCACCGCAGAGGGCACCGCCGCAACGCCGCACCGCAACCCTGGTCTCACCGACGACGCCTGTTGACGCCGCCACCAAGCCGCTGCTTGCACCGCGACCTGTGGGCACCGCACTCCGCACCGCCTCGCTTCACACCCAAGCTTTGGCACCGCAGAGAGCACCGCCGCAACGCCACACCGCGACCCTGGTCTCACCGACGACACCTGTTGATGCCGCCACCGAGCCGCTGCTCGCACCGCGACCTGTGGGCACCGCACTCTGCACCGCCTTGCTTCACGAGGACGCCTTGGCCTTCCTGACGCCGCCACTTCCTGCCGAAATCGACGCCGCTGCTTGCACCGTGGTTCGAGGGCACCGCTCGTAAGTCACACGACGCACCGCCCTCATCCTGCACCACAACCTTGGCCTACCGACGCCGGCACCATCGACTCCAGTTCATCAGCCGACGACAGCGCTTCAGCATCGACGATGACGCTGCTTGCACCGTGACCTGCTAGCACCGTGGCGAGCACCGCCTTCATCTCGCACCACGACCCTGGTCTCACCGACGACGCCATCTGATGCCGTCACCGAGCCGCTGCTCGCACCGCGACCTGGGGGCACCGCACGCTGCACCGCTGCGCTTCGCACCACAGCACCAGACGTCTGCCGGCGCCAGCGCTCCTGATTCCATCAGAGAGGAGTTCGACCTGCAACGCGAGTGACTTCAAGGGCCTCAACGCCCTGCATCTCTCACAGGTACTGTTTGCGGGTCTTCCCGACACCGTAGCGGGCCCGCGACCCCGCGACCAGCCAGAACTGTTGGATTTGTTGTTCACGACACCGTGGTAGCCCGGACGGAGCTATCCACACAAGGAACTCTTTTTAATCAGCGTATTTTTGGAACTGTGAACTTTTAAGTATAGTCTTGTGGATTCTTATCATTTTTGGTCTTGTTTTAATTATATAAAAATATTGGATATTTTTCTAAACTGGTGTGGTGTCCTTTTGTAGTGCGTACACTGTATTACTGTGGGTTATGTGCAAATGCTTTACACACTGCCTCTAAGATAAGCCTGGCTGCTCGTGCCAAGCTACCAAGGGGGTGAGCAGGGGTTATTTTAGACGTGTAACTCCCTTATCCTGACTAGAGTGGTGGTTTTTGCCTGGCTTTGGCCCACGCCCTAGCCTACCAAAAAATCCCATTTCTAAGATTGGTTGTCAGCGGTGAGGATAGTACTTGTGTTTGCACTTGACTTACAGTGATTGGTGTGCACTACTACCATATCGCAGACCATTACGTACCACATACAGGTTCTTTTTCTTTTTTGGCCTATTTTTATCTTGCCAGTTTGAACTTGCTACTTCAACATGCCTGAATCTATAGTATCATCAAATGCATCAGTAGAAATTGCATTTGAGGAGGATCGATTGGAAGCCTACAATGTCAAGGAGTTGAAATCGATTTGCAAGAACCTGAAAGTCCAGGTCAGAGGCCTCACCAGGAAGGAGGAGCTACAAAAGGCGCTGAGGGCCTGGGTAGCAGCCAGACATGCCAGTGGGCAATCTGGTGATCTCAATGGAGAGGTGGAGGAGCCTGTTCCTAGGGTGGATGTGCTTTTGGGAGGGGGGGGGACCCTCCAGGCAAGGCAGCAGTGGCTTGTCCCCAGAGGAGCTGGAGGACAGGCGGGAAGCAAGGAAGTTTGAATTGGAGAAACTCAGAATAGAAAGTGAGAGGGAAGACAAGAGAATAGCCATGGAGGAAAGGAAGATGATCTTGGATCATGAGCTTAAAATGAGAGAGCTGGATTGGGAAGCCGGTAGGGCTTTGTCCAGCCCAGATGGTGGCAGCAAAAATGTAGTGTCTAGTACTGAGGGGGAGGTACACGCACACACAAATTTGGGGCCCTGCTTCAAGGAGGGGGTTGACATATGCCAGGGGGTTCAGGATTGTGAGGTTACTCCCGTGGTAAGCAGTGTCCCTGAGGTGGATTGGGGAACTGGCACAGGGGATCATTTTCCTAGTAGTGGGAGGGACACTCTACTGACTCTAGATGAGAGGTGCAGGGAGAGGGGTTCCCCATGATAGAAGCCCTGGTAAGTGAGTATGAAGACCAGCCAGAGTATGGGTTGAGAGAAAGCAACAGTCAGACACTGTCTCACCGGTCTTGTGAGAATGATGTGGGGTACTTGTCTGAGCCACTGGATGGTTGGGTGAAGGGTAGTTTGGTTAACACCTGTGTGGGGCTGTGTTATTCAATTATTGGAGAGCATATGTTAAGTCCCTGTTTTCCAGAGCTATGCCAACACCCAGTAGAGTGTGAGTTTTCTGACCCCAGGGAGCTTGCACTGGAGGAAGACCTTTTGGTGGATTCCAGAGGGTCTGGAGAAGCTTCTGGGGGGTGACCCGGAAGGAAGTGGCTTAGGTATTTCCCAACCAAGGGTGGTGGGAAAGGTTCGTGGTAGCCCAGATAGGTCCCGGTGTCGTGGGAAAGGTGTAGGGACTCACGTCCTGTCTCCGCGGAGAAGGAGTGGGAAGGGGCTGAGGCCCAAGGTGCCCGAAACCCGGTCCCAGAGCCTGGGTGGTTCCATGAGGGAACACCAGGTGGGGAGCCTAGGCTGTACTGGAAGGCCACCCATTGAGGGGGATCCCCTAGTGTCTGGGGAACTGGGGGGACTGCTGTAACGAGCATCCCACCGGTTCTGGTGTCTGGCAACACCGCTCCAGTCGGGAGGGTGCAGAAGTCCAGATGGAGGGGTGAGAGGGGGATGCGTTCCCCAGTGGGAGAACCAGTGGGTCAGGGGCCAGACAGAAGGGCTGAGCCTCCTAGCAGTGACCATGGTGACACCACTTCTGTCCTGGGGGATCTTCGCGCACTGTCAGATGGACAGAGGTCAGGAGATCTGCGCCAGGCAGACTGTCACACAACGCATGAGTCATGTGTTACCCTCAGGGGGGGCATATGTGCTCCCAAGGAAGTCCTGGTGTGCTGGGCAGGTGCTCAGCTGCAGGGTTTAGTCCCTGGGTTGGGAAGCCAGGTTCAGGTCCTGCCTGACCTGGAGGGAAGGACGACTGTAAGCAGTGTCCTGACCGGTTTGTCTTCTAGGGGTACCACTCCAGGTGGGAGGGTGCAGAACTCTGGAAGGGGGTGCAGAGGGAGGGAGTCCTCGCCTCTGACCCCGGTTCAACTTGAGGGTTTAGACCCTAGGTTGGGAGACCAGTTGCTGGAGGGAGGTCCTGAACTGGTGGGCGAGTTGGGCAGGACACCTGCCACAGGTGCCCTGACAATTTTGGAAGGACCAGTAGGTCAGGGGTTGCCAGCTCTGAGGTCAGAGCACCCCAGGACTGACCCTGGTGAGGCCACCTCTGGCCTGGGGGGTCTTCATGCTCTGTCAGGTGGACAGGAGGCTGGAGACCTGCACCAGGCGGATTCTGGCACAACTCATGAGGGGTGTGTTTCCCTTTGGGGGGGTTGGTGTACTCCCCCGGAAGTCCTAGGTTGCCAGGCACAGGTCCAGCCTAAGGGTACAGGCCCTGGGTTGGAGGTCCAGGTTCAGGGTGTCCCCCCTGACCTGGGGGAAGGGGCAACTGCTAACAGTGCCACTACCGGTTTGTCTTCTGGGGGTGCCGCTCCAGGTGGGAGGGTACAGTGCCCCAGGGAGGAGGACCGGGTGTGGGAGAGCCTACCCCAGTCCCTTGTTCAGCCTCAGGGTACAGACCCTGGGCTGGTATACCAGGTGCAGGATAGCACCCCTGAACTGGTGGGTGAATTGTGCAGAACGCCTGCCACAGGTGGCCTGACAATTCTGGAGTTGAGGGGGACTGCTCCCGGTGGGGGGATGCAGTGCCCCAGGGAGGAGGACAGGGTGTGGGAGAGGCCACCCCAGTCCTGTGTCCAGCCTCAGGGTACAGACCCTAGGCTGGTGTACCAGTTGCAGGATAGCACCCCTGAACTGGTGGGCGAGCTGTGCAAGGCACCTGCCACAGGTGCCCTGACAATTCTGGAAAGGGGTACCGCTCCAGCTGGGAGGGTACGGAGCCCCTGGGAGGAAGACCGGGGGTGGGAGAGCCTACCCCAGTCTCCTGTCCAGCCGCCGGGTACAGACCCTAGGCTGGTGGGTCAGTGCCAGGATGTCATTCCTGGCCTGACAAGAGGGAGAGTGGACAAAGGGTGCCAGGCACCTGGGACTACCGCCCCCCACTCTCTGACGCACAGAGGTTAGAGAGCCCTGAGAGGCATAAGGCCTGGGTCTCCCCACTGACAACTGTCGGTAGGCACTGTGGCTTACTGTTCTGGTGGACAGAGTTGCCCCTGGGAGGGGGACAGGAGTCACACTCCGGGGGTGGACTGGGCCACACCACTGTGTTGGCCATGTGGGCACTGTCGGCCTGTTGGGACACATCTATGAGCAAAGTAAGTTTAGGCGCTGCACAGATGGGGTTCACAGGTGAACAGAAGGGTACCCCATGGGTCAGCTTAGTGGGCCCTGAGAGTATGGATAGAGGGATCCAACTGGGTTTGGAAAGGCGTAGAACCAGAATGTGCCCCCGCTGTTGTGGGCCAGGTCTATGTTCTATCACCCCAAGCAGGGAAGTCCATCAAGGGATTGATTAGTCTACCCTGGCTTTAGGCTGGGAGGGGTTGTGTTAGACTTGGCTTTTTCAGCGGGTTTACCCCCAGACTTTTTGCTTTTTGGCCTCCTGTTTTTGACCCTGTGTGTGTTGGTTTTAGGACTCTGGGCACTTTACCACTGCTAATCAGTGCTAAAGTGCATATGCTCTCCGTGTAAATTGTGTTATGGATTGGTGTTTCCATGATTGGCCTATTTGATTTATGTGTCAGTCCCTAGTAAAGTGCACTGCGAGTGCCAGGGCCTATAAATCAAATGCTGTTGGTGGGCTGCAGCACTGGATTGTGCCACCCACGCAAACAGCCTGTAAAGTGGAACTCTGGCCTGCCATTGCAGAGCCTGTGCGCAGCCTGGGGCTGCCATGTCGACTTGGCAAGTCGACACACAAGCCAGTCCCTAAACCTTCCCTTTTCTACATGTTAGTCACCCCTAAGGTAGGCCCAAGGTACCCCTGTGGGCAGGGTGCAGTGTATGTGAAAGGTGGGACATGCCCTGGTGTGTGTGGCATGTCCTGATAGTGAATTACAGCCAATTTCGTTTTTCACTATTGCAAGGCTACCAGTTCCCCATAGGATAGAATGGGAGGTTTGTTTATAAAATCTTATAAACATAACTGGCCCAGGGAATTCGGTAAGAAAATAGAATTTAGTATGCCTGAACTCAGACTCTAAAGATGCATCTTTTAGTGAAGGTGATTTTTACATTCTGTGTTTGAAAATACCACTTTTAGAAAGTAGGTATTTTCTTGCTCAGTCATCCTGTGTGCCTCTGCTGGAATGTGGATTGCCTGTCTGGGTTTTGGATGACAGAAGGCTGGGGGAGCAGGAGGGGAGCCAGATGGTCTAGGTAGGTCAGGAAAGGGCTGAAGAGACCTCGGTTATGATGGGGGAAGGGGGAGGAGATTTCCTTGCACCTCAAAGGGCCTGCTCTGCCTCTGACAAATGCCGTCTCCACCTCCTGCCAGGAATTCACACCAGAGAAGGCAGAACTGGTCCTGACTGGGCACAGGCCCTCTCTGCCTAAGAGATCAAAGGATTTTTGGACATAAGTGCTGGGTCCCAGACCCCTGAACTTTAGAACTCATCTGGACAAGAAGACTGCCAAGAAGAAGAGCCGGAGAAGCTGCGAAAAGGAACGACTGCTTTGCTGGGTGCTTTGCTGGGCTGACCTGCAGTGGCTGCTTCTGTCTTGGGCAGTGAAAGGCCTGGACTGGACTTTCTGCAACCTAATTTGTGAGTCTCTCCCAGGGCTTGAGGTAGAGCTTGCCCCCTGTTCACGAAGTCTCAGGAACAGCAAAGACTTCAAGTTCTTCGACCCGCAGCACGGGGGACTGTGTGTTTTGTGCTGCAGCAAGAAGAACGCCAACTCAACGACGTCTACGACGCCGCTGCCGACTCCGTGTCCTGAAGGCACCGCAGAGGGCACCGCCGCAACGCCGCACCGCAACCTTGGTCTCACCGACGACGCCTGTGTTTATGCCGACACCGAGCCGCTGCTTGCACCACGACCTGTGGGCACCGCACTCCGCACCGCCTTGCTTCACGCCGAAGCTTTGGCACCGCAGAGAGCACCGCCGCAATGCCGCACCTCAACCCTGGTCTCACCGACGATGCCTGTTGACGCCGCCACCCAGCCGCTGCTTGCACCGCAACCTGTGGGCACCGCACTCCGCACCGGTTTGCTTCACGCCGAAGCTTTGGCACCGCAGAGGGCACCGCCGCAACGCTGCACCGCAACCCTGGTCTCACCGACGATGCCTGTTGACGCCACCACCGAGCCGCTGCTTGCACCGCGACCTGTGGGCACTGCACTCCGTACCGCCTTGCTTCACGCCAAAGCTTTGGCACCGTAGCGAGCACCGCCGCAACGCCGCACCTCAACCCTGGTCTCACCGACGATGCCTGTTGATGCCGCCACCCAGCCACTGCTTGCACCGCGACCTGTGGGCACCGCAATCTGCACCGGTTTGCTGCACGCCGAAGCTTTGGCGCCGCAGAGGGCACCGCCGCAATGCCGCACCACAACCCTGGTCTCACCGACGATGCCTGTTGACGCCGCCACCCAGCTGCTGCTTGCACCGCGACCTGTGGGCACCACACTCTGCACCGGTTTGCTTCACGCCGAAGCTTTGGCGCCGCAGAGAGCACCGCCGCAATGCCGCACCGTGACCATGGTCTCACCGACGACACCTGTTGATGCCGCCACCGAGCCGCTGCTCGCACCGCGACCTGTGGGCACCGCACTCCGCACCGCCTTGCTTCACGAGGATGCCTTGGCCTTCCTGACGCCGACACTTGCCGCCAAAATCGACGCTGCTGCTTGCACCGTGGTTCGAGGGCACCGCTCGTAAGTCACACGACGCACCGCCCTCATCCTGCACCACAACCTTGGCCTACCGACGCCGGCGCCATCGACTCCAGTTCGTCAGCCGACGACAGCGCTTCAGCAGCGACGACGACGCTGCTTGCACCGTGACCTGCTAGCACCGTGGCGAGCACCGCCTTCATCTCGCACCGCGACCCTGGTCTCACCGACAACGCCATCTGACGCCGTCACCGAGCCGCTGCTCGCACTGCAACCTGGGGGCACCGCACGCTGCACCGCTGCGCTTCGCACCGCAGCACCAGACGTCTGCCGGCGCCTGCGCTCCTGATTCCATCAGAGAGGAGCTTGACCTGCAACGCGAGTGACTTCAAGGGCCTCAACGCCCTGCATCTCTCACAGGTACTGTTTGCGGGTCTTCCCGACACCGTAGCGGGCCCGCGACCCTGCGACCAGCCAGAACTGTTGGATTTGTTGTTCACAACACCGTGGTAGCCCGGACGGAGCTATCCACACAAGGAACTCTTTTTAATCAGCGTATTTTTGGAACTGTGAACTTTTAAGTATAGTCTTGTGGATTCTTATCGTTTTTGGTCTTGTTTTAATTATATAAAAATATTGGATATTTTTCTAAACTGGTGTGGTGTCCTTTTGTAGTGCGTACACTGTATTACTGTGGGTTATGTGCAAATGCTTTACACACTGCCTCTAAGATAAGCCTGGCTGCTCGTGCCAAGCTACCAAGGGGGTGAGCAGGGGTTATTTTAGACGTGTAACTCCCTTATCCTGACTAGAGTGGTGGTTTTTGCCTGGCTTTGGCCCACGCCCTAGCCTACCAAAAAATCCCATTTCTAACATCTCCCAATTGAGCTTTACAAACTGAGGCCTGACAGGATAGCCCCCCACCTTAAGGCGATGTATGAGGAGAGCCTGGAGAAGGGACATCTTCCACAAGACCAGAGGGTAGCCACGCTAGTGGTGATATACAAAGAGGGAAAACCTAAACATAAATGCATGTCATACAGACCTATATCACTGCTGAATGCTGAGGTCTAAATTTTGGCCAAACTGCTAGCCACCAGACTGGCCCGAGTAATCTCCGGGTTAGTCCACCCAGATCAATCTGGCTTTATGCAGTCCAGAAATACATCACTGAACTTGCGACGACTACATGGGGTGATGGGAAGAGTGGATACCATAAGAGAGGATGCGATGGTGGTGTCCTTGGATGCCACCATGGGGTTTGATGCCATAGAATGGCCATATCTCTTTGCAGTTTTGGAGAAACTCTGATTTGGCCTGAAATTTATTAGCTGTGTACGACTCCTGTATGCTGACCCTCTAGCTTAAGTAGTAGTTAATAACAAAAAATCTGCAGTTTTCCAACTCCATAGAGGGACGCAACAGGGCTGTCCACTGTCACCGCTACTATTTGCATTGACGTTGGAGCCCCTAGCTTGTTGGATCCGTAAGGATCCTATAATTCGGGGACTGAGATGGGCGGAGGGCTGGGAGGACCACATCTCCTTGTATGCAGATGACATCCTGCTATACCTGGCCTCTCCGGAGAGATCCCTACATAGGGTTCATAATATATTCACTAACTTTGGTACCTATTCTGGGTACACTATTAATTGGACGAAATCAGTGATATATGTACTGCATGGCGACCCTCCTGCCCTCCCCAGGGATTGCCAGGTGACGATAGCCAAAGAAGGGTAAGTAGTAAGGGCTGTACGTCACTAAAGATCCCAAGCTCTACTATGCTTCTAACTTGCTGCCGCCGCTACAGCGGCTAAGGCACAACGTGGAACACCGGAAGACGCTTCCGTTATCACTATTGGGCAGTGCAGCCCTCTTCAAGATGATGTCGCTGCCTCATTTTTTATACATCCTCCATAACTCACCTGAAGTGGTCCCCGTGTCCTATTTTGCAGCAGTGGAAAGTACACAGAGAGCGCTGCTCTGGGGAAATAATCACCCACGAATATCATTCTCGAAATTGGTACAAATCTGGTATGACGGGGGAATTGGGTTGCCAAATATTAAAAAGTACTATTGGGCGGCGCAATTAGCTGCCATCAACCATTGTGTTTACCGACCTCAGAATGATCCAGGCTATGCTATGGTTAGGTGGCTTTTGCCCGGGAGTAATTATACACAGGCATTATATTCCAGACCCGCAAAATTAGGGCTGACAGGCCCACGAATCACTCAGTACAGGTGTGGCATATGGTACAGAGGAGTATGGGATGGGCCAAGACCATAACCCTGGCCACCCCGCTGTGGGATACGGAACAACTGGGATCCCTTTGGAGAACGAAGGGTTTCGACAAATGGGACACCATAGAGATATCCCGGGTGGGAGACCTTTTGAAAAAAGGGGAGGTAATGTCCTAAGCGACATTGCAACGAGACCATGAACTGGCGGAGACCGAGAGATTCCGGTACTTGCAGGTGCGACATGCCTTAAAGCAGGCGATCCCAACGGGAGTGACCCCTCCGGAGACCTCACCTCTTGAGGATGGACTCCTGGATGGCTATATGCCACGAAAAACAATTTCCCTGACTTATTCCAAATTGATTAACCACTCGCCAGATCCCCTTCCGCAGCTCCGTGAAAAGTGGGAGCAAGACCTGTCGGAGTTAGAGGAGGAGGAGTGGCGGGAGGCATTGGAGTTGCCAAGGGAGGTAGCGATATCCTCAAAATTGAAGTTAGTGCAACTGAAAATATTGCAAAGAATTTATCTTACGGGGCCCGCACTGGTCAAGATGGGATATAGAGAAGATCCTAACTGCAGAAGGCAATGTGGTCGGGAGGGTACGTTCCTGCACATTATATGGGAATGTCCGTCCATTAGTAGGTACTGGAGTGCTGTTGTCCGGTGTATGGGGGAAATATTGGGAGAGAGTCTAGAACCAGAGCCTAAACGGTGTCTGCTAAATGTGTGGGAACCAACAGACTTGGGAAATAGAGAGAGAACGTGGGTGGCTCTGGGAGAGATGGTCGCCAAGAGAAACATAGCAAGGAAATGGAGGCACAAGACGTACCAACAGTGAGAGAATGGGAAAAAGATATGGATTGGTGTATGTTCAGGGAGAAAGCAGTCTATGTGTCCAGGGGGTGCCCGAAAAAGTGGATGCAAATATGGGGTAAATGGAATGCCTACAGGGAGATATATGTGTACCGCCCAGATTACCGGTGCAAGCCTCTTCAGAAGAAACAGATATATGAAAGGCAAGAACAGCCTAATCAAGGGCTGGGACAATTTTTTAAAATTGACTCATGTGTCCCGTCCTAATGTTAATGGAGATTTGAATAGTGTATTGATCGTGAATCTGTACTGTTGTTTGTTGTATTCAATAAAAAGAAATTAAAAAAAAAAAGAAAGACACCACCGCCAGCAAGAGAGGTCATTCCTAATGTCCTCCTGTGTGTGCGCAATACATTCACCTTGTTGACCTTCTGGCCTACATTTCCATTTCTGATGGAAGGAGTATGTTGGACTTTGAACTCCAGAAATAATGGGCTCTACTCCAATGTTTTCATCCACCATGACTGTATCTCTCACTTTTTCTTAAATGTTTTCTTTCATTACATTTCAGTTGATTACTTTGGTCTGTTCACTCAATAAAAAACCCATGTCACCTAAACATTATCTACTGTTATCATTCTCACATATAACAATGTTAAAGTACAACCATGTGAACTTTGCTATGTCCGAATTCGGGAATAATGGAAGCATAGATATGTTGTATGTTTAAAAAATGAACAAATCTGGAACACTAACATGACACAACAAGACATACATATGAGTGTCTGCGCTTACAACATCTTTATTTCATTGGTCAGTTCTTAGGCTGACATGATGTCAGACACACATAAAAAAATACATGTCCCAGTGATCCAAGGTCAATGATCCCATCATCTCCTACAGACTTGCACAACATGGTAGGAGGGGACACATCTGAAAACATCCCACAGAATAGCCAACAACACATTTGGTCTACATCATCAGCTTCAAGCATGTTGACAACCTCACAAAAGAAATACTACATCAAATAAATGAGTACACAGACACATGTCAGTACCACCGTATCTGACCACAGGGTCTTTTCAATCCAGTGTAGCATGCATCTAGTGGAATGTCACAAACTAATGTCAGTGATGAGCTACAAGCATTTGGAGCCAACATTGAGGAACACAGCAACACCTACATCCAGTTCGTATACAATGAGGTATCAGACAATCTGAAGGTAGGATAGCATGATTTGGCCACAACAGTACAATTTGTAGGATCCAATGATAGGACACTTATTCATTAGGACCAACACACAACAAGAAATAAGTCCAATGGAAACCAGGTAACTTCCATCCTATCGCAGGGCAAGCTGTCTTAGTACTGGCTTTGTACATCAATACTCTGTGACACACATTCCCAGGAATAATCCCTGCCCACTTAGTACGGCTGAACAGCAACATATACCTGCTGATGTCACAACTCTGAAATGTCCAAATAAAGATGATATTATGAAGATACGTACAACAGACAAACACAGAGAGATTCACAGAGTCACTTTCAAAGTCCTCACTCACGCCTACAAATGCCTACACAACAACGGACCCAAATACCTCAACGACAGAATCAACTTCCACGTACCCAAAAGAAACCTCCGATCTTCCAACCTCGCACTGGCCGAAACCCTGCGCATCCACAGAGCCAGAGCAGGTGGAAGATCCTTCTCTCACATTGCAGCCAAGACCTGGAACGAGCTACCGGCAGACATCAGATGCGCCCCCTCCCTGAACACCTTCAGGGAGACCCTCAAGACCTGTCTCTTCGGCTAAACAGATCTGCAGACCCCCCCTCAGTGCCTTGAGACCCTCACAGGTGAGTAGCGCGCTTACAATTCCCTGGTTTATTGATTGAGAGGGATTAGCTTGCAAAAATTCATATGATACACATCACATTGTCAAGTTCTATAGAACACAGTCCTAAACAGCATTTACAACTGAACAAAGCGACACTACCAAAACATACACCTTTCCCAAGATGTTTCCAGACCTACATAGTTAAAGTAGCATTCCCCCATGGGGAATGTCCCCCTGGGCACCAAGAAATCCTCGATAGAGGCTTTAAATCCCTTGTATTGACGAATTTTTGTTGAAAAAGAATGACGATAGTTCAAAGAGATATTTCATCTGATATATTTGTAGCCATTGTTACATGAATTCACTTCATTCATGAAGCATACAAGTTCCATAATGCATTTGAGTTGTGGCTCAATTAATGATAATTCTTCAGGATATTAACAGGCACGTTTTGGGATTACTCACTCACAAGTCACGTTCTTTTCATTATAGCTCTGCAAAGCATGATATATCTTACTCTTTACACTCAATTGTTTACATTAATCATTTCATATTCCTCGTGTTAATTAGTTCTCGTATCACGTTTACAGACTCTATCCCCTGATGAAGGACAGTTTGTCCGAAATGCATTGGGACGATGAATAGGAGAATTACAATTGTGATAAACTTCATTAATTGAGCCACAACTCAAATGCTACTTTAATTTTGTGTTACGTTCTAGTCCGGAGAACGATACCCCAGGTGCACCTCTCAACTCTACAAGTTGAAAAACTCTTTAAACATTCACAACTCGTAGTGCAGGGGCCACAACCAATTTTTGATCCAGACCTACATAGTCCCAGTTACTAACTTCAAAATTAGCCTCAGAACACCACTACAAGATTGGCTAGATTGTTCAGTCATCACATCTCACAACATACTTACAGTCAGGAGAAGTAGGTCTGGATGAGTTCCTGACGCAAATCTACTCCATCCTTTTCACCACTATCATCAACTTCATTTGGCATTTCAGGGTCCCCACCCATTGGGTCTTCATGGCCTCCATCCTCTGCGATGTAAGGGATGTTCCGTAGCATGGCAATGTTGTGGAGGATGCAACAGGCCACTGTGATCTTGCGCACCTTCCTGAGTGAGTAGAGGAGGGCTCCCCCAGTCCTGTCCAGGCATCTGAATCTGGCTTTCAGGCATCCAAAAGTCCACTCCTGGCCGCAGTGTTCTTCCATGGGCCTCATTGAAGCGGAGTTCTCCTGGCGGTGTAGGATTCCTCAGTGGGCCAGCAACCATGGTCAGTTGGGATACGCTGAGTCTCCTAGATGGGAGATAGATAGAAGGGCAGCATGTAATAACACACAATCAGATCATACTACCTCACTTTCCCCAAAACAGAGCTTAATTACATCACACTTACCTACAAGCCATGTCCTCTCTGGAAGGAGTGGTGATATCAGCTGTGGTATGGTGCTGTTCCACACTACAAAGCCATCATGTGCAGAACCTGGGACCGGGCACAGGAGTTGGAGATGTACAAATCGCTAAACAGACAACTTGCACATTGATAGAATGGAAGTGCTTCCTGTTCCAGTAGACTTGCTCTCTCTTGTGTCTTGGTACTAAGCCAATATGGGTGCCCTCAGTCGGTCCAATTACATGTGGGATGGGACCAAAACCATAAAACTCCGCCTTCACAGTGGCTAAATCCTGATGTCTGGGGAACTGGATATAGCTGCCCACGTGTTTCAACATTGCTGTAAGCACCTCTGTGAGGACATGAATAAACATCGGTTATCACATTCCACCTGAAAGAGAAACACTGAATAGAAATGAGCATTTGGCCAGAAAATGCAAAACATATATGAGTTTAACTAGTGGTGGTATTGAGTTAGGGTTATTGAGGTGAGGTAGGAGGTCAGGATCCAGGATTGTTTGATGATTTAATCTGAACTTCTGGATTATGTGATGCTCTTGCATGGTGTATAGGTCCAGGAATGGGTGGAACAGTGGAAGCTGGCGTCTCCTCCCTCTCCCAGGGTACCTATGTGAAAAGTAAATGTAGCATGAATATTGGTCTCTGTTTGCAAACTTACATATATGTGACCTGTAAGGCCAAAGTCATGTTTTTTTACATTTATGCATCAAAAACCACTACACATGTGACTTCATGACTGTACAATCTGACTCGTCCACCAGTCATCCACAAGCGGGCATACACAGAGCTGTCACATGACTGTGCACACCATCAAATCAAAGTAGAGAAACAGCACTATAGTGAGGCATCCTTGACATGTATAATCTGATAACTTGTTGCATGTAGCACAGCGCGCATTGCACATATGTGCACAGAAAATGCACTACACAGATGAAGTGTCGTACAGGACATGACATGGGAATTGAGATTTTCAGTTGTCAAGGTCTCAGCACTCATGTGGTGGTGGTGGACTTCAGCGTGCCAACTACAGTCTCTGCAAACGTGAACATGCTGTTTGCAACACTGTAAATACGACCACGACCATGGCGGATGCCTGCTCTCACTGATAGGACAAATAGAGGGTTCCTTTGGCGGCGTTCAATGTCCGCATGTTTAGCGGTTTCTTGCACGCCAGTCTCTGCCATAGGCTAATGTTGGGGAATGCGACCATGGCGGCCCAATGGCTGTGTTTATCTACGTACATGACCACGTAAATGACGTACATGTACGTTGCATTTTGAAAAATAACTCACTTACCTACTGACACTGCTGCCATTAACACCTCCTCACCATCAGCTGCTGTGTGCCACCTCTGGGAGTAACCATGCTAAACCAAGCAGGTGAGAGGGCCCTGCCTTCACACAAGAAGAGCTGGAGATGCTGGTTGGAGAGGTCCTTCACATGTATGGCCGGCTCTATAGCTCACCAGAGGAGCAGGTACGTTTTGCATGATGTATGAAGGATACTGATGTCTCAACCTTAACATGTCCATGTTCGACTAGATGCCTATGAGATCCAGAATGAAAGCACAGACACATATGTTAGGATGTATTCTCACTATTTAGGTCAGAGATGTGATGGATGATGCTGCGCTGTACATTGGCTGCAAACACTATCCATAATGATGTCGCACTACATCCTTCCCCTGTGCCATGCAAAAACAACTGCATGCAGAGTGTAATGTGGAGTAATATGGGCTTCACATATGGATATTATTCAATCTTCCAAGGAATGATCACGTAGCAATGCATTACTAGTGGAGGTAACATGTAAGGTGTAGCTCTAGTTGAATGCAGGTATGTGTATGGTCCCTCTGATCTCTCAGCACATATCCGTCTACACCAACCTCTTGGCTGGGAGTGAAGGAATGTTCACAAACATGTTAAGAGAGCAACACAGTGTTGTTGTCTTGTATTGCATGACCATTACATTTACACCAATCTATTAACAATCTGCAAATATGATATTAATGTGGGTTCACTACGGTAAGCATGCAAAAGGCTAATCCTGCCAATGATTCCTACCCACTGTGGCCCAAGATTTAGCTGAGGTATATGTGACATAGCACTGCAGCAGTGTCCTCTTCAAGGAGATCTACCAATCCAGAGATAGTGTCCAAAATAGTGTTCAAGGACAATTGGTGGCTCTAAGACATTTTATTAAAACAACCTATGAGATTAGACCTGACAAGAGCCACAGACCTCAGTGTACTTGCCATTTATCATGATTGTCAATGTGTCACACTGCCTTAGGACAGGACCCTCAAGTGTGTTGTAATTGGACTGAGTATCTGCACTCTTGACATATGTACTGTGCAGATAGTTGGTGATTCCAGCAGTCAAATCCATCACTGCATCACCAGGTGTGTCCCATGAAGCTAACAGACCGTCTGTACAATGGAATGTTGAAGTTTTCCCTGTGACAGTGGCTGAAAGTGCTAAATGGCTTATCTCTGCTGCCAGGACATCAGCCACACGCTCAATGAGTCGTACAACTTTTTAACATGGCGTTGTAAACAGGACTACTATTTTGCAGATTGTGAGCACAAAGTGTGACACATGCCAGACCTTCCATGTTAAAGGAAGTTTTTGGGATGTATCACGGTGTGCGCTAACAGTCATGTTGTGAACAGCATGTACAGAGTCACACGTCTCACCTGTTAAAGTGTCTGTACAGTCATACAGATTTACACCAGCTGTCATGCGCTCCCACTGGTGTGTAGTGGTACATCTTGTATAAATCAACAGAACATGTGTAGAGGCCCTGGCCTTAGTGTTGTATTTAGGTTAGGTTAGGCTGTATACTACCAAACCAGAGTTTGGTATAGTCATCAGATGATTAGTGTAACATTGCCTCATTTCAGTTTGCACGGGCATCAAGGGAGACCACACATTTGTGCTCTTGTCAAGTTCTACTTGGATATGATAGGTGAGTACAACTTCTTGATCTGCTACACAGATGACCTCTGTCTTGCATGTCCACTCAAGTCTCCTCATCTATTGCATCCACCCAGGTCAATGCCCATTTCAAGCTAAGACAGTGAATGCCATCGTCTGGAAAGTGGGGTCCCTGTGAGTCTATCACCGGCACAGCATCCACTGCAGGAAGAGGGTGGGGGAACTGAGACGCTGGACCAGGTACATCGAAGAAGTCCAGCTGGGGATGTTCTCCCAACATCGTAGGGGTGCGTACCCAACGCTGACTCCCCTAATGGCCCACATCCTGGCAGATGTCTACCCGGTATTTGGTGGACAGTTGAGGGCCCAACAGCAGCTAGGAGGGGGTGAGTAATTTGGTGGCTAATCTAAGGCTCGCCTAACCATCTATTCATTGTTACAGGCACCTGAAACCACATCAATCCAGACCTTGACTGATGCTAAGCCTTATAGAAGAGTAATTACATGTGTTGGCATGGTTGGCATTGGTAACATATCTGTGTTGTAGATCATATGCTGAAGTGTTTACTACAAAATTGATGGCTCTACATAGTATGATATCTGTGTCCATCACAATTGAATGTGTTAGCCAAGGTGTCAGGGACTTTTGTGACTGGTGATGTGCATACATGTCATTTCTCATCACAGACAGGGGTGTGTGGACATGGGTGGGTATGTTACACATACCCATTTACATACTTTATTGTAAAACATCTAACAATGTTGATGCAATTACATACATGGTCTGAGGACTGACAGTACTGTCTCACAATGTGATGTCCCATGCTGGTGAGGTGACAGTAGACGTGTAAGTGACATGCACATGTGGAATTCTGGAGGAACTGTAACTGCCTGCTGGTATGCAGCATTAGTGTAAATCAGACTTGTTGGAGACATGTTCGAGTGGGTACTGTCAGCAACATACTGGAATATTAATACGTGAGAAAAATGTCGGTGCTGTGATGTCCCTTCCCTATTGTCTACAAGTGAAAAATACACTACATGGACAGGAGATTTCCTGTGGCTCATCAGTCTTACCTGTTGTAATAGCTATACAGTATGCTATTGGGAAATGGTTGTGGTGAGTTCACCAAACTGGAGTGGGAATGTCCCTAGTCCTAGGTGGTGTCAGGTCATTTGGATGTATGTGATGACATCTCAACCAAAGTTGAGCCACATTGTCTCCAGGATACTTTGGTGTGAGACACATGATAAACAGCTAATCTTACCCTTTTAATCAATATAGTGCTGTGACAGAGAACATATGAAGAAGTGTGAAAGTAGGAGAACAGTGTGGACTGGGTACTTTCTTAGACACATTCTCGTTGTTGCCACACATATTGCTGGGAGATACCCGTATCAGGCTCACATCAGTGCATAGTGAAGTGGGTTTTTAGAAATGATTAGTGGTCATTAGCAGGTCATTGTGTGGAATGGGTAGGACTGCTGTAAGCATGGCCATGCCAGTTGATGTCACATGGTCACTGTAGTTTGTGAAAGGGGCAAAGTATTCAGGATGAAGTAATACCCTGCAACATACAGGAAGATTGAGTAGTAACAAGGTGACTCATGCAACTGTCGTCCAGACATCATTGTGTGCAACTGTTGCAAAGTCATGTTGCATACATGCATCTGCTACTGCTAAGGGTGTAGTCAATTTAGCCATCCTAGTAGGTGGTGTGATAACAGAAATTTTGGTGTGCCATGTGTACTGAGATGTTCCTCCTGTTTGTCAACGAAGTTGGATTTAAGCAAGCTCAATTGTCCTTTCAGCATCTACCTAGGCAAGCGGGGGAGGCGGGCCCTAGATGTTGAGGAAGCAGTTGGCCCAAGTACCAATACAAATGGACCCAGTGGCCAAGAAGGCGAGGGGATATCTGTCCTCCACATGTGTGCATTTCAGCAAGGTACACATTATACATAGTCCAATTGTGTCATCTACACTCAACTGTACTATATATGTATATTTGCACCCCGTTTTTTCAGTCATCACTGTGGTCACACTCACGGTGGAAATGGTGGGGAGATCAAAAGGAATGCAGTAGAATTCAGAATGTGAACTGGTAGTTCCAGAGAATTACTCTACACACTCTGTAGACATGTTGTTACATGCTTGTAGTGATTGTGATTCTGTTAATTACATGAGGTATAATCCACTATCTACCACCAAACTGGTGGCTGTCTGACGTTGCTTATAGGACATTCAATACTCGGCAAGTGCCTGCAGAAATGTACAGCATGGTATGCAGTGTCGACTACGGCAGATACAGCCACTGGGTTATAGTGTTTGAATTTGAAGGTCCAATGACTGTGACTGGGCATGCCGAAGACTCCCTATGTGGCGTACATGTACGATGTACGTAGTGGTGGCCTGATCTCTTCACCTGCCTACTGACACTGCTGCGATCGATACCTTCTCGACTTCAGCTGCTTTTTGCCATCTCCGTGAGCTATCATGTCCCATTCAAAAGGGGTGAGGGCTCCAGTTTTCTATCAAGAGGAACTGGAGAAGCTGGTGGAAGAGGTCCTCCCCCTGTTTGGCCAGTTCTATGGATCACCAGATGAGCAGGTAACTTCCTCACATACTTTCTTCACGCTGTTGGAAAGCATTGCTTCCTGTCTCCAAGGCTATGATGGGGCTTTGGTGTCCAGTGTGTCATATATGAAAAATGTTGGATTTGATGTCCCTACATTACACAGCCATGTAATGGCTAGTAAAGCACTTTACTCATCATTGTGATGTTTGTTTAGGCACAGAGCATTCATGGGTAGCATTCACATTTCAGTGCATATGTTCTGTTATTAGTGCCATGTAACACTTGTGTTACAAAATCCTGATGGGGGTGATGGATATTAACAGGCTCACAGTTGTGCTGTGTATGTGTCCTGTAATGAGCAGGTAAGGATGAAGTGAGGCATGTGTACAGTGGTTGCAGGCCAGATCTGTAGTCGCCACAGTATGCTTTTGGAGATATTCCGCAATGGCCCCCTCAGAGTGCCACACAAAGGTAATGTCACACTAAGATTGGAACAAAGCTGTACAATCTTCTTTGTAGTGCTGTGTAAATGTTTTAAATGTAGTTTGAGTCTACACTGGCTGGAGAGGGCAAGGATAGATGCAGATGTGTGCCCACCATTGGCCATGGCAGAGGCTGAGAGACACAGTCACTTTTGGCTGTGAAGGAAGTGCCCTCTAGGGCCACTCGGGTTTTCTCACAACCACCTGCTATGCCTTCCCAAGAATGAAGAGTCGGTCAGACAGTAAAGAATACAAACTTACATGTTTATTAGAAATGCTCTGCAGAGGAGTCCATCATGACCTGCACCCTAAGCTGTATGCCGAGGGACTGACTCCCCAACAGTCTACAGTGAGTAATCATTCTTTCCCAGGAACCTCCAACCCCGCCCACCATGGAAAAGTACCGGCCTGGGCCGAACATGAACAAAGGAGGCACTGCTGAGATGAGCTACCACCTGCCAGATGGGTACATGTTATCAGAAACCCAAGGCCACCGCGCTGGGTCTCAGCATCTCCTAACGTGGGAGCAGAACTACACATTCGGATAGGTATGTGAGAGCAGAATGGTCTCCTCATTAGCAAGTCAGGAAACAGCCTTGGACAGAAAGAAAAAATAATAACGAAATACAGTGTTCTGCTGAGGCCAGCAATATGAGCAATGAGGCCTAACTCGGGCACAGTCTAAGCAGCCTAATAAGGATTACAAAAAACAAAATGGAGTCACACTCGCTAACTGAAACCTGCGCACTACGGGGATAACTCAGGGGGTTGCATAACGTGAATACAAATGGCATGTATTTAGCCACACATTGCTAACCTAATATAGCGTAAAAAGAGTGCATTGCAGGGACGGGAATTTGAAACCTAACAGCTGGCCATGTGAGTAACAGGTTTAACTCCATTTAGTCCTGCAGATCCTTGGTTGTTTTCAGAGTGGGTCCCTTTCCCCACTACTATTTCAAGATTGACTGTGCAGGTAGCATTTTCTGTATGTTCTCGGAGCCCAGCCCCTGAGCTGAGACTTCTTTAGGTAGGCCCACACTGTGGATGTGTGTGATTTGATTAGGTCATGTCATTTATTTCCACTGATGTGTTGTTACTCTTCATATAGCTTGAATTGTAGAGGCCTAATGCTCATGTGACATGTTGCCTGTCCCGGTAGTTGCTCAAGTGTGAGACAATTGACTTTTGTGTTTCAGCAGCTTGTTAAAAGCCAACACATACAACTGGTATTCTAAGGTTTGTTAATGTCATCCATGTGTCAGTGCTACATGTGGCAGGAGGTAAGTCCTGTGATGGTAGTAGCAACCATTCCAAATCAGTGAAACATGTTATGTTATCCCTTTCAAAAGTCCACATGGCCAGAGCGTACCAGAGTGGTATATGTCAGTGTGACACATGCAAGCCATTTTATTGTAACCTTTGTGTTTGGTGTCACTATGTACCCTAATGTCAGGCTGTATGTAGCGTATGCATGTTGTTAATGGGCCAGGCGGTTACAGGGTGTTTACATACAGGCCCAAGTGGTTTCCCCTTCAGAAGGTCTGAAGGTGTGGTGTGTGCCACTGTTGCTCACAGCAGACTACATTTGGGATGGCCCTGTCCTACATGTTGTTGGTGGTCTGTGTTCGTCTGTGTAGTACACTACCAGGATAGAGGATAGTCCGCTGGTGACTACAAAATTGTGTATACCCCTATAAGTGGTACTAAGCATGTGAGGAGTACAGATGTAGCTTACATTGACACATTTACTATCAGTTACAATATCTTGCTTCATCTCTTGCTTCAATACAGGTCAACTTCATTTGAAGCAGAGATTGTGGAAAACCATTGCCTGGAAAATTCAGACCCTGGGAGTCTATCGCTGGTGCAGCGTCCACTGCAGGAAGAGGTGGGAGGAGCTGAGACAATGTGCCAGGACCATAGCAGAAGTCCAGCTTGGGAAGTCCTTCCCAGGTCGTAGGGGCACGCATCTGACCCTGACTCCCCTAATGGCCCGCATCCTGGCGGTGGCCTATGCACAGCTTGATGGGCAGTTGAGAGCCCGAACAGCAGCTAGGAGGTGGTGAGTATTGTGCAGATTCTAACATTGTGCATTAACATTTTCCTCCTGTTACAAACAGCAGTTTGCCCATCAACGTTGTAGGTAACTCATGTCCTAAGGATTATTGGTGTTGTTACATGTGTAGCTAGTGACCTTGGTGCATGATGTTTGGGCAAGACTTATGTCTTATGGTCCTGATCCAGAGCTGAGTGAAGTCACATATCAATCTTCAGGGTTGTACAGACACATGGCTGAGTAATGTGACATTTCACCTACACATGTTTGATGTTGTGTGTGTCAGCTGTCCCACACAGACCACGTGTCTTCTTTGTGTCAGGAGTGATAGCCCCCCAAAACTGTGTATCTTGTTATGGGGATCTGTTACATGTGACATGGCCTACAGTGCGCATTGAATGCAGTGAATGAGCCATACTTGGCCTTGGTAAGTGGGGTATGTACAGCATTGTGAGATGACAAACAACACTGGTTCCATCTGTATTTATGCCTACATCATGGCATGTGTAGTATTTTATTATTTTTTAAATCATCTGCCCAAGGACATGACCCATAATGTAAGTGTGTACATACATCATGGGTCATGTCAATGTCCATTGATATAGTGACTGCCCCATGGTCAGAAAGGGAAGGAGGATGATGCAGCACCGCTTGTACTTGATCAAGAAAGATATTGTCAAGTAGAAAATAATCGATGCGAGAGTGGGAGCCATACTTCTTACTATAATAGGTGAATACTTTACTAGTGCAAAGATCCCGGCGACCAATGTTGGTAAGACCAAGCTCCTTCTGGATATTAATGATTTTAATCTCATATTCCTCATTACAGCGTCCTTGTATTTAGATTTCCTGTCAAGTGCCTCATTCAACACAACGTTAAAATCACTCCCAATTGAGACTGGTAAATTGGCTTCTAAGATTTTCTGTTTAATAATATTTAGGTACCTAGGGTCACCTATATTTGGACCATAGTAGCCACTG
Organism: Calotriton arnoldi; assembly: GCA_963921515.1. NCBI lineage: Eukaryota > Metazoa > Chordata > Amphibia > Caudata > Salamandridae > Calotriton > Calotriton arnoldi. Next base: position 1,042,232 of record CAWUFW010007066.1, read on the forward strand.
CAAAGAAACTTTGTGGGACCAACTGTGGGTTTAGCAAGTAGCCATCTACCTGATGCATCTGTCCAGTAATCTAGCAACTTCAAGTCAGCATTCTTTTTTATAGTAATCGCCACCCCTTTCGTTGCTCCAAGCTGTTCTCATGCAATAATCTCCTGAACCCAGTATAGCTTAGAAAAGCAGGCTAGACAATCCCCCCCTCTCGAAATGTGTCTTCTGCAGTATAATTAGCTGGGCATCAGCATCTTTAATGAAGATTAAAACATTTAAATTACAAATTAAACATTTTTATAAATAAAACATATTTAAAAAGTATAAAACATTAAAATAAATAATAAACATATATAACATAAAAAATGAATACATAACACGCTATTTACCACTAAAAAAATTATATTATCACCAATGATATGTACTACATCGATATATAAAAAGTTGATATTTTAAACAACACCTAAATTGACATTTTTGACAATTATATTAATATCCATCATATTAATGTTCTCACAATATTCTAGGCATGATATTTTTGTAACACAATATTTTTGATTCAATAGTTTGTCCAATTACTGTAGAATTCATTACATATAATATGACTAGAGATCAATCCTTTTAAAATTATTCTAGTAATCCACTGGTTGAGATTACACAGTCCTACCATTGAATGGAAGTCACAGATTATCATCTTTTGGTCATCCTCTTGCAGAGAAAAGTGCTTCCTTTGTTTAGGATCATCAGAACAATAGAGTATGATAAGCTTAGCTTTGCAGCATGTAACAGTTTTGGACTTTCAGAATCCAGAACAATATGAAGAAGTAAAAGATGTGTTTAACAACACAGGAAAAGATACAACGCCTCCCCATAAGGAATATGACTGTCTCACTCGAGTATTTTATAAATCCTGATAGTATCACAAGTGTTTCTAAATCACTGGTTAAGGAACATTTTTACAGGTGGAGAGAAGAGAGCCGCCTAAGGGATTTTTATCAATCATATTCAGCTCTAAACTATGTATCTATCAAATCCTCAGTAGGTCTGGAGTTTTACTAGTCTCTGATACAGATTTCTTTATAGTTTGCATTTTAATCTCATTCGTTTTCTTGTGGCATATCCCACACAGGGTATGTGGCCCATCAACTCCCGAATTGTCCATTTGATTGTGACACAAAACAAAGCACTTTGCACTTCATGTTGCTCTTCACTTTATATTCCTTGCCCAGGAAGCGCTTTCTGGTCCCAGTACTCCGTGCTACTAATGTTAGGCAATATATGACAGCCCTCGTGTTTTTTTGCAGAAGTTAGATATCCTGCAAATTTGCTGTGCAGTTATTAACTTTATTAAAAGTTCTTTAGACACTAGGAGGAGGTATGGTCCAGCATCATCCACTTAAAGATCAGTGATTATGCGGGTGTGCTCTGTGTATGGTTGAGGGAAGTTCCTGGTTTCTATTTAATTGCATATTGTATCTTTTTTATTATCTATTTTGTATTTTAATGTTCTTATCAACAAAACCACATTTTATTGTATGTTTTATGAATTGTGCCTTTATGTTTGGATTGCCAGTCAAATAAAGTTGATTGATTGACTGTCTCATTGATTTAGTTCCTGGTGCAGAGATTCCACATATGAGGATTTAATAATTAACTATAAAAGAAGATCAAGTCTTGAAGGAGTATTTAGATGAACACTTGAAAACAGATTTACCAGGCATTCTACATCTTTTACAGTGATTCCTACACTTATCATTCCAAAATCAGATGCCACCTTCAGGTCCTGTATAAACTTTGGTGAACTTAATAATATCACACTTTTTGCAATAAGTATCGATTGTATATAATTTCTTTCTTTGATGGAGCAGAGCAAGACATCCATAGGATTCTCTAAACTAGTTTTGAGAGGAGCAAAACATTTAGTTCAGTTAGAGAAAGGTGAAGAGTGTAAAACCACTTTCAACACCCAGTATGACCATTTTCAGTATGTAGTCCTGCTGTTTGTTTTAAGCACTGCACCAGTAGCTCCTCAGCATCTAGTTAATGACATCTTTAGAGATGGTTTGTATCTGTATGTGGTTATTTACCTGGATGAGATTTTAGTGTTCTAAAACCTGCTCACTGAACTTTGGGTGGACATGAGAGAAGGTGTGTCTCATCTCTAAAAGCAGGCTTTATATGCAAAGTGTGAAAAATGAAAAGTTGAAAGACCTGAAGTCAGCTTTCTGAGATTTGTAATTTCTGAAAATGTAATCAAGGTGGACTCAAATTAAGTGAACGCTGACCTAGAATGGCCTCTGTCAAACAATGCAGATGAAGTACAAATATATTTAGGATTTGGTAATGTCTAAAGATCATTCCTCTACAACTTCTACAGGATTGTGTTATACATAACCCATCTCACTAAAGAAGGTATTACAAAGTGTTGAACTGAGTAAGAAAAACTTCACTTTGATTAAAGAGTATTCTGCACACACATCCACTGCCATCTTAAGTGATCCAGATTGCGACCTCCCTTTTGTAATGGAAAGTGATGCTGCTGTGTATGCCATAGGAGCAATGCTATCTTCTCCAGACATCATGAGAATGAAGAATTAAATCCCAAATCCTTTTTCTCTCACTCTCTCTCATTCACAGAAAGAAATTATCCCACAGATGACAGAGTTATTAACAATAAAAGTAGTCTTTGATCAATGCAGCACTCCCTATCGGGAAAAAAACACAAGATGGCGGTGTGTACTCACCTTAACAATTTGAGCTTTGTGAACTCCACAAGGTATGAGAATGAAAGCCATGCTAGGTGGTTTCTCCTTTTCTTCAGATGGTTTTGAAGCTTATGTTTAGACACTTTTGGTAGCGTACTGTAAGACAGGATGTTACCTATTACGTAAAGGCATGTTTTAAGTGCATTCAATCTAAACGTGATCGTTAAAGACCGATAGTAGTTTTACAACCTTTGCCAGCTCCTTCTCGTCCCTAGGCTAATATCTTATTGTCATTAACTAGTTTAAAACTGGCACATTTTGTACCACTGACCAAATTAGCCAGTGCTCCTGAACTAACACAGCATTATTTGTAATCATATAGGACATTTACATGGGCTTGCAGAGTTTATTATTACTGACAGAGGGTGACATTGTATGGCTATGTTTTAGAATGTCATATTACAAGTTCAGAGCATAACATACTGTCTCTAGGCACAGTTAAGAATATGGGTTCCTTGGCTAATGAATGTCAAAATGGTGAGTGGGTCATGATGTCTCTCACATACTGTCTGTTTAGGTATGTGTCCCATGAGCTGCACCAGCTAATTTATATAGGAGGGCTATGCAAAATGTAAATGAATCCAGCATTATTCACGTAATTTTGGGAATTTTGTAATATGCTTCTTCCGCAAAATTCACATTACCCCTCTTTCTATAATTACATGTCATTTGAGGTAAAAATTAACTACAAATGGAGCCAGTTGCAGTAAAAATTTACTGCAAACTCACAGGAGCATCGGAATGCAAGCTGCTGTTTTTCAGTGTTTTGTTTAAAATCATCCTTGCACCAAAAAATGTTACAAGAACACATTTCATGCTAAAACATAAGCAAAATAACAGATTTGCATTTCCTGTAACTACGCATAATTTAGTGTAGGCATGGGCGTAACTGGCGTAATTCTCTCTAGCATGATTACTTGTAATTACCACAAAATTACTCGTAAGTATGCTAAATTCTGTTAGAAGCATAATCCACATTTAAGAGCTATTTTTCAAAATGGGCTAGAGGATGCATTTTGTGCTACGAAAATAGCAATAAATGATACAGGGTATGAACAGCAGTCGCCGGTAGCTGCTCGCTCTCTCTTAGTTCATTGTTCATTTGCTCCTGCGGTAGGATTTTTGCAAAAAATTACTCTTAATTATTCAAGTTGGCATAATCGCATACTTTCAATAGTTTTGCATCACAAGAGTAATTTTAAATCACTAAAATTACTCCAATTACTCCAGTGTTATTATTTAGTGTAATTTTGCCTAAATGTCACATAATAACTATTATACTGTCAACTATTTATCAGCTGATATGACTGCCTTACTATCTCAGTTTGGACTTATAGCTTTTTGGGTCAATATCAGCACTAAAAAGACTCCTCTCTAAGAATGTATTGTTGAACCTAAGTCACACCAGGCCACTGGTGTGACAATAATTCCTCTCTGACGTATTTTAGATGGGAGTCTATGTTTCTTACAGAGATAACGCTCAGTGTATCCTCTGGCTTGGGTATTGCTGTAATCATTCCTGAGAATTAAAGGTTCTTGCACAGATGATGGGGTCGGTCTTGTCTTTAAGTCACATCTGGTGTTTGCCACTTTAAACACCCTGGATGCTTCATGGGAGGAGACACTGATCTGTTGCTGCACAGTTGCTACCATCGGAAGGATCTACTTCCAACCTCTGCCCTGTGTACTTATTTAGACAAACTTCTGGAGATTCTGAGCACTCTTGTTTTGTTATAATTCAGGGAAATAGTTCTTGGGAATTTCAATTTGAGGTTTAATGTGCCCCTTTTACGCCAGTCTGCCTCACTTTCTGAAGTTCATCTGGCATTGGGGCTCCTCCAGAGGGTAAAATAGGTCACATATATGAAAGATCACACCCTAGACCTGATTTTTGTACCACACTATCAGGTAGAAGTTGACTGTATAAAACCTTTGGTCTGGACAGAGCGTTGGTCTAGACAGAGCATTCTTTGATCCACTTTGATATCTTAACAGCCAGTATTTCCGTTTCAACTTGTTATCAGCTACAGTTTGGGCCAAAACGCACCTGGAGGAAAATTGCTTTAAGAGACTAGCTAATCATTGGTATTCACCAGAAGTAAAGGCAGAGAGAGTGTTTTTTAGACAAGCTGAACGTAAATGGCAGATTAGTTTTGCTGATGTATCTCACACTGACTACCAAGCTCATCTGAGACTATATAAACATCATCTACAATTTGCAAAATCCTCGTTTATTAGCAACTAGATTTTGGATGCCACTAATATATCTTGGGCCTAATTATGGGTTGTTATAAGACACTGGTGGCGGCTCCTCTGCTAAGGTGGAGGAGCGTTGCCCCACTGCATTTTAAGCAGTTAATAAAGGAAAAATAAAATGGTAATAACACTATGTTATTAACATTTTATTTTTCAGTGTCAGGTAGGTTTACGAGGTGGGACTTGGTTGTCATCACAGCCAGCAAAGGAAGGAACTGTGGGCACTTAAGTGTGCATGACGGTTTGACCAGCCGTCTTGGACCAGCCAAACAGTCATACACACTTTTCAGATTCCCCACCAGGCTGTATTACAAAGCCTGGTGAGGAACATGCACAGGCTCCCACTGCCTGTCTGAGTGTCAAACCACGGCTCTCAGACCAATCACAACGCTGCAGCGTAGTGATTAGCTTAGGGGAGCCTGTGTGTGCTTCCTGCTTCAAGCAGGAACAGAAGAGAATGACACAAGGTGAGGCAGTGGTCCGGCAGCAAGGTAAGTCAGTTTTTTTTTCTATTCCCCCCGCCCTCACCCCACTCGCCCTACTCGGTGGCAGCCACCACTATAAGACACATGACTTTTCAATGTTCATAATATGAATTCTACCTTTCCAACACAGACCTTCTATTTCAAACTTGCATCACACTTCATATAAAAAATGCAACTGGTTTCGGATGATAGGAAGCTGGACAATAAACCACACCATTTCTAAGGCAAACTTCCTAAAACAATTGTACACCTTTTAAAGCTCCACCTGCTATTTCAGAAAATGAAGTTAATTTCCTTCTGTTAGCAATAAAGTCTGATTTTCCAGATGATTTGTGCCCTATTGCTGTGTTGAAAGTTCTAAAAATACAACACCAAGAATGTTATGTATGTAGTAATTTATGTTGGTGTCCTTATAAATATAGGCCAAAACAAAAGTCCCATCAGATTCAGGATCATCGAATAAAGGTCCTGCATCAAAAATAAGAGATTATCAGTGGATGTATGATGGAACCATGCATGCCATTTCCAAGCATGCCTTTATCATGCAAATGTTTACCAGGCATATGCCTTTACCATGCATGCCTTTGCAACGAAAATGTAAGTATTATGCAGGTAAGTATACATCCTTTACGTTACAAATTGGGTTTCTGGTTGGCAGAGGTATGCACCCTGTCCAAGCAGGAACCACAATCCTAGTCAGAGTAAGTCACAACACACCCTAAATTATCCTGTGCTCACCCTCTGGTAGCTTGGCACAGAGCAGTCAGGCTTAACTTAAGAGGCAATATGTAAAGTATTTGTGCAACACTTCATACAGCAAAACAGAGAAAACATCACAAAAAGACTCACCACCAGGTTAGGAAACTAGATCATGATTTTATAAATAAAACAAGACTACAACAACAAAAATCCAATGTGTAGAAGCTGAGATGTGAATTTTTAAAGATTAAATGTCAAAATAGAACTTAGAAGCAATAAGCGCTTAAGGGGGTTATCTGTCCCGCTAGACCGGGGCAAAGTCAAAAGTTCAGGCCGACTGCGATGGAGCACAGGCCAGATACAGGGACCCACTTGGGCCCGCTAAACCAAAGTACCTTGAACCGGGATGCATCATCGTCGACAAGGATGCGTGGTGCAGCTGAAGCTATGCGTCAGTGTTGAGCCACTCAGTGGACGAGATGTGTCGATTTTCTCCACACAACTGCAGCAATGCATTGGTTCCCAAGTGGGTCCCTGTATCTGGCCTGTGCTCCATCGTAGTCGGGATGTGATGCTCGGCTGCTGTTCCTGCAGCAGGCAATTCCCAAGGCAATGCGCTGGTTCCAGGTGTGATGTGCCGGGTCCGCTCCACGCCTAGACGACAATGAGGTGTTCGGACCCATGCAAAGACAAAGATGCACCAGTTCCAATGAAGATGCATGGCTTCTGGATGTAGAGCGCCTTAGGCCTCACTTCCAAGGGTCATTGACTAGGGTGGCACTACTTGGCAGGGCAGACCTATAGCTTGCAGAGTCCAGGTGCAGATGCAGGTGGTTCAAGACTTTGATATCCCTGAGATTTGGGAACAGGAGGCAAGCCAGCAAGCCCATGAAGTCACTCTGGGTTCAAGTGATGCAGGCCCAGTCTTTCTCACCCAGGCAGGAGAACAGCAGGCAGCAAGGTAGTTTAGCAAGGCAAGAACACAGCAAGGCAGAGTTCAGCAAAGGAACAGTCCAGCAGAGAAGCATTCCTTTCAGCAGCACAGCACCTCTTCTACTTGGCAGAGTAGTCACAGATGATGAAGTATACTAATTTAATAGTGCCAGGGGTCTAGTACTTATACCCAGTGGTGCCTTTGAAGTGGGAGAGGCTTGCAAGAAAGATTTGAAGTGCACAGAGGTTTTCCATTCCTGCCCTGGCTCCAGACACACTACAGGGGGTAATCTATCCTTTCTGTGGGGACAGGACACAGCCATTTCAGGTGTAAGTGCCAGCTCCTCCCTCCCATCTTGCTCAGGAAGGCCCATCTGTATGCAGATGACCAATCAGGCATACTTACCCTTCCTTTGTATGTGACTGTCTAGAGGGAATGCAGAACGCCAGCTGTCACCCAATCCAGATGTGTATTCTAGAGTCAGGCAGAAGGCACCAAATGGCTAAAGTAATTAAATGCTTACTTTCTAAAAGTAAAAGAAACAATTGATGGACGGAATGCTGGACAATGCAAACATTCACCCCCAGTCACAAGGATCTGGGTTAAATCCATCATTCTTTTGCTCACCACACCACCCCAGTTTGGACCCAGCCATATGCAAATCAGTCTTGACCCTGTTCCTTGTGGGAACAGTCCAGCCCGAACTGCCAAGCCAGGTCCTCCCTGGACCGGAAACAAGCATCCTGGGACCGGTTTCAGGGCATCACCCTTCTTCAGCCAGGCTAGCTTGAATCCAGTGGTGTAGTGAGCACAGGACCCACGTCTGGGCATACCCTTCCCACTTAGGGCGACAAATGCAAAAGAAACAATTGATGGACGGAATGCTGGACAATGCAAACATTCACCCCCAGTCACAAGGATCTGGGTTAAATCCATCATTCTTTTGCTCACCACACCACCCCAGTTTGGACCCAGCCATATGCAAATCAGTCTTGACCCTGTTCCTTGTGGGAACAGTCCAGCCCGAACTGCCAAGCCAGGTCCTCCCTGGACCGGAAACAAGCATCCTGGGACCGGTTTCAGGGCATCACCCTTCTTCAGCCAGGCTAGCTTGAATCCAGTGGTGTAGTGAGCACAGGACCCACGTCTGGGCATACCCTTCCCACTTAGGGCGACAAATGCAAAAGAAACAATTGATGGACGGAATGCTGGACAATGCAAACATTCACCCCCAGTCACAAGGATCTGGGTTAAATCCATCATTCTTTTGCTCACCACACCACCCCAGTTTGGACCCAGCCATATGCAAATCAGTCTTGACCCTGTTCCTTGTGGGAACAGTCCAGCCCGAACTGCCAAGCCAGGTCCTCCCTGGACCGGAAACAAGCATCCTGGGACCGGTTTCAGGGCATCACCCTTCTTCAGCCAGGCTAGCTTGAATCCAGTGGTGTAGTGAGCACAGGACCCACGTCTGGGCATACCCTTCCCACTTAGGGCGACAAATGCAAAAGAAACAATTGATGGACGGAATGCTGGACAATGCAAACATTCACCCCCAGTCACAAGGATCTGGGTTAAATCCATCATTCTTTTGCTCACCACACCACCCCAGTTTGGACCCAGCCATATGCAAATCAGTCTTGACCCTGTTCCTTGTGGGAACAGTCCAGCCCGAACTGCCAAGCCAGGTCCTCCCTGGACCGGAAACAAGCATCCTGGGACCGGTTTCAGGGCATCACCCTTCTTCAGCCAGGCTAGCTTGAATCCAGTGGTGTAGTGAGCACAGGACCCACGTCTGGGCATACCCTTCCCACTTAGGGCGACAAATGCAAAAGAAACAATTGATGGACGGAATGCTGGACAATGCAAACATTCACCCCCAGTCACAAGGATCTGGGTTAAATCCATCATTCTTTTGCTCACCACACCACCCCAGTTTGGACCCAGCCATATGCAAATCAGTCTTGACCCTGTTCCTTGTGGGAACAGTCCAGCCCGAACTGCCAAGCCAGGTCCTCCCTGGACCGGAAACAAGCATCCTGGGACCGGTTTCAGGGCATCACCCTTCTTCAGCCAGGCTAGCTTGAATCCAGTGGTGTAGTGAGCACAGGACCCACGTCTGGGCATACCCTTCCCACTTAGGGCGACAAATGCAAAAGAAACAATTGATGGACGGAATGCTGGACAATGCAAACATTCACCCCCAGTCACAAGGATCTGGGTTAAATCCATCATTCTTTTGCTCACCACACCACCCCAGTTTGGACCCAGCCATATGCAAATCAGTCTTGACCCTGTTCCTTGTGGGAACAGTCCAGCCCGAACTGCCAAGCCAGGTCCTCCCTGGACCGGAAACAAGCATCCTGGGACCGGTTTCAGGGCATCACCCTTCTTCAGCCAGGCTAGCTTGAATCCAGTGGTGTAGTGAGCACAGGACCCACGTCTGGGCATACCCTTCCCACTTAGGGCGACAAATGCAAAAGAAACAATTGATGGACGGAATGCTGGACAATGCAAACATTCACCCCCAGTCACAAGGATCTGGGTTAAATCCATCATTCTTTTGCTCACCACACCACCCCAGTTTGGATCCAGCCATATGCAAATCAGTCTTGACCCTGTTCCTTGTGGGAACAGTCCAGCCCGAACTGCCAAGCCAGGTCCTCCCTGGACCGGAAACAAGCATCCTGGGACCGGTTTCAGGGCATCACCCTTCTTCAGCCAGGCTAGCTTGAATCCAGTGGTGTAGTGAGCACAGGACCCACGTCTGGGCATACCCTTCCCACTTAGGGCGACAAATGCAAAAGAAACAATTGATGGACGGAATGCTGGACAATGCAAACATTCACCCCCAGTCACAAGGATCTGGGTTAAATCCATCATTCTTTTGCTCACCACACCACCCCAGTTTGGACCCAGCCATATGCAAATCAGTCTTGACCCTGTTCCTTGTGGGAACAGTCCAGCCCGAACTGCCAAGCCAGGTCCTCCCTGGACCGGAAACAAGCATCCTGGGACCGGTTTCAGGGCATCACCCTTCTTCAGCCAGGCTAGCTTGAATCCAGTGGTGTAGTGAGCACAGGACCCACGTCTGGGCATACCCTTCCCACTTAGGGCGACAAATGCAAAAGAAACAATTGATGGACGGAATGCTGGACAATGCAAACATTCACCCCCAGTCACAAGGATCTGGGTTAAATCCATCATTCTTTTGCTCACCACACCACCCCAGTTTGGACCCAGCCATATGCAAATCAGTCTTGACCCTGTTCCTTGTGGGAACAGTCCAGCCCGAACTGCCAAGCCAGGTCCTCCCTGGACCGGAAACAAGCATCCTGGGACCGGTTTCAGGGCATCACCCTTCTTCAGCCAGGCTAGCTTAAATCCAGTGGTGTAGTGAGCACAGGACCCACGTCTGGGCATACCCTTCCCACTTAGGGCGACAAATGCAAAAGAAACAATTGATGGACGGAATGCTGGACAATGCAAACATTCACCCCCAGTCACAAGGATCTGGGTTAAATCCATCATTCTTTTGCTCACCACACCACCCCAGTTTGGACCCAGCCATATGCAAATCAGCCTTGACCCTGTTCCTTGTGGGAACAGTCCAGCCCGAACTGCCAAGCCAGGTCCTCCCTGGACCGGAAACAAGCATCCTGGGACCGGTTTCAGGGCATCACCCTTCTTCAGCCAGGCTAGCTTGAATCCAGTGGTGTAGTGAGCACAGGACCCACGTCTGGGCATACCCTTCCCACTTAGGGCGACAAATGCAAAAGAAACAATTGATGGACGGAATGCTGGACAATGCAAACATTCACCCCCAGTCACAAGGATCTGGGTTAAATCCATCATTCTTTTGCTCACCACACCACCCCAGTTTGGACCCAGCCATATGCAAATCAGTCTTGACCCTGTTCCTTGTGGGAACAGTCCAGCCCGAACTGCCAAGCCAGGTCCTCCCTGGACCGGAAACAAGCATCCTGGGACCGGTTTCAGGGCATCACCCTTCTTCAGCCAGGCTAGCTTGAATCCAGTGGTGTAGTGAGCACAGGACCCACGTCTGGGCATACCCTTCCCACTTAGGGCGACAAATGCAAAAGAAACAATTGATGGACGGAATGCTGGACAATGCAAACATTCACCCCCAGTCACAAGGATCTGGGTTAAATCCATCATTCTTTTGCTCACCACACCACCCCAGTTTGGACCCAGCCATATGCAAATCAGTCTTGACCCTGTTCCTTGTGGGAACAGTCCAGCCCGAACTGCCAAGCCAGGTCCTCCCTGGACCGGAAACAAGCATCCTGGGACCGGTTTCAGGGCATCACCCTTCTTCAGCCAGGCTAGCTTGAATCCAGTGGTGTAGTGAGCACAGGACCCACGTCTGGGCATACCCTTCCCACTTAGGGCGACAAATGCAAAAGAAACAATTGATGGACGGAATGCTGGACAATGCAAACATTCACCCCCAGTCACAAGGATCTGGGTTAAATCCATCATTCTTTTGCTCACCACACCACCCCAGTTTGGACCCAGCCATATGCAAATCAGTCTTGACCCTGTTCCTTGTGGGAACAGTCCAGCCCGAACTGCCAAGCCAGGTCCTCCCTGGACCGGAAACAAGCATCCTGGGACCGGTTTCAGGGCATCACCCTTCTTCAGCCAGGCTAGCTTGAATCCAGTGGTGTAGTGAGCACAGGACCCACGTCTGGGCATACCCTTCCCACTTAGGGCGACAAATGCAAAAGAAACAATTGATGGACGGAATGCTGGACAATGCAAACATTCACCCCCAGTCACAAGGATCTGGGTTAAATCCATCATTCTTTTGCTCACCACACCACCCCAGTTTGGACCCAGCCATATGCAAATCAGTCTTGACCCTGTTCCTTGTGGGAACAGTCCAGCCCGAACTGCCAAGCCAGGTCCTCCCTGGACCGGAAACAAGCATCCTGGGACCGGTTTCAGGGCATCACCCTTCTTCAGCCAGGCTAGCTTGAATCCAGTGGTGTAGTGAGCACAGGACCCACGTCTGGGCATACCCTTCCCACTTAGGGCGACAAATGCAAAAGAAACAATTGATGGACGGAATGCTGGACAATGCAAACATTCACCCCCAGTCACAAGGATCTGGGTTAAATCCATCATTCTTTTGCTCACCACACCACCCCAGTTTGGACCCAGCCATATGCAAATCAGTCTTGACCCTGTTCCTTGTGGGAACAGTCCAGCCCGAACTGCCAAGCCAGGTCCTCCCTGGACCGGAAACAAGCATCCTGGGACCGGTTTCAGGGCATCACCCTTCTTCAGCCAGGCTAGCTTGAATCCAGTGGTGTAGTGAGCACAGGACCCACGTCTGGGCATACCCTTCCCACTTAGGGCGACAAATGCAAAAGAAACAATTGATGGACGGAATGCTGGACAATGCAAACATTCACCCCCAGTCACAGGGATCTGGGTTACATCCATCGTTCTTTTGCTCACCGCACCACCCCAGTTTGGACCCAGCCATATGCAAATCAGTCTTGACCCTGTTCCTTGTGGGAACAGTCCAGCCCGAACTGCCAAGCCAGGTCCTCCCTGGACCGGAAACAAGCATCCTGGGACCGGTTTCAGGGCATCACCCTTCTTCAGCCAGGCTAGCTTGAATCCAGTGGTGTAGTGAGCACAGGACCCACGTCTGGGCATACCCTTCCCACTTAGGGCGACAAATGCAAAAGAAACAATTGATGGACGGAATGCTGGACAATGCAAACATTCACCCCCAGTCACAAGGATCTGGGTTAAATCCATCATTCTTTGCTCACCACACCACCCCAGTTTGGACCCAGCCATATGCAAATCAGTCTTGACCCTGTTCCTTGTGGGAACAGTCCAGCCCGAACTGCCAAGCCAGGTCCTCCCTGGACCGGAAACAAGCATCCTGGGACCGGTTTCAGGGCATCACCCTTCTTCAGCCAGGCTAGCTTGAATCCAGTGGTGTAGTGAGCACAGGACCCACGTCTGGGCATACCCTTCCCACTTAGGGCGACAAATGCAAAAGAAACAATTGATGGACGGAATGCTGGACAATGCAAACATTCACCCCCAGTCACAAGGATCTGGGTTAAATCCATCATTCTTTTGCTCACCACACCACCCCAGTTTGGACCCAGCCATATGCAAATCAGTCTTGACCCTGTTCCTTGTGGGAACAGTCCAGCCCGAACTGCCAAGCCAGGTCCTCCCTGGACCGGAAACAAGCATCCTGGGACCGGTTTCAGGGCATCACCCTTCTTCAGCCAGGCTAGCTTGAATCCAGTGGTGTAGTGAGCACAGGACCCACGTCTGGGCATACCCTTCCCACTTAGGGCGACAAATGCAAAAGAAACAATTGATGGACGGAATGCTGGACAATGCAAACATTCACCCCCAGTCACAAGGATCTGGGTTAAATCCATCATTCTTTTGCTCACCACACCACCCCAGTTTGGACCCAGCCATATGCAAATCAGTCTTGACCCTGTTCCTTGTGGGAACAGTCCAGCCCGAACTGCCAAGCCAGGTCCTCCCTGGACCGGAAACAAGCATCCTGGGACCGGTTTCAGGGCATCACCCTTCTTCAGCCAGGCTAGCTTGAATCCAGTGATGTAGTGAGCACAGGACCCACGTCTGGGCATACCCTTCCCACTTAGGGCGACAAATGCAAAAGAAACAATTGATGGACGGAATGCTGGACAATGCAAACATTCACCCCCAGTCACAAGGATCTGGGTTAAATCCATAATTCTTTTGCTCACCACACCACCCCAGTTTGGACCCAGCCATATGCAAATCAGTCTTGACCCTGTTCCTTGTGGGAACAGTCCAGCCCGAACTGCCAAGCCAGGTCCTCCCTGGACCGGAAACAAGCATCCTGGGACCGGTTTCAGGGCATCACCCTTCTTCAGCCAGGCTAGCTTGAATCCAGTGGTGTAGTGAGCACAGCTCCCACGTCTGGGCATACCCTTCCCACTTAGGGCGACAAATGCAAAAGAAACAATTGATGGACGGAATGCTGGACAATGCAAACATTCACCCCCAGTCACAAGGATCTGGGTTAAATCCATCATTCTTTTGCTCACCACACCACCCCAGTTTGGACCCAGCCATATGCAAATCAGTCTTGACCCTGTTCCTTGTGGGAACAGTCCAGCCCGAACTGCCAAGCCAGGTCCTCCCTGGACCGGAAACAAGCATCCTGGGACCGGTTTCAGGGCATCACCCTTCTTCAGCCAGGCTAGCTTGAATCCAGTGGTGTAGTGAGCACAGGACCCACGTCTGGGCATACCCTTCCCACTTAGGGCGACAAATGCAAAAGAAACAATTGATGGACGGAATGCTGGACAATGCAAACATTCACCCCCAGTCACAAGGATCTGGGTTAAATCCATCATTCTTTTGCTCACCACACCACCCCAGTTTGGACCCAGCCATATGCAAATCAGTCTTGACCCTGTTCCTTGTGGGAACAGTCCAGCCCGAACTGCCAAGCCAGGTCCTCCCTGGACCGGAAACAAGCATCCTGGGACCGGTTTCAGGGCATCACCCTTCTTCAGCCAGGCTAGCTTGAATCCAGTGGTGTAGTGAGCACAGGACCCACGTCTGGGCATACCCTTCCCACTTAGGGCGACAAATGCAAAAGAAACAATTGATGGACGGAATGCTGGACAATGCAAACATTCACCCCCAGTCACAAGGATCTGGGTTAAATCCATCATTCTTTTGCTCACCACACCACCCCAGTTTGGACCCAGCCATATGCAAATCAGTCTTGACCCTGTTCCTTGTGGGAACAGTCCAGCCCGAACTGCCAAGCCAGGTCCTCCCTGGACCGGAAACAAGCATCCTGGGACCGGTTTCAGGGCATCACCCTTCTTCAGCCAGGCTAGCTTGAATCCAGTGGTGTAGTGAGCACAGGACCCACGTCTGGGCATACCCTTCCCACTTAGGGCGACAAATGCAAAAGAAACAATTGATGGACGGAATGCTGGACAATGCAAACATTCACCCCCAGTCACAAGGATCTGGGTTAAATCCATCATTCTTTTGCTCACCACACCACCCCAGTTTGGACCCAGCCATATGCAAATCAGTCTTGACCCTGTTCCTTGTGGGAACAGTCCAGCCCGAACTGCCAAGCCAGGTCCTCCCTGGACCGGAAACAAGCATCCTGGGACCGGTTTCAGGGCATCACCCTTCTTCAGCCAGGCTAGCTTGAATCCAGTGGTGTAGTGAGCACAGGACCCACGTCTGGGCATACCCTTCCCACTTAGGGCGACAAATGCAAAAGAAACAATTGATGGACGGAATGCTGGACAATGCAAACATTCACCCCCAGTCACAAGGATCTGGGTTAAATCCATCATTCTTTTGCTCACCACACCACCCCAGTTTGGACCCAGCCATATGCAAATCAGTCTTGACCCTGTTCCTTGTGGGAACAGTCCAGCCCGAACTGCCAAGCCAGGTCCTCCCTGGACCGGAAACAAGCATCCTGGGACCGGTTTCAGGGCATCACCCTTCTTCAGCCAGGCTAGCTTGAATCCAGTGGTGTAGTGAGCACAGGACCCACGTCTGGGCATACCCTTCCCACTTAGGGCGACAAATGCAAAAGAAACAATTGATGGACGGAATGCTGGACAATGCAAACATTCACCCCCAGTCACAAGGATCTGGGTTAAATCCATCATTCTTTTGCTCACCACACCACCCCAGTTTGGACCCAGCCATATGCAAATCAGTCTTGACCCTGTTCCTTGTGGGAACAGTCCAGCCCGAACTGCCAAGCCAGGTCCTCCCTGGACCGGAAACAAGCATCCTGGGACCGGTTTCAGGGCATCACCCTTCTTCAGCCAGGCTAGCTTGAATCCAGTGGTGTAGTGAGCACAGGACCCACGTCTGGGCATACCCTTCCCACTTAGGGCGACAAATGCAAAAGAAACAATTGATGGACGGAATGCTGGACAATGCAAACATTCACCCCCAGTCACAAGGATCTGGGTTAAATCCATCATTCTTTTGCTCACCACACCACCCCAGTTTGGACCCAGCCATATGCAAATCAGTCTTGACCCTGTTCCTTGTGGGAACAGTCCAGCCCGAACTGCCAAGCCAGGTCCTCCCTGGACCGGAAACAAGCATCCTGGGACCGGTTTCAGGGCATCATCCTTCTTCAGCCAGGCTAGCTTGAATCCAGTGGTGTAGTGAGCACAGGACCCACGTCTGGGCATACCCTTCCCACTTAGGGCGACAAATGCAAAAGAAACAATTGATGGACGGAATGCTGGACAATGCAAACATTCACCCCCAGTCACAAGGATCTGGGTTAAATCCATAATTCTTTTGCTCACCACACCACCCCAGTTTGGACCCAGCCATATGCAAATCAGTCTTGACCCTGTTCCTTGTGGGAACAGTCCAGCCCGAACTGCCAAGCCAGGTCCTCCCTGGACCGGAAACAAGCATCCTGGGACCGGTTTCAGGGCATCACCCTTCTTCAGCCAGGCT
Organism: Calotriton arnoldi; assembly: GCA_963921515.1. NCBI lineage: Eukaryota > Metazoa > Chordata > Amphibia > Caudata > Salamandridae > Calotriton > Calotriton arnoldi. Next base: position 1,058,890 of record CAWUFW010007066.1, read on the forward strand.
AGCTTGAATCCAGTGGTGTAGTGAGCACAGGACCCACGTCTGG